>CM023097.1:25671289-26035504 GCA_013103745.1 Gardenia jasminoides
TCATTGCTACGTTCGGTTGTGTGCTAAAGTATTGCCTTTAGAGCAATTGGTGTTCAATGGACATTTAGAAAATTTTTCTTTGGAAAATGGGATCGAGATGTCACAAGGTGGACGTCCCTTAGCATTTATGTCGTGTGTCCAATTATGGGACATCAACCACATCTATCGGATCTGGAAATGTCAGCTCAATAAAACTATTTTGGAAAAGCGGGATAAGCATGTTTGGACGCTGACGATCAAAACCATTAAACTTCTTTTTAAGATTATTTGAGACGGTCATTTGCCCAATTTCCTCTCTCTCTCTTCGGATAGAGGTTTCCCTTCATCTTCCATCTCTAAAATCAAAATTTGTTCTCTTCAAGCAATGATTTTGTAAAATTGCTTTGCAAGTTTGATATCTTTCAAGCGTTGCACCTCTTCAACATTTCCCATATACAAATACTCCGAATCAAGAAAACCCCAATTTCTCTCCTAAAACCTAACTCCCAAATTCCTCTCCTCTGAGTTCACGGCATATCTGGCAGTATTTAGAAGGCATTATCCAGTATACATCATCATCACTGCATCATCCTACATTGATACATAATCAATGGTGCGGGTTAGAGGAAGTTCCTCCATAAGAGAGGCGGGAAAGGGTCGCTGGTAGAACAAGAAGTTCCTAACGCCAGGCATTGATGCGTTACTTTCTGATCAACAAGAGGAAAGTGTAAGAACAGCCTAGAAACACATTGCCTATATTCATTGATGGCAGCGAAGAAAGGTTCTCCATTATTTGTGGCAGGAAAGGCTTCACAACCCAGACGGTCCCATTTCTAATTTCCGGTATTTACAAACTTGACTGGATCATTGACAAATTCTCTTTTCAAAAATGGAATCACCATCTTACATTTCCCATATTATTTATCCCCATGGTAGCACCAATTTTATGCCAATATTAGACAAGGTAGAACTCCTCTTGCAGTGGTGTGTCTAGAATAAATGGCATTGATATATCTCTTGATCTAATGTGGTGAATGAAATTTTAACACTCGAGAGTGATTGCTCTAGCAAAATAGCTAATTTCTTTCATATGAAGAGCAACCCATTCTTATAATCACTTCATTGGAACAAAACTTTACCATATTTTGAAACAAATTTTCAAGTTCCACCAAACTCCATTTAAATGAATTGACTCCCACTTGCAACAAATTCTTTAGATCATGATTGGAAATCTTTATTCCAACTTATGGCCATCATACTACTGCTAACAAGATGGAACTTTATCTATTTTATTATTTTATGGAAGATATAAGAGTTGATTTTGGCTTTGCGCAATCATATCGTTTATGAACAAGGGAGTGAAGTCGATGTCAATCGAAAATTTCCTGTATGGCGCCCAAATTCTTGACTTCATTTTCAATCATTTTAACATTTTATTTCCTTGGTTGGTGCACCAACTACTGAAAATTCAAACTTTTTTTCACCAAAGTTAATAAAGAAAACAAAAAGTTTTCTGGCGTGATGAGTGGGTGTACAAAGAGAGCTTAGAATCTCGCCTAAACAAATTCATGATCAATCTCTACTCTACTTTACTCATACATTTAAAGCGTCAGGACTTGGTGCATTTTTTCTACTCCTCTTTCTTCCCAACCTACATCTTCCTCGGATCCAGTCCGTAGCCTTCTCCATGAATTCAAATAAATACATATCCTTCTAGAAGAAGGTCTTCAGATGGTAATGACTTCTAAGCAAAAAGAAACTTTTCTCAAGTTAAAGGAGACACTTACCTTCTTAAACTCAAGAAGAAACTGCACAAGAAAATCGAGCAGGTAAGAAGAACCAGTAAATGAAGGCCAAGCACAGGAGCAATCTCAAGAACTGGACTTACATCACCAAGACAAAACTCAAGATCCTAGTCCTTCCAAAGTTCACACCTCCTCAATAAATGAAAACTGATTCGAAGAAAAATTCAGAGGGAATGGGGTGTTCAGAGGCTGATCATGGCCGCGATCCTCTCGTCCCCAATTTTAGCTTCATCTAGGCATATATTAGGAACATGCACTTAGACATTTCCTAGGCTAACATCTTTTATATGCCTTCCTTATTGACTTCTTGATGGTTGGTACACTTGTTTGTTGAGCCAAAATGCTCATTGGCCGATGGTTATTTTTGTATTGGCTTTGGCCGTTGTTGTTTTGTTGGCCTATGTTGATTGGACCTATGTAGTTGTTTGTTAACTGAACTTTTTTTTGTTATATTTATTGCCTTTATGTTCAATTTTGTGATTGGCTCAAATTTATTGGATTCTTTTTGATTGATGACAAAAGGGAGAGAAAAAGTGAGTGTAATAGTAAGGGGGAGCTTTTTAAGTAAGGGGGAGTTGAGTATTGAACTTTAAGCATTGAACAACAGAAAAAGTTTAATGTACTTTTGAGCTTTTAAGTAAAGGGAGTTGAGCATTGAACTTTAAGCATTGAACAACAATGAAAAAGTTTAATGTACTTGTTAAAAGTTTGGATAGAATATTTTTGTGCGTTATACTTTCATTTTTACCAAAATCATCATTTGGTTTGTCATCATTGAACAACACTGAAAAAGTTCAATGTACTTGTTAAAAGTTTGGATAGAATATTTTTGTGCGTTATGCTTTCATTTTTACCAAAATCATTATTTGGTTTGTGATCATCAAAAAGGGGGAGATTGTTGGTTTTTTTGATGATTAACAAACCAAAATGATGATTTTCACTAATGTCCTTTTGAGTTTAATTGGATTAAGACAGGTTTTGATAGAGATGGGATAGCCACCCTTCCAAATAGTTTAAGTTCATGGTCCGTGGGGCATGAGTTGGTTCGTGTGCGCTGGATCTTGTTCGTGTTCAACTTGACTAGAAGGCACATAACATGGCTCGTGTTTATCCATACATTCCCCGGTTTGCTTCACCATAAGTCTCGATTTGAGAACAAATCTCTTTTAAGAGAGGGGATGATATGAGTCCGCATTCTTGAAATCAAAAATCAATCAAGTCTAATCACGTCCAACCTTAGCTCGTGAGGTCCAACCTTAGTCGCGGGTTAAGAGGATCCGGATTCATGTCAAATTCATGTGAAATTAGTATATTTAATTTGTGTTAATTTGGAATAAAGATCTTGTCCATGATCTCATGTTGAGTTGGACTAAGATTAGTAGTAGTTTGTGCTTCTTTTGTTTGGGCAGAAGACTAGTCCTCGTGACGGGCGTGGTGTGGCGTGATGTGGGCACATGGAATCGATGCGACCAATGTAAGACTAGCCCTTGTCTTACGCTGGCGACATCACAGGCGCAGTGGAATTTTCTTTTTTTTATTAGTATTCTTTTGTCGTCTAGTTCCAAATAGTATTAGGGTTTTGTCTTGTAAGGCTTATAAATAGCCCTCTTGTGACATTTTTTTTATGAAGACAATTTTGATGAAATTAAATTGAGAGTTTTCTCTTTTCTTGTTCCTTGGGAACAACCCTTGATACAAAGTGAATGAGTTCCTTTGATCAAATTTAGGCTTATCAATTCAAGAACGCATTGAGTTGTGGCGCCATTCTACCAATTCCTTGGTTCGCTAATTCATTAGATTGTGGGTTGAGATTCAATTCAAGGTTCGCAATCTCGAGAGTTAGAGGGGTCATAGATTTACCATCTTTTTGTATCCACAACCTGCTTCAAGATAGATCATTCCGCTGCGTTGCCAATTCGAGTCTTCAAGAGCTGCGCAGATCTGGGTTCGCATCAGTTGGTATCAAAGCTAGTTGATGTATACCAGGTTATATCCTTCTTGTTCTTGTGTTTTCCTTTTGTTTGTTCTTGTTGGAAAAAAAAAAAATTCGGAGCACCGCTTATCGGATACTGTAGACGTACTGTTCATCGCTACTGTAGTGAAATTACTGTTCATCCAAAAATTTTTCAAGTCTTGCTTTCTTGTCTTGCTGTCCGCATCTTGTTCGTGTCTTGGTGTCCGTTTAATTCTCTTGTTTTGCTGTCTCAATTTTCTGGTCAACTTGCAAATCTTGTGTATCATCTAGGTCTTGAAAAAATTCTAGTTTCTTGCTTGTCTGTTTCCTGGTTTCTTGTTATTGTCTGTTTGCTAGTTTCTTTTTTACTACTTTGATCCAAGTTGCTTAGTTGTCACAGGTTCATCTTGTGCCAAATTGCTGGAAATTGTGAGTCTTGAACCTACATTGAGTTCTTGAAATAATCTCCAAATTCTTGAACAAAGTTTCAACAAAATCTTGAACTTTGAGGCTGCTTTCTGAATTTCCTACTTGAAATTAGATCTGATCTTGTGTGTTTGATCTAAATTCTTGTGTCAATTGTTGTTCAAAGCTTGAAACCCTTCTTGGTAGTTCTTGGAACATAAGTGTATGCTTTGGAAGGTGAAATCTGAATTTGGAAGTGAAAACCCAAACCAGAAAATCAATTTCCAAAATTCTAGAATTACTTCCAAATCTGAAACGGGTTCTTGTTGCCTAAAAGACCAAAACCAATTAGGAAACCATCCCAAATCTGCAAAGCAGCTTTCCTAATCCTAATCAAACCGCTAAACAATCCAAACAGTTTTGAAGCCTTTCACCGCTTGACCAATTAAAATCCAAAACCAAATTGGTTGGGAAAGCTAGAAACTGTTGCTTGTTGGGAAGCCACCAGTCCACGTGATTTCTGTCCTATTTTCCAGCATTGGGTCGAGTCTTTTGATTTGTTTTATTTGTGGTCAAATCAGTCCTTCTTTTGTCTTTCTTCCAAAGTTGATTAGGAGTCTAGTTAGTTTCCTAAAGTGAGTCTTGTTTCTAGATCTGTTTGTGTCTTAGTTTTCTAATATTTTCCCAGCAATTGTTTGTGTCCATCTTATGGGCTCTTGTTGCATGTTAATCCATATTTTGGAAAATTCGAGGGAAATTTGACCAATTTACCCTCAATTTCTTCAAGTCTCCTTATAGGGCTTTCTAAGTTGTTTTCAGCCCTAATGAATCGTATTTTGTTCTAAATTTCTTTGAAGTACTACAACTGCGTGCATTAGTACAGTTGATTTGTGCACTGTGAAAACTCTAACGTCCTCAAAGTGAGTGATCACAAAGCCAAAGAGAACTTTTGAGATCATTTGAGTGATATATGAGTGTAAGTGTAAACACGTGAGGGAGCATGTGAGGATTCCTATCTATTTGTTTATTTTACTAACTTTTTTGCAGGGAAATTCAAGCATGTCTTATGAGGAGGAAACCCCAAGTCAAGAGGAGACCCCACCTCCTAATTCTACACTCCGGATTGAGGCAATTCCAAAGCCAACAATGATTCAAGCTATATTTATTCTTAGGCTGCCCAAACGGCACCTCACATGGTTGAAGTTATAGGCCGTTCGTCCATCCATTCTTCTTATCCTTCAAGCCATTGATTCGAGGACGAATTATTTCAGAAATATTGAGAGTTTTTCTCTTGGTTCTTGCGAGAACAACCTTTGAGTGCCTTAGATGGAATTCTAAATGTTCAAAAAAGACTTTATCAATCAAGATCACGTTGATTGTGGTATCTTCTATCGTCAATCTTGGTCTCGTGTTGCCCTTAATCAAGTTGATATTTCTGCTGCCAAACCGTGGTGAAATCGTTTAGATCCTGTGGAACTTGTCGTGTTATGGGTTTCGTCTGAAATAGGGCAAGGAACGTATCAGTTGGTATCAACTTTATCCTCAATCGTGAGCTTGTGTGGTGAGGAAAAATTTCTTTGTTTTACTAACTTTTGCAGGTTACATCATGGAAAGATCTAGATTTGACTACTCAAATGGGCGACTTATTCGCCCCGAGATATCCATACCATCCTTTCAAGGGTGTAAGGATCAGGCATTCCTAGCATGGATGGAGAAAGTGGAGAGCGCCTTTGAGCTTCAATCTTATACCGAGAAGGAGAAGATAAAGTTGGCTATGTCTACATTTAATGGTTATGCCTTACCATGGTGGAATCAATTTGTGAGGGAACGTCGGAGGTATGATGAACCACCTATTGTTTCTTGGGCTGTGTTGAAGAGAATATTGCTCAAAAGATATGCTCCTACTTATCTCATGGATTTGTTGCAAAAGTTTGCACTACTTCACCAGGGTTCTAAGCCAGTGGTTGAGTATTATAACAAGATGAAATCAATAATACGGAAAATGGGAAGCGAGGAGCATCCAGGAGTAGCTATTGGTAAAATTTTGAATGGTTTAAATAAGGCCATTGCTAATCGGATTGATTGGCTAACACATATGGAGTTGGAGGATGTCGCACTTGCAGTAATGGAAATTGAGGAGAAGATCGAGAGGAAGAGGTCCAAGTCATCTAATTCTTCAACCTCTCCTAATCCTAAGTCGTGTCGTAGTGGACCAATACCTGGTGCACAAAAAGAAGAAAGACAAAGTTGGAAAGATGAGCTTAGCATTGTTGGATTCCAACATGGATGAACTTAGGCAAGCAGGGACTATTCTATGCCCTGCATTGAACCTAATCAAGCTGCTATTCAAGTTGCTAGTCAACAAAGGAAAACATCGCATACATGAGCAATCTCATAGTGAGCTCAATAATGTGAGAGTGAATTGAGTGAAGAAGAAGAAAAGAGCGCACGTGAGTTGATTGTGAGTGGAAAATTAAATGAAGCGTGAAAGGGCTTATTATTTTCCTAACGATCTTCACTTTTCTTTGTTTAGTGTTAATGGTATTTTGCAGGTACAACAAGGTGAAGTAAAGATGGTTTTGAGGTGCACTATTGCAAAGTCTTTCAATAGAGCCATGTTCTTTCGAGGCATTGCAAATTTCTACATTCACTCCAAAGAATTGAGGACCGTTTTCACCAACCGACCTTTGAGTTTGAAAGGGAGTTTTCAGTCTTATCCTATGGATAATTCTTTTGCTTTTGAAAGCAGTGCCATTTGTTTGAATTGTGTCAATTGTTTTGGTGGTCCTTTGAGTCTTTTTGAGAATTGTGATTGTTTTACATGTAGGAGCTTAATGTGAGTCCTTATGAGTTATTTGTTTTCTTTAAGTCAAGTGATTATGGTGTTAAAAGTATTATACATGTTTGTCTAGTGAGTTTAGTGTGTTTTCAGGTAGTGTTAGAGGTGTTGGAATACTACATGATGTTCACATATTTCCTACTTGCTATCAATTAGGTGAATTGGGTAAATCTATGTGTTTTGTTGCTACTAATTCTTCGTCTTTCGTTTTTTATCCAGGTATCAATTCGAGGTCGAATCGCTCTCATGGCGGAGGGAATGATAGAGATGAGATAGCCGCCCTTCCAAATAGTTTAAGTTCATGGTCCGTGGGGCATGAGTTGGTTCGTGTGCACTGGATCTTGTTCGTGTTCAACTTGACTAGAAGGCACATAACACGGCTCGTGTTTATCCATACATTCCCTGGTTTGCTTCACCATAAGCGAGCTCTCGATTTGAGAACAAATCTCTTTTAAGAGAAGGGGAATGATATGAGTCTAGATTCTTGAAATCAAAGATCAATCAAGTCTAATCACGTCCAACCTTAGCTCGTGAGATCCAACCTTAGTCGCGGGTTAAGAGGACCGGATTCATGTCAAATACATGTGAAATTAGTATGTTTAATTTGTGTTAATTTGGAATAAAGATCTTGTCCATGATCTCATGTTGAGTTGGACTAAGATTAGTAGTAGTTTGTGCTTCTTTTGTTTGGGCAGAAGACTACCCTCGATGATGGAACGCGTGGAATCTGGGGCGGGCGTCATCCAGGCGTGGAATTTTTCTTATTTTTTATTAGTATTCTTTTGTCGTCTAGTTCCAAATAGTATTAGGGTTTTGTCTTGTAAGACTTATAAATAGCCCTCTTGTGACATTTTTTTTATGAAGACAATTTTGATGAAATTAAATTGAGAGTTTTCTCTTTTCTTATTCCTTAGGAACAACGCTTGCTACAAAGTGAATGAGTTCCTTTACTCAAATTTAGGCTTATCAATTCAAAAACGCATTGAGTTGTGGCGCCATTCTACCAATTCCCTAGTTCGCTAATTCGCTAGATTGTGGGTTGAGATTCAATTCAAGATTCATAATCTCGATAGTTAGAGGGGTCATAGGATTTCCATCGTTTTGTATCCATAACCTGTTCAAGATAGATCATTCCGCTGCGTCGCCAATTCGAGTCTTCAAGAACAGGAGTTTAGAGATCCGGGTTCGCATCAGGTTTTCAACCTAAAATATCAACATCACATGTAAGGCGATACTTTCAAACCCAGAACAGGGGTTCGGACGTCCAACAGGATGAAATGCAAAATTGAATGGCCACTGGTTCTGTCAGACGGTCCTTTTGGACGTCCGATAGTTTACGACAATATTTCGAACGATGGTTTCGAACGATGAACCCGAGTTTCGGATGCCCGACATATTGAGAGGAAATTTAAGTTGGCTACCGGTTGCGGTAGGTTTGGGCGTCATTGATGACACAGAAATGCATGAAACTATCGGACGGTGGTTTCGAACACAGAACAGGGCTTCGCACGTCTGACACGTCTAACGGCTAGTTTTTTCTGCATTTAATTCAAGACCGTTGGAGAAGTTGTGGCAGTTATTTTTGCACCCTATAAATACCATAAAGACTGAAAGTGTTAAAAACTTTTAACAACCACTTCTTACAAGCTTTCAAGAGCAAATGAAGTAAGAATTTATGTCTTTCTTAGTACTTGTAGTGTAAGTGAACTTGTGAACATTCATTACTTTTCAATTGTGAGTGAAGACTCAAGTGTGTAGCATAGTGAGAGTTTGCAAAGTTGTTGTAAAACCACTTGACTTGATCAAGAAGATATTGAGGCAAGCAAGGGGTGATCCTTCATTGTACAACTTGGTGTAATTTCATCAAATTGAAGAAGCAATACATTGAGATATTGGATTTCAAGTTGAGTTCAACTTGGTAGTCAATTTGATTCCAACCTTCTTATTTATTCTTTTGCTTGGATTTTAATTGTGATCATCTATTTGTTATGATCATTATATTCTTTAATCAAGTGTTGAATCACCAAGAAAACTTGATAAATTCAAATTGTGTGGTTATTGCCATTCATCAAATTTAATTTTTTTTATCAATTTAATTCACCCCCCCACCTTCGGGACCTACACAAGTCACTGCAACTACATTATATATACTTTGTTATGTGAATGCACATATTCATGTTTATACCATCTTTTCATTTAGACACTTTTCTAAATTAGTTTTACCTCTGTTAAAAAACTAACACCTAAGAAGCAGTGAGCTCCCTTTATCTTTTTTTTTTCCCCCCGAAGGAAATCAATTCCATTATTATATTATAATTTTTGAATTATTTTTTCTGCACTAATAATGCATACACTGGTTAGCATGGATGCATGACAAATATTCACAGCTTAAATGTTACTTTCAGATTTGCGCATATAGCACAAACTTAGATCCACTAGTGTCTATAAAGATTAATCCGACCAAAAAGTTAAAACAGGGAATGAAGACTTTTGTCTTCGGAAATTGACATCAATCAGAACGAGGAACTTTCACTGTATATACTTTCCACAAAATTTAATCATATATTTAGTGGTATTCTAAATAGATATAACGATCAAACACCTTGCTCACAATGGGCAAAAGAAAGAAGAATTTTGTGTTACAAAATTGTGCAGTAACACAAATTCTTCGTAAAATTTTGATACCATGAATATTGATTTGGATGAAAAGAGAGGAATAGAGACAGCAAATTGATTTATTGAAGGAGTTTTATGTAATGCATGAGTCCAGCAAATTTTAAATAAAAATATATGCACAACACAGCTGTTGGAAAAAGTGCGCATACAAGAAATCTTTTCAAGATATCAGCATGTGTTAACCAAACAAAAGCCGAAAATGTTCATTTTTAGTTATTTTACAAACTCCCCCGAGTTTTTTTTTTTTTAACCCTTTAAATTATTATGATTATTAATTGTTTTATTAATTATTTTTTCTTTGGTTTTGGGAACGATAACAAGGTAGCAGTGTCGTATCCACCCCTTGCCTCATCGTGAGAACAGGTGAATTGGAAGTGTTGGTCATAATTCTTTTCCTTTTGACGGCCGAACTCCGGACAAATATTTACTTTCCCCCTGGTAAGGATGACCTGTATGCTTACCGAGTTACCGTCCTTGACCATCTCAAAATGTTGACAGACAAAAAGAACAATGCAACACTACACAGCATTCATGTCACCAGAATGACGTCTCCCAAAACCATATGCTTCTAATCTAAATCTCAGCATCTAAACATTTAAACTGCCAAGCACATAGTAACAGTAGCTCATGAATGCAAGAACATATACAAACTACAAACAGACGACTGTTTCTAATATATATGGTTTAATCTCATTAACAAGTTCATACACATCTGAAGGAAAATTTGCTGTGGTATCTCAAAATGCGCATAGAGAACTCCAAAAAATGACACAGGCAACGTGGTGTCTATCTAGTATTTTCCTACAATGTGCATGATTGTACAATAACCAGGAGTGTCCAGTTTGAGCACTCAAGGGACATCTAAATCTCAGGGCTGAAAACGTAAAATAATTTGGTAACGGAACTGCAATTGCTGTAACACCTGTTTCACCTAGCTGCATCTGAAGACGAGGCTTGTAATTTTTGCTTATTTTTACACCATCCAATGTAAAGTAGTTTACATACTCAAAACTATCTACGACTCTGATGCTCTTTAGACTCTATTTCCCTCACATTATTTACAACGTCCTGGATCTTCTTAGAAAGAGATAGATTGTGCTCCTCAATGTGCTCAAAAATCATTTCCAAGTGTCTTTTATAGGTTGCAGCTCGCTTTTTCTCAACAGCCAGTTGTTGTGAAAGTTCCCGAATTTTATCATGTTCATTCTAGAAAAAGATAAAGAAAAATAATTAGTGAGATAAAGACACGAATGTGCTAAAACTAAAAGGCACACTGTTGCAACAATAACCACACAGTCTACAAGATAAACAAACTTTAAAACAAAATGACGCCGCTTATAAAAGGGTCAATACGACTGAGAAGAAAATACTCTGACAAATTTTGTAAACAGTGAATTTAAGGAAAACCGAAAGACCACATCTATCTTACAACATTTTCTAAAAAATCATGCACAGCCAAAGCCAGATCATACTTGCTGAATAAGACATATAGACTAAGGGGAAAAGGGTAAAATATTTGGTAGTGAAGATTACATATTTCAGAAAAATTATGATGTACGGCCATGAAAGAGCACCAGGAGGGAAGAAAAGGGGGAGGCAGGAAGTGTAGACACTCAAGGCACACGAAAAGAAAGTATGACATATGATTCCTGAACCAGGCAGACACCCCCTTTGATAGCACAATTCAGTACTTAAACTTCATGGATTTAGATCTAAATACGTTCCGACCGTTTGATAACCGAAAATAGACATCTGAATGAATTAAGTGACACTGAATTTTCTAGGCAAAACTTGCTCCCAAAAATAAGTGATAAGCTATTCACTTATCACTGAATGTGATGTACATTCAAATGTATTAGATTTAGTACTTAACAATTCAATCACTTAATGAATTCAGACTTCAGCTTTCAAACTTCAGTTTTCAGACTTCAGTTTTATCAAACGCATAATATTGGTTTAAGTGATACCAGACAGGGAAAAAGTAAAGGGGCTGGTAAAGAAGCAGGTGTAGTTACATTTAAGAATTCTATGCATGGTGTACAGTATGGGACTTACTACTGAAAACACGTAGACTAATTCATTCTCACTAAAAGACTAATGTAACTAGCTGTCAGAGTATCTTCATCACACGGGTTGATCTAATTCAGGTGACATACCTCAATCAAGCCTCAGAATGCAAGGCATTAACCTTCTAGGACAACAGCAGCCAACGACCACTAATGATGAGTGCATAGCAACAAAAATGAATCTGAAGTACACGCAAGCAGGGCAAGAAAAAAAGACAAAGCGCACACACACATAAAACTAGATACCCAGATAAAGACATTAATTAGCAAATGTCTAGTAAAGGTGTCAGCATCATAGTTATCAAATATCAGACACTACCTGAGCACTGTCCCCTTTTGCTGACCCAGGTGGAAGTGCTAGACAGAGAGATAGAACTTCCAGTGATAAACAAAGTAACAGAGCAACAGGTTCTTAAGAAAAACTTGAAATAAGATGTAAATGTTTCTAGAAAGACAAAAATATCCAATGACATCTATACACCTGAAGTTTAAGTATACAATCTTATCTCTCATCCGAATCTGATTGTGAGATACTTTGAAATAAAGCCTAAATGTCATTAAAATCTTATTTTCTCATCCTGATCAATTGTAACTTAATTCACATCTTATCCTCATCTACCTCCATCCTTCTTATCTCATAGAACTTCTCCTGCATCTATTCTTCTCAGGCCGCATAAACGGTTTGTCTAGGGACTTAATTGATGTGCTCAATCCAATCCACAACCCACCCCCCCTCCCCAACACAATAAAACAGAAAAAAAAAGGGGGGGGGGGCGGAAGAAAAACCAAAAAAAGGAAAAAATGAGCCATTATTTAGTTCGTTACCCCCATAATAAGCATATAAAATTGATAGGTCAAAATTTGGAGCAGCACCTAAAAGCTATGGCACATAAGATCTGAATATAAAACTCTTCAGAGTAAAAAAAATCCAATAATAGGAAAAAAAAAATCCTAAGAATCCGAGATAGAACAATAGTAGCAGGAAGCAGAAATTTTAGGCTTTCCACCTAGATTTCATCATGACTAACCAGCCAAGCTAGGGTTGCCCACAATTCTCAAAAGAAAAGCACAAAACACCAAGCCAATGAAACAAATCCAATGCATTCCCAACCTCATAACACTACCATAACACATATAGGGTTAAGGAAACTTGAGTATCTAAGAAATAGCTATTCTTGAGGACCAAGAAAACTGATAGTCTTCAAAACCAGTTAAGGACTTAGAAAACTGTGTATCTAAAACATCCAACTAAGGTAGCTCAGAGCTCTAGGATAATGTATTTCCTAAAGTGCCAGTAGACTAGCTCGGCTAAATATTTTCTACACCAAACGTAGGAAACGTTAATCCAAACATTCTAGTATAAGAACCGCAATTGGATATGACTACTTCAGAGGAGGCAGCCACCAATTTTGATTCCACACTCAAACTTTGAGGCTGACAAGAACCTATCGCTGAAATTACAAGAATGCACTTCTAGCCTAACAGTTCTAACAGTACATTAACAACCACTAGACCAAAATAACCTGAAATGCAAAGATAATGAGTTTTTGTAGAATCTCTATGCAGCAAGTCAAGAAATATATCACGGTGGGATGAGAAATATATCATGGTGGGGTCCTCTGAATCATCATTCTCGCATATGCATCCTGCATCAGAGGAATTCTCAAACTCAAATCTTTCACTTCCAACATCCATAAACACGAGGATTCAAGACCAGAATGAAGCAATGTTATTAAGGAGATTTTTGCAACAGAATTCTGTTTTGCGTGTCACCACATAATGTTGCATCAGTTATTGTGATAGCATTGCCAACAACACAAATCCTATTCTTCACTAAATTTATTTTGTCCCGACAGGTTTCAAGATCATTAAGCTGCACATAGTGTTTAAAAAATAATTTTCCTTTTTAAGTTCTAAAGATGTACATAGAGAAGTAAAAATAACATCATCATCTCATCTAGATCAACATCAAAGATTTGCTTAGACTTCAAATCTAGACACTAAGTGCCCCCCCCCCCCACCATCGATTATGTAGGGACTCTCCCCCAAAACCACCAGCTCCATCTTGGCCCCTGAATTATGTCCCATAGATCAACCATTTGGAATATCTCAAATTTTATTTAAATACAAGCTTATCTCCACAGGAAACCTGCTGACAACATTTTCCCTGTACTAAGGTAAAGAGCTTACCTTTATGGTTTTATTGAGGACAAAGCCTCCTTTCATGTTTGAATTCTGAAAGTAAGACCAGAAATCCAAAAAATACACATAAATGTCACCAACATTTTTTATTGAAGACAAAGCCTCCTTTCATGTTTGAATTCTGAAATAAAGACCAGAAGACCAGAAAATACACATACACATCATCAAAATTTTCCTTGTGCATCTATATATGTATTTGAAAACATTTTAGGGAAAAGATTAAAACACAAAAATATCAATATAAGCAATGCATACATACATGAATATGTGTACTCATCTTTATGTACATCTCTCTATGTTCTAACACCAAATGCTGGACATTACTCACTACAAAGTGTATCAAAGTATGGAACAATTCCTCCATTCATTGCAACTCAACATTCAGAGAAATGCAAAGCATTGCATTTTATGGGATAATTTCAGAAACCTCTCCTGAGGTCTGTTACAATATCACTTAGTACCCTTGAACTTTGAAAAATATCTCGTCTCCCATATTTTCAACTTTTTGTAACATTGTAAACCCACTTTAAAATATATTATTAAAAAAACTCATTTTTGGATAGAGAATATGTTTTCATTCCAATATTGCCCTTTTCTTGTGCACCTTTTTTGTTTCATAACAAATCTTGCTAATCCCTTAAACTTTAAAAAACTTGGATGATATGGTCTTGTAGTTAAAAATTATAGGATGTTAAAAAGATTGAAATACCGTTTAATAGTTTCATGTCATCAATCAGCACAATAAATATAAAATTTAGAAATTCATAAACACTTTTCAGTAAAAGAATAACCTTTTTGGGTCTTCAAAAGCATCTCAAATGAGTTTGTAAACATAAATTTAAACATGTTTTTTTTCCCTAGTGTTTAAAAATTCTAACAATTTGAAAAACTCCTCAAGTTGATTGCACACAATTTGTAGCAAATTATTAATATTTTTTTGGCTTGAAAACACATTAAATGTACTCCTAAAAAAATTTATTTATACCTTAGAAAGCGCCTACTGCTATATTGTATCCCACTAAAATTGCACATTCACACAATTTGCCTATTGGTTTCAAGCTTTTCTTAGAATACTTCTAATTTTGAAAAAAAAGGGACAACAAAAGGCAGTTTTGGAATAAAAACACATTCTTCATCCAAAAATGAATTTTTTAACAATATGTCTTGAAATGGGTTGATAATGTTACAAAAACTCAAAAGTAGGGAAGGCAAGTGATATTTTCCAAAGTCTAGGGGCACTAAGTGAAATTGTCAGAAACCTCAAGGGAGGCTTCTGAAATTATTCCACATTTTATTGCTGGACAAAAGCAAAAATTTGAAAAAAGAATAACATAGGTATTACAATGTCTAAAAGAACATTAGATGGAAAACATGCAAAAAGGTACTAACCGGATATTGGTCGTAGATTAAATCCTTCCGGCCTTTTCCAGGATTTAATGGATGAGTATGTTCCTTAACAAATTTCGTAACAACCCATCTTCCAGAGCTTATTTTTCTAACTAAAATCATTGCTCGGCAACCAACCCTTGTTTCCGCCCTTTGCCTTACAATCTTTTCACGCTTGTCCGGCATTCTAAAACCCTCTTTATTGCAGACAAGTGCCCGGCCAATAGCAGATCCATCACGCCTTGATCGAGAAAGCTTGCTCACACGTATTATAAAACCCACTCTTGTAGCATATGAATTGTAAAATGCATGTGCCGCTGCTTCAGACTCAAATTCCTGGCCTACATAAGGTTCATCATTGGAAACTGAACTATTGACAGCTTGCTCTTCTAGTTCAACTATTTCCCTTCTGGAAGCATGTTGATCCACCTTTACATCCAGGCAATGTTGAAGCACACCATCAGCACAGCTTCCTGCAATAGTATTTTCATCATCGGTCTTGCCGTCAATATCCACAGAACTCCCGACCACCTCACCGTTGACATCAACATCTACCTCAAAATCCACTTAAAGGAAAAACTTATTTCAATTACATCTCATAGAAAAATTAAAGATCTAAAAAATGCTCCCAACCAAATATATAATGCAGCTCAATTAGTAACCATCAAATACTATTTTAAAAAATCCTCTTTAAGGAGAATAATCAAACTCCAGACTTTGAAATGGTATATCTGTAGCACACAGCAGTATATTCATGGCTTTAAAATACCTACACATCTTCAAAAATACATAAAAAAAATGAAACTCCTCTAAAAACAAATGCAAAATGAACAAGGAAATGAGTGCGCTTGCTACCTAGGAGAATATGAAAACCAAGAAAAAATATTTATAACAAATGCATGAGTGCCACATGGAACTTGGTCTATTTTGGTTCAGAAGAAACCAATTCAAGTGCCATAAACAGTTCATTACCCAGTTTAGAATCATTTTATCTTCCCTAGCATAGATTTATCGAACTTATATGAACACAGATTAATCATACAATACGAGTGGTTACTAATTTACTACCTTGACTATTGAATATCATCTTATTTTGATACTTTAACTTGATAAAGGCCCTTTAAACATTATTCTCATAACCATCGGAAAACAAACCTTTACCTATCTATATCTCCAATGATTCCTCATTAATCAAAACAAACTGTAGGCTGACAATCAATAAATCTGCAACATTGTCCTTGGAAACAAAATGGGGGTTAAATAACCAATTTAAAAAAATAAAAATAAAAATAAAAAAAAGGGCCACAAAATCATCTTTATTTCAAGAAACTGTCACTCCCAGGGAAAAATCCCCCATTAATCCTAAGACGATTGGCCTCTTTTTGATTGGAGAACCCACCTTTTTTCATATCTGATCCTGAAAAGCAGGAAATTCTATATTTTCCCCATATCAGACGAACAGAAAAAGCTAACTTTTGATCAATCTCTAAGACCAAACAAAAGAACAACAATTCAGAAGAGTACGAAAACAAAAAAAGTACCAATTCAAAAGAGTAAAAGTAAGAAGCTTACTCAATATCTGAAGTTGTTGCCCAGAGAAAATCCACCCTTTGCAAGACGAACACCCAACAACCAGGGAGAGAAGAGAGAGAAAAGACAAGTGAGGGTTCAACTTTCATTACATCATGGGATCTCATCAGATTGTTAGGTGTCCAAGACTTAGTGGCCAAGAGAAAGTAAGAAGTCAAATACAGAAGAATGTAGTGAATAAGCATGCAACACGTGTTGAATTATATGGAATCTGTTGCAACATATCTTTATCTCTTTGTAATACATAAAACATTTATAGTGGAATATGAACCAGGTTTCCATAGCTTAACATTTGTCAAAAGAAAAGATCCAAATAAAAGCTATATACTTATTTACTAACACTATATACTTATTCTTATATGCAAGAACCACAATTCATGAAATATGGAAGCAGGAGACAATTTTCACACAATTCATGAAATACCAAATGTTAGTGTTCACCCAATCAAATATATCATAGGTTGAATACGACAAAATTAGCCTTTTGCTCTATATTGTAGGAGTTTCTTTATCTTTGGAAGAGAGCCTTTGTTTTCCTTTGGGGGTGGTTCCAAACTAGTTCAAAGTTCAAACCTTACAACTTCTTCAAAACTTTTTTAAAGTCCAAAGAAAACATCTAAACTTGTATGTAATTTTGCCAACCAATAATTATGAAATAATCAGGATCTGAGTTTTAAATTTTCTTCATTAATTAACTCTTCACCATTTTATAACTCTTAATCCCAGATTCACTCAACAACTCTGAATGAAAAATTACGTCACTATTATTTTGTTGTATCCAAGGTGGGTTCAAGTCCGGTTTGAGTGAGTTGGGAAGTTGATGTATTAAAACAAATTCAACTACCGTACTACAGGCAACAGTTAATTTCTAAGCTATATATTCCAAACTTAATATGATATCCTGCATTGTCTTAAGACCCTTAGAGTAAGAGTTACTATCATTAAACAGTAAAAGTAGTATCAAGTATTAAATCACTAAGCAGTAAGTATTAAATCCCATCTTGCAAGACCCTTTGTGTCAGATAACCAAAAGAACAAAATATATTGTCATTGCATTTACCATGGTCCTCCAAATGAAATATCAAATGCCATTGGCGAGGACAGAGATCAACATTCAAGTTGGTAAATTCATCTTTGTTACTCTTAGGCACATGAAACAAAAGATTTTCTTTATTCACAATCAAGCAACACAAAAAGAGTTCCCAGAGATAATGAACTCAAAGAAAAAGAAATCATATGCATGTTTAAATTGTACCATGTTCCCGCAAAAATCTGCCAAACATACAAGCATTCAGTTATTTAGTGGTGTAAATTGAAAGTTTGGATTACTACAATAGTTGTACTTACAAGCCAACATGTGATGTACCATCAATAAGATGTTGAATGTGTCATGTTTGGGTCATGCTTAAGGACAAAAGCATTAGATGAAGTGCTAAATTTAAGACAAATCTGAAAGGGCTAATTATCATCCTACTTACATTATGAATGACCTAAACTTTGAGGAAGTTAATTCAGCTGTTTGAGTAGTAATATACCTCAGTTTGCAATTACATTGGTGGTTTTAGCAACAGAAAGAATTACACAGATTATATCTCAGTGAAACAGAATATAGTACATATCATTTTGAAGTGATTCTTGAACTTATCAAGCTGAAGTCAAACCTCCATTAAAAAAATTTCCAGATGATTATTTTTTTTGCAGCATTTGCCAAAAGAAAAGATCCTAATAAAATCCATATACTTATTCACTATATATACTTATACAGAAGAACCACAATCTGCCAGTAGATAGCGAGGGGAGTGGAGGAGGAGCTGGGAGGAGAGGGTTGTGCGGCGAGAGGTAGACGACCACATGAATTTCTTATTTCAACAGTAAATAGCCAAAAGGGACTGGACACTGGAGTCTGGAGAGGGTCAGGGAAGGAAAAATTTTACTACTGTTTTGAGATAGATGGACAAAAAGAGAGAAGAGAGCTTATCCCCTTCTCTATAACTCGATTGACCCAAACTGGCACTTAACTTCAGGGGCCTTTTTGTTTACTTCACTTTCTTTCTTCCTTTTGTCCTTTTGTCTTTTCTTTAATTTAACCCTACAACTATATATCTCCAAGCGCACAACACCAATTCCAAAGTCTACAAAAATGAATAACCAAAGGAGAATTCAAGTCGAGAGCCCCTCCACATGATGAATACCCAGCCAACTCAATCAGGTTCAGGGTAATTATTTGACATACCATCTTTTCGTTCCCGTTCTGCTTACCCCTATAAAAACCCCAATTAACTTGTCCTTGATTCTTTCGTGAACAATTATCATATCCTTCAATTTCTAGATTTTAACATCTAACCCTAGTATTAAAACTCAACCCATAGCGAAAGAATTGAGCAAAACTTTCAGGTAAAATGAAAAATAATTAGGGAAACAAAATTTGGGGAATGAAATAATCGATCATGTAAAAATAACCATCCAGGGGATGATTGCACCCAAAACTCAAAAAATGCCAAAAGAATTCGGCCAGAAAATTTTCAGAAACTAAAAAAGAAAGAATAGGGCAAAAATATTGGGAAAATTAGAAAGAAATTTTTAGGGGGGGGGGGGGAGAACCAACCTCTTCGCAGAGAGCTGCAGAAAACGCTTGGTCGTATACACTACACCGGTGAGCAATAATGGATCGGTAGATTTTGTACAGAGAGTGAGGTCGAAGTGAGAGAGCGGGAGAAAAAGAAGTACCCGCTTGTCGTTCTCTTCTGTTGTATCGAGTGAAAGGTCGGGTGCAATACGACACGTTAGCGCACATCGACGTGTGATCTGGAGAGTCGCCAGCAAGTCGGAATCAGGGGATCAAAGGGCTGTTATCAACAGAATCTCATTTTATAAAAACTGATTTTGTAAAAGAGTTTAAAGTATACCAAAATGATGTTGATACAGGGCATTTTAGGCATTCAATAAGTTATTGGCATTTATAGCCTGTTTGATAACTCTACTTAATGGTAAAAATTAATTCATTCACAACTTTTTGAATTCAACATATTTGATAATAAAAATGCGCTACCACTTAATATATTAAGCACGACTTAATTTGTGTACAAAATTTTAAATGAAAAATTTTCACTGAATTTTCTAAATTAACTATAGATATTATTCCTCTCACATACATGACACACTTTAACACTGTGTTTGCACATGGTACATATTTGGTACATTGGAACAGTTTAGGATTGAAAGGTCTTTTCAATTTCTTGATTTCATTCCAATGTTTGGTATAGATATTTTTTGTTGAAAATCCTTTTTCTCCTAGAAAACCTATTACAACTTTTTTGTAGAATTTCATTTCTCACAAAAATTTAGAGAAAGTCCATTCTCACTCTATTCAAGAAATACCTAAATTATAAGAGTCAAAATTACCCTTTTATGTTCTATGTCTCTATTTCCCATGTACGTATTTATCTTCTATATATATTAATTTGTCATTTACTTTGTCAAATATTAAGTCCATTTTGTGAATTTAGTTAATAAGTCTATTACTTTTTAAGCTAAGAATAATTTTAATTCTATTTAATGACTTTTTTTCTTTTTACTTTGAAATAAAATATTCAATTGACATTTTTAATATATTTTTATTCACGTATTGCATTATATGATAACATTTGTTACTCAAACAAACAATAACTTGCCAAAATACATTCATATGAAGTTTAAAAAATTTAAAAAAAAAAAAAAGAAACACGAAACCCACTAGACCTTCTGTTAAGATACAATTACCTTTTTCTGTTTACAAATAGTTCTTAAAACCCTTTAGAAGTAAATCAAGGGCAGAGAATTTAGCATGCATAAATAACGGATTTAACATACATGAAAAATACATAGAATTCAACCCATGTAATTTAAAACTTTAATTTAGTTACAACTGGTATTTACCTATTGCAATTGCATTACAGTTAGTATTCATCTATTGTAATTGTACGCTATTAAAAAATTATGTTCTTATTCAATAAGTTATTGTAATTTTATACTATTAAAAAGTTCCTTATTAATTAATAATTCATTTATCTCTTGATGAAAGAGCTGAAAGCTGTCCAAGAAAGAATTCATCATTCAAAGGGGTCCAAGTGATTGAAATTCAAGAAGATACATTTGAAGGATTGAAACCCTAGCTTTGGCTTAAAAATCACATTTGGATTTAGGTCTCAATTCACCATCTAGAGTTTTGTTTTGTTTAAGTTGTAATGGGCAATTACCTTGCTAAATAAGCTTGAGTAATTAAGTCCAATTGCCATAATTAGCTAGTTAAATCTTAATTAGTTTGGGCTTATGACAAGTACACTTGCTTAATGAGGTCAAAACCTAGTTCAATTAGGATTAGTCTTTCATTGATTCATAGTAGTAGTAGGATTAGTTTTTCCAAGGCTATATATACAGCCTATGATGGATGAATTTATTAAGACTTTTATCAATCAAATTTTCAGCTTATTCTTGTGAGAATATGCGTCTCTTTCTAAGAGATTCTTCTTTGAATACTTGAGAGGTTTCAGTGTTCATTCGACTTATCAATCAAGAACCACACTTGATTGTGGCCATCTACCAACTTGGTTCGCTAATTCATTGTTCTACGGGCTTTAGATTAAATTGAGGTTCAGTTCCAGCGGGTTAGAGGGTCAAGAGTTTTCCGCAACTCCAACTTGATATTCGTCTAGATCCTACACCAACTCACATCATCTCTGAATCAAGATGTATATAGAATGTTATATAGAGAAGCAATTAAGGCCCTGTTTGGTAGCTAAGTTTTTTTGCCAAATTTGTATGCTACTAGTTTTTTATCTACTTTCACTACATGAACCTTAAAAAACTTCCAAAATTTATAATATACATATCCCAAAAATCCAAAAATACATCCCATAACACATAAAAAAATTCCCCTCCTTTCTTCTTCTTCTTCTCTTCCACACCATCTTCAGTGCCTTTTTTCTTTTCCTCTCCTCTTCCCCTCCTTCCTCCTCTCCTTCCTTCCTCCCTCTCTCTCCTCCTCTTCCTTTCCCTTCTCCTCTTCCTTCCCTCTTTCCTTCATGGCTGATCTGTCACCATAGGAAGGGGAGAGGGTTGAGATGTGAGAACCCTAGAAAAAAAATGAATGAATTGATTACACTATGAAATCATTAATTGCATTATTTTCCTTTAAATACTTTATTTTGTATGCATTGCATAGCATTAATCTAGAGTTGCATTTTACATGTTTCATGTAGCCAAATACATAAAACTTATAGGGTATTAAGTAGGTTATATTTTAAATAGAGGGATTTGAGGCTAAATGTCTTGATTTTAATCCCAATTCGTGGCTTAAACCGAGACACTTGTCAACCATCTACAAAGACCTTGACTTAAGCCTTCTTATTTAACTTCTTGTGTTCAAAAAATTGAACTAAATTTCCCTCCACTTTCTTCTCTCTTGGCCGACCAAACAACAAGGAAAAACTACCAAACCCTAAGTTTTGAATCTTGCAATTTTAGTGAGAAAAAACATCTCCAAGTGAAAACCGTAGATTAGATTGTTACTTGATCATCAAACTTGGTTGGAAAATTGGAGCTTTTGGGTGGTTTTCTCTCCCAACTCTCAAGGTATTTAACCACTTATCTATGCTTTAGTGATCTTTAAATTCAAAAAAGATGCATGTTAGATGAGTTTAAAGTGATTGAGGTGCTTTAGGAGGAAAGATTGTGGAAGAATTCCTTGTCGTCGGAAACTTGAATATAGGGTTTTGTTTATAACCTTCAAGTGTTCGATGAAATGCCTTAAGAACTTGTGATGCTTTATTGATGGTTTCTTTGATGTTTTGGCATGTTAATTACCCTACTAAAAGTTATAAATAACCTTGAAAGGTTGTTTATAACAATCGTGTAAAAGATGGAATTCTGATGGTGAAATCAGAAATGAAATTTAGTCAATTTCCCGGACTTGTTGGTAATTATAGGAAACGAACTAGAGCCTGAGCCTTATACCGTTGGAAAGATCTATGAACCTAGTTTTAAACGCCGCTGACGATTGCTTGATTTCGATTTTTCTACACCAAATTATAGAAATTCTTCCGAAACTGTTTAGTTACCCTGTTCTGATCCGACAGATTTCTTGTGTCTCTATTTTGCCAATTTTGACCATGATAAAGTATGATTTGGGGTTCAACATCTCATGAAAGTTGTAGGTCTATGTCTTAACTTTGAAACACCATAAGATTCGCCTCAATCCGATAAACATAGCCACAGTTATGATCAAAATATCGAAGGGTGGCAAACCTGTAACTCATTATTTCTCTCTTTACAAAGGTTTCCTTCACTTCTCTTAATCTGTTATGCACCTTTGTGGTGACACAACCAACTAAACTCGTGATCCTATTGTGTTATGAGATTTTCCTTTTGTTTTGCACTTATGATTTGGATTGGACACCTTATGGCTTTTGTGCATCAAATTTGTGATTAGTTATCAAGCAAAAAAATTACTAGTATATGCATTTGGTCTTTTATGTTTGGGGTAGCCAAACCTAAATGCTTTTCATTTCACTTGCTATTAGATTTGGAAGGAGGAAACAATGTGCATTTGGGTGCAAACGCCTGAAGTTACTTTGTTTAATTTAGTGAGTGTTCAATGCCTGTTTACTTGATCAACTTGATTAGTTGAGTTACTTGAACACTTGAATTATGTGAGTATTCGATCTCTTGTGATTTGTGAGCAAAGAATGACATCTTAAATTAATGTGATTGAGACGAGTGCGTACTTTATCACACTCGATCTTTTCTACTTGAAATTCTGTATTTTGACATTTGAATATGTATGAATTGGCCTTTGGCCTATACTTAATTTATGAGTCGTTTGGGTAATATCCCATCGACTAATCTGATTTGTTTGGAGCTCCAAAACCTATTTGGTGAGTCAATCGATTCGAGCCAGCACGGGGTTGGTCGAGAAAGTTCACGAGCCTTAGGGTATGATATGTGAATTCAAAAAATGGTATACTCAAATACTACCAAAAATTTGATTTATTGAGGTGTTCAGGCCCAGAAAGGGGGTGAAACAGTGGATAGTATTTGGTGTGAAGTGGGGATCTAATGTCTTTGGTCCTGAACTTTAAACATTGACGGAGAGTCAACGGGTTGTGACGCGATCAAGTTACGGGGAATTTGGCTTTTGAAAGTCATTCATATCATTTAATTGAATATGTTTGATTTATTTGGTGTTTCTTATTGTGTTATTTGTTTATTGAATGAATTCTAATTGTTTTCTTGGCTGCATGTTTTTGGGACCTCATTGAGCTATTAGCTCACCCCTTTTCCTTTGTTTTCCTTGACAAGGAAATTTCTTGAGTATGGGGTTGGAAGAGCGTGCAAGTAGTATAGACTTTTGTATTACTTTTGTTAAGGGTTGTTATACTAGAAAACCCTACTCTGGTTTATGAGTTTAACATTTGGTTTTGTAACCTTAAACCCTTGTTAAATTCTAAGTTTGAAATATGGTTTGGAATTTATGTATTTATGTTGGCTTGAAATTTGAATTTTGAGGAATTTAGTTTAGCTTTCTTGGGTTGTTGGTTTCTCTTTAACTATCGAGTCCTGACGAGAATTAGGCAAGCAGTCTGCCAAACCCTTTGGTTCACCTTAGGGGGAGGTGGGGCTGTCACAGTTGGTATTAGAGTCTAAGTTAGAAATAGCCTAGGCAAATTAGAAATTTTGACCTAAGTTTATAAAGTTTTGATCTTAAGTCACTTAAGTGAGAACTGTGTTGTCCTTGTAGGTCATGGAAGGAAACGGTGGAGAGGGTGGAAGTGAGCAACCTCAGAGATGACTCCTGACTGTTGACTATGAGGCGAAATTAGAAGGATCGATTCGATTTTGGAACCCCGCTAATTGGACTAGGCGATGTGATCATTGCCAAAACTACTCCTACCCTGATCATGTGGTTCTAGCAGTCTTGGATGAGAAGCGGAGATTAACTAATGCGAGTTTTAGAGACCAAGATGAGATGGAAAGGATGAGGAGGATCATGATGATGCAAAGGGATAGAATCCAGGAACTTCAGCAGGCTATCTTAGAGGAGCAGGAGCGTACCGATGCTATGCGCCAATAGGTGCAAACTGTGAACGAGTGCCTTACTAGGATCTTAAGGGAAGTGGGCGATCGAACTGAGGGTATCTTACTTGAGTGTCAATCCTTACTTGGCGAGGTGGTGGACGTCAACATGGAGGACACGAATCGTCACAACAATATCCCTAGGAATGTGACGTCTATTAACTTTGTTGGAAATTAAGATAGGATGCCGTGAGCAGCCAGCTATGTTTTGACCGGAGAGAAGGGTAGTCAGGAAAAAAACTTTAGCCAACTTTTGTGTACTTTTGGTGATGTGAATTGATGAAGGATCTAGACAATGATCAAGTTGGAGTTGCGGAAGACACTCGACCCCTCTAACTCGCGGAACTATGAATCTTGAATTTAATCTCAACCCGTAACACAATGAATTAGCGAACCAAGGCTTTAGGTAGATGACGCCACAATCAAGTGCGATTCTTGATTGATAAGTTGATTGAACACTCGAACCTCTCAAGTATTCAAGAAGAAATCTCCTAGAAAAGAGACATGCAATTCTCACGAGAAAAGCTGATATTTTATTGATGAAAGACTTGGTGAATAATTCGTCCAATACAAGGCCTATTTATAGCCTTGGAAAAACTAATCCTACTACTACTAGGAAACAATTAAGGAAATAGCTAACACTAAACTTTTAGAATCTAACCCTTTTTGGCTTAGGTTAGGAAACTAACAAAAAGCTAGACTATTAATAATAATTGGACTGACATGACCTAAACTAATCAACAAGGCATTCGGCCAATATGATAAGAAAACAATGGCCGAAAATAAAACCCTAATCCGAAAGCAACTTGACTTCCGAAGCCCTAGAATTTAGGGTTTATGCTTCCAATGCAACTTCTGTTCCTTCAAACACTTGGATAAGCGTGTAGACCTTATGTTCCTCATTTCCAAGCTCTTGAAGTTTACTTGGACGTCCCATGTACTCCACAAACTAAAGCTTGCATGGCCTCTTTGATCTTCTTGGCACGTGCTGTAGTCACTAGGCCATTTGTCACCAATGGAACATCCTTGATCTCTTGGTTGGCATTTGTCTGAAATTATGTCATTTGATCCTCATTCTGAACTCCCTTTGATTAGCTATCTATCTGATCCTCGTACTACCAGTCCATTACCACCAGCTTATTACAAGTCTCAACTCGATAATATCTGTCATTCCCAAAAAGTGTTTGGTCCATATAATCCCTCTGAGTATTACCCTTCTTGTGTTATTTTCCATCACCTAGATAAAGTAGAAGTGTATAATTATATTTTTAAGCTACAATTTTATTGCAGTTGTTTGCTTGACGAAGGTTATTTTCAAGATTCAGATCTTGTGAGCAAGAGTCGTATTTATTTAGATCTTTTGTGGCAAAGACTCTTTGTCATAGAATCCAATCTTGATCAGTAAATTTTGGTATATAGGAAAAGCATACGGGCATAAGGGTGAACATAATAACCCATTGCACAAGCCCACGCCATCGCCTCCAAGCAAATTTACCAGATGAATCTAGTCGATCCTCATCTGCTAATAAGTTAGATTATTTGTATGAAGTTTCCATTGAACCAGAGCAAGTCAGTCCTACTAATCTGCCTTTGTTAGACCCGTATTCCTCTTTTGCCAAAAAGAACATTTCTCCCCTTGGTACAATCAAGTCTTTGATCAAACATAGACCTAAAGGTGTGAAAGAATATGTTCAGTCCTCCAAGTTTGACAAGCACGTAATTTCAGCTGTGAAAAGAAGTGCTTATAACCCTACATATTCCTTCTGATTTTCCTAATCTGTGGAAACACCAAGGTTACACTCATATCCATTTTGGTGCAATCCGATTTTCTTTGTCCTTTCATGGTAGAAAAGGTCTTCCAGTCCATGCTCATCTTGCTTTGTTAGATAGTAGATTTGTGAAATATCAGCATGCCTGTATAGGAAATGTTGAAACCACTTTAAATGTTGGCACTGTTTTTGTTACTTTATTTCCAAATTTCAATATATCTCTTGATGATCCATATTTGTTAAGTGCTCTTAAGATTTAGGTACAGATAGCAGGTGCAGAACAGGTTCCTGAAGCCATTGCTTCCACACTTCACTATCAAATGGCTTACTGTTTTTAGAATCATGCTCTTGATCTCACTCTCCTTAGAGGGGAAGATGCTCTACTCATCAGAGTAGATGAACAAAATACTGCTACATATACAAACATTTCTCGACAGATTCTGAAAGAAGAGTTGAGAAAACTCTTATCTGAATAACTGATTATGAGAATTTGAATTAGTCTTCAAACCGTCCGGTGGAATCTACAAGTTCAAAAATTTCATCAAGACCAGATAGTTCTGTTTCTATTTCCTTTGATCATTCTCATATGAGAAAAATCAAAGATGTTCCCCGAATTATGTCCATATCCGTTGAGATCCCCATGGATAAATCTATCCCATGGAGGAAACCAAGAGAATCCCTTATAGATCTTATTTGTCATTTTGATCAGGAAGGGCAACCTGTATATTTTTTTCAAGATCCTTTTTCAAGACATACTTATTTTGATATTTGTTATTGCAGGAAATGCATGAAAAGAAAATGTCCAGAAAGGAGAACCAGTTGTTGTCCAGGCAAGAAGGATCCGGATACAGAAAAGAAAGAGCCACCTTTTACTTCATCCCGAAGTAATTTTGATGGTCATTCTATTCCTTCTGATTGGGTTGAAAAGCCAAAACATAATCCAAGGCTTTCTCCATACTATCAAAAATGTTCAGAAATTCTTGACCATGAAGGTTTAAGAATCCAGCCTGGAAAAACCAAGCCAATTCCTCAGATCTGCAAGTTTAAACCTAAAGATTTTCCTCCTCTGCAACCCTTCACAAAAGACAATTCTAGCTATGTCCCAAAGTTTGACAATGCACAGACAACTGTCCTTCCTTCAGGACAGCTTGCCTCTCTAGACAGAACTGAACAAGTTCTAAACTGGCAGTCTGAAAATGCAATCTATCAAAACAAAGCTCTTTCTATGATTCATGAAAAGGTTACCCAAGTCTACCAAGATTGACTCCTTTAGAGATGAAACAAAAATCCAGAATTCTAAAACCCAAAAGATGATCAAAGTCTTTCAAAAAAGATTTGATGAAGTATATCACAGAATTCCTGAAATTGGTAAATCTTTGTCTCAATTTCGAGAACAGAAAGATAAGGATATTGAGTATCTTAAAAAACAGATTCAGAATTTAGAGGAAACTAGAAAACTCTCAACAGAATCAGTTGTTCAAAAGCCAACTCAGTTGCCAGAAGATGATTATATGTCTCATTTTGCAGCAAAACCATTAAAAGAAATGGCTTCCCCCTATCTTTTTAGTGCTATCCCGTCATATTTTCCAATGCCAGTCCAAAAAGAATTACCAACTTCATCTAAGAATTATCCAAAATGGCTCCGTGAACAAAAAGAGCTCAGGAGAAAAGCAGAGCAAGAAGAAAAAGAAAGGAAAAAATAGGAACAAAAGAAAAGAGACAAAGGGAAAGAAAAAGCAGAAACCTCGGAAGAAAAAACAGAAGACATAAAAGATGTTTTTATGTTTTCTCATGGAAATAATCTTATTTCTTCTTTTTTACAGGAATAGGTAGAATCCAGTCTTCCAAAAATCAATGTTATGAAAAATGCTTCTGAATCCACAGAAGAAGTTCTCTCTGAAGAGACGACATCTGAGAATACATCTGAAGAAATGATTTCTGAATCCTCTGATTCAGAATTCTCAAATTCTCAAGAATCGGAAGAAAGTTTATCTGATCATTCAGAATCGATTGGAAAGATTCCTCATTTTTCATGACCGTAGAAGCGTAAATCAAGAAGAAGTTCATTTCCCTTCTGATGAAGAGGACATAATTGATGAAGAACCAAGAAGGCAGCAGCCTAAGAAAAACAACAATAAAGGCAGTATTTCTATCTTCATCATTGATGATATCCCTTCCTCTCAATGGGAAAAAAGATTCTAAGAATTTCATGCATGGATGACTGTTAGAAATCTTACAATTGATTTAGCATTTGATATTTTAAGTGAATTCACTGCTCATTTTGCAGGAATAATAAAAGATTGGTGGGTTTCGTTAGGAGATCAAGATAAAACAATTTTCCTCACCAGACAAGATTTTGATCAAGCCATTGAAATCTTGAATACCACATTCTTAGGAAGTCCTATTGAAAATAAGGAGTTTAAGAGAAAAGAGTTTTCTCAAATGAAGTGTCAATCTTATGAAAGAAAAGATTTAAATCGACATTTCAAAAGAATGACACAACTTTTTTATATTATTGGTGCAGATATTAATTTGAAACAAACCTTCTTAACATCCCTTCCTCATATTTTGTCCAGCAGTGCTGAAATTTACATTCATAACTGATATGGTTCTATTTTGAATCTCACTGTAAGTCAAATTCGCCAAGCAGTGTTCCTTTCACTTGAAGAAATTTGCAACAAGAGAAAAGTGATAAGAGAATACATGAAAGGAGATGTTTGTATGGATCAAGCATGCAAAATGCCCGAATTAATCATTAAGAGTAGGTGCAAGTCATGCTCTACCAAGAATAACAAGAAAAATTTTCCCAAGTTCTCTACGAAGAAATTCAGGAAGATCAAGACGGTAGGAAAATTTTACAAGAAAGGAAGAAAATGGAAATTCTTCAAGAAAAAGAAAAGAATTGATACATCCTCTTATAGATGTTTTATTTGTGGACAAAAAGGACATTATGATTCAAAGTGTTCTCAGAAGAAAAAGGGTCTCAACGTCATTCAAAAAGTCCAGGATGATCTCAAAATCCCTATCCTCAGTGAATTAGAATATGTTTTCTCTGAAGAAGAGGAACCTACTGATAAAACCATTTTTGCTTTACAGGTTTAGCAGCCGAAGAATCAATTTCATTACATGGAAGCAGTAAAAACATGCCCACAAGCATTACTTCATGTCTTGAAATCCAAGTATGATAAACCAATTCTTCTAATTGGTTTCTTTGAGTCAAGGGTAGAAATGTCAATTTTAAATCAGGACATCCTTCCCGAATTATGTTGGAAGTATGAATCTCATATTTTCAGATCAATCAATGGAGAGTTGTTTGAAACAACCAAGGTAACTAAAAATCCAATTATCATTAGATTTCTTCCAGATTGTGAACTTAAAACTTATATTATTGGTGGAAGAATGTCAGGAAAAGATTTGATTATTGGATTTGATATTTATGAAAAGGATTTGTATGTGTTGAAAACAAAAGGGATTCAGTCAAAGAAATTCTTTAAACCCTTTACAGATATCCAAAACCTTTTCATATATGATTCCACATCGCCTGAAAAGGTCCAAATTGAAAATTTCAGGGATTTCATTGTTAAACAATCTTGTGCTGAAAATCATGTGGAATTTATAAAGAAATGTGACCATCCTTTGTGGCAAAACCCAGATTTCTTCATTAAACTTCCTTTTTTCCAAAAGTGAAGAAGCCAATCCTGCCAAAACTAGTCATCCAAGAATGAATTCTGATCATTCCAAACTTGCTGAAAAGGAATGTCTAGAACTTCTTGAATTTGATCTTATCAAAAGTTTAGAATCGTAATGGGCATGTCAAGCCTTTTATGTGAATAAGCGATCTGAACAAGTTCGAGGGAAAATGAGGGTTGTCATCAATTACCAGCCCTTAAATCTATTCTTGACTGATGACAAATTTCCTATTCCATGTAGACATTCTTTGTTCTCTTTGCTTGTAGAAGCAAGATGGTTCTCAAAGTTTGATTTAAAATCAGGTTTTTGGCAACTTGGTAGTTGTGTTGAAAATAGGTACAAAACTATTTTTTGTATACCGAATCATCATTATCAATGGAAGGTGATGTCTTTTGGTTTAAAAACAACACATTCTCTTTTCCAAAAGGCCATGATTCGTGTCTTTGAACCTATCCTTCATGCTTGTCTTGTGTACATTGATGACATCCTTCTGTTTTCAAAAACATTTGAAGAGCATATTTCTTTGCTCTACAAATTTGCTGAAATTGTTGGACAGTTCGGCATTATGTTTTCTGAGAAAAAAATGATTTTATGCCAACAAGAAATCAATTTTCTTGGGATGAAAATCTTAAATGGTACTTGTGTTCCGGAGACACATATTGGAGATGCTATTCAGCATTTTCTTGAGAAAGATTTTTCTGTCAAACAGGTTCGTCAATTTTTGGGTATTGTAAATTATGTTAGGGATTTCATCCCTAATGTTTCTCAATATACCCAACCTTTGACCAAACTTCTTAAGAAAAATCCCATTCCTTGGGGAATTGAACAGACCCAGTCAGTTCAGATTTTGAAACAAATCTTGAACAATTTTCCTGTTCTTCATATTTCATCCTCTGAAAATCTCATCCTCCAAACAGATGCCAGTGATTATCATTGGGGAGCCACACTTTTAGAAAAACACGGCAAAGAAAGAAAATGTTGTGGTTTTGCCAGTGGGAGTTTCAAAGAAAGTCAGTTGCACTATCACCCTTCTTACAAAGAAATTCTTGCAGTGAAACATGCAATTGAAAATTTTAAATTTTATCTGAGACCGTGTTTTTTCACAATTGAAATGGATATGGGAAGTTTTCCCCAGATGATTTCTTTCAAAAATAGGAAAATTCCTAATACCCAATTGTTTAGATGGTCAAATTGGTTTTCCCAATTCTCATTTAAGGTAACTCATATCAAAGGAAAGTCAAACATTGTTGCTGATTTCTTCTCCAGAAATCCTCCAAAAGATTTTCTGCCTTCAATCCGGATGTATTCCAATATCATCCCTTCTTTCCCAAATCTACCCGAAATTCTATCTTCATCTCAACTATGGGAAAAAGAAGCACTGAAAAATGTTAGAAGAAATCATGAAATCTCAGTGTTTGCCAATTATGAAGGATCTACTTTGAATCCCTTTGGTATCAATCCAGAATTCCCGTTCTTTCAAATTTTTATTGCCCAGACCATGATTTTTCCTGAACCATTACTTAAGGTGTTATGGTATCTCTGTAATTCCTATCATATTCTCATAGAATTTCATTCTTTATCCTTTGAGAATTTTGATACATTAGCCCCAAACCTCCAGTTTTTCTTCAAATGATTCAAACCAAAAGATTGGTGGATAAATATGTTTAAAACCCATAAAACTTATGTGGTTTATATTTTCATAGACCTGTTAATATCCAAGAAAATGTTCTCACATGAGGCCCAGCGATATATTTTCCAGGCTAATGGCGTTATTCGAGAAGTCATCTGAAGTCATCTGACTAGGTTTTTGTGAGGGCCCGGAAAAATTTTTCCTAATCTATTTTAAATGTATTAATTTTTGTAAGTAGAATTTTATTTCTTTTAGCATGTATATAAATTATTTTTTACCCTAAATTTATCCCGTAGACTTTAATTGAATAAGCGTAGAAATTATTCGGGGTTCTAGATAAAACAAGTACCGAAGAATTGGGGTCAAATTGGAAGCATTTTAGCTTCATGCAATGAAACAACAAGTGGCAACTTCCTTGTGGCATTTGTCAAAAATCTTATAAAAAGACCATTTTACCCCTCATTTTCTAACAATTAACCATGCAACCTTGACCAATATATAAATCAAACCAAGACAAGAAAATCTGATCACTTGCCAATCTGAAATTTCTTTTCCTCCACTTCAGCCGAGAGCTCAAGCTCAATTCCTCCAAAAGTTCATCCTCTCAAACTCATTTCTCCCTCAAGCCTCACTTACCCTCCATCTCAAGATCAACCTAGCCTTAATTCCAGCCCTTACCAACCTATGATCCTGAGCTAGAAGACAAGGAAGTTGAGCCTCAATCCTTGCAAGTTTCAGCTTCAACCGAGAGCAAGCTGTTGAGTTGTAGCTGCACTTCTTCAACAAGGAAAAATCCAAGTTAAGCCAAGTAAAAGCTAGGGAAGGAAGCTGTGAGACCCTACACCAAGTACACCAAACAACCAAGGAAATATTTGGAGTTCATTGCTGCCAAAGGGAGGAAACAAACTGGTGGGAACTAGGAGAACAACCGCTGCCATCTGCTTTGTTTTGATCTTGCCAAACTGAAAACAGGAGGTAAATAATCTAGGAAACTCTTCTAAACACCTAGTAAAACATGGGATAATGCATGCATGTTAACCTTAGGCTTTAAAAGAAGAATTTCTGAGAGCATGCATGTTAGTTTTGAGTAAATCTACCAAGGAAAGTTTCTAGTTGCTGTCCGATGGTTCAAGCCTATATATTTCCAGGATTTCAGTTGTTTTGGCAGCTTAAAACTTCAGCTTTTGTTGCTTGATTTCATGGATTAGATTGATGAATGTTATATTAAATCATGCACATGGATATTAGATGGTTGTTGATGATGGTTAAGGCTTGAAAGAAAATCCTGCTTGAACTCCCGTAGTGCTGGAAGAAAATTCCAGCAAAGCTGAAGTTTGTAAACATCTCATTTTCTTGCATGATATCTCTGTTTTGAAGCTAAAATTTCGATGACATCTTGTGTGCTCAAAGTATGATAGAAATCTGAGCTTGCATGTTGAATTTTACTGAAAATGAATCAAGTTTCATGGCTGGAATTTAGTTACTGCACTCTTGTAAGCTGTTTTGAGTTTTCAGCCTTGATCCATGGCTTGAATGTGTTGTTTGAGTTGGATAAATGTTTGAAAATGAGCTGGAATCTTGTTGCTAAGACTCTAACCTACTGCATGAAGAGTTTAAGCATGAGAACTTGCAATTTTAGCTAAGGAAATGACATGCACAAGGCTTGTTTTGCAGCTAGCAGATTACTGCTGAAAATTTGATGAAGAACCCCAAAGCTGTTGAGACTTATTTACTGCTTTGTGCTGCTGTTATGACTTGTATCTTATATATATATGTATGCCTGTCAGTTTTGGTTTGAAAATATAAGGTTTTAAGGGAAGAAAGACCGATTTCCTCCAACTATGTACGTTCTGGATTTTTGCAGGATTGCTTGAGCAGTCTGGGAAAACAAGCACAATTTGATGTAGAAAAATCCGATTTGAGCTCTGTTTGTTGCGTTGGAAACTAAATTCAGAGAAGTTTAAAACCCATAAATTTCAGAGTCTAATTCATTTTTTAAAAATCCCAGTAAATCTTCAAAGTTGGCTGAAATTCAAAACTGTTTTCATTCTCGTGTTTTAAAACAAAACTTTGAACCTATTTCACTCGAGCATTGTATTAAAATGCTGCTTGGCAGCCTATTTTGACTTGATCTTGCATATCTCCAGCTTTTCATGAATGCTTGATGAACTTGAATCACTGGACCAAAGTTGGAATCTTGAATTGATGAGCTTGAGCTTGATATTTCACTGCTTTGGTTAATACTTGACCGCCTATTGCTATTCGTGCATGCCTTGATGTTTAACTGATAGTTGATGATGATGACCTAAGGTTTGATTTGCTGGGAACCAAACCAGACCTTTAACCACGTGGCTAAGTATTTAGAATTTCACAAAGTTTGCTCAAAACTTGCATTTTTCCAGAAATCAGTGAGCAAATCGGACCAAAACAGAATGCTTGTATCTCACAATTTATAAGTCCAAATCAGGTACTGTTAGTGGCATTTGAAACTAGACCCAAAGAACTTGATTCGGTACCTCACACGCCATAACTCATTTTCTACACGCCGTGATGAATATTGCTGAAAATCAAACCTGCGAATTTTCTGAAAATGATGGTTTCAAAACTTAATGGCCAAATTTGAATGATTTCTGATCTGAATTGTTTTCGATGTTCTCTGAGAAAATAAAGAACTATGAATCTAGTTTTCAACGGTTCCAAAATCATGCAATTCGCAAGAGTAGAACTCCCGATTCGATTTTTGAAAGAAACTGTGGCATAACTGGTTTTTACGCGATGCACCTTATGAAACTTTCATTTACAACATTTGGTCATTTGACTAATACTTTAACTTTTACAAACTCAAATTCAAACATATAAAACTTGTTTTAATCCCGTAGAGGTATTGTTCATTAGCAAGACCAAAACGGGTAAAACGGAATCAAATTGTCTCTCAAACCAATTAAAATTATGAAAACTCGTTTTGTACTATGACAAAAGAACTAAACCTCCGTTAGTCAATTTTCTAACTAAGGCAAACTATTTCTAAATTATTCAAAGGTGATACATTACGTTATCAAAACTCTTTTAGTGTATCAATTACTAAATTTGTTAAACCCGAATTTCCCCAAACTCTCGAAACTTACTCATATTTCGGTTAAACCTAAATACATCCTTGCTTTTCATAAAAGAAGTGAATTGGTCAAAATTGATTTTATAATTAGAAATTGATATAGTAATTATGTACCTCAGGACCCGTCGGTGATACAAAAGAGAGCTTTGAGACCAAGGATTTCGATTCACCTACTCAACCTTGACCAAACTAAGGTGAGGGTTCCTATTTGTTGCTACTTGATCCTTGTTGCTAGGTATTACTTGTTATTGTATGACTGGTTTCTAAATGTGATTTATCGTTGAATGATTGAAACTAGGGTTTTATGTAAAGTGAGTTTTATTGCTTAATTTCACTCAACGTGCTTAGGTGGTTTAGTATGTTTTGTTTTTAAAAACAATAAAACTTATTTTCTTTTGAGGCTTGAGGTGAAGAGGCCTTCAAGGCCCCTCGCCTAAAGGCTGGTGCACCTCCTAAGGGCTCGAGGTTGAAATTGATTGTCGGTTGTCCCTCGCCTCTAAAATAATAAACTAAACCACTGTGTGCTTGTGCATGTCAACTGCATGACCTTGGCGTGGGATCCCAAACCCAGGCGAGTTGGCCTATTCCGAGCCGGTGGGGCTTGGTCATCGACGGACCACAGGTCCCTGTTTAAAGGTTACCTCGAGTGTACACCACCTCGATTGTTTGGTTTTGGATCCGTTGGGTGAAAAGGGTTGGAAAAAAATGATGACCAGTACTCTGCTTTTCTCCTCCTGAGATTGATACTGCTGCTGTTGATTGTTTGATTGGGCGGGCTAAGTGCCACGTTCGACGGGGGCCACCTCTAGAGCCGCACCAATCCATTGTTACTGTGACTGTTCCTGATTGATTGACTCAATGAGCACCATGATTGTTACTGTTTTGAAACCTGATATTTGGAAAAGAAACTACTGTTTACGACTTTCCTTAATTGGAAACTTTACCGTACTTGAAAACTGGTCCTATATGGACATTAATGTTTTACTAAAGCTTGTTATGTCTATGTGCTTAATTGCTATGTGTTTTCGGACTCTCACTGGGCTTTAGAAGCTCACCCCATATATTTTCCTTCCCGAATTTTCGGGTTTTAGATCGGGAGGCCGAGACCAGATCTAGTCTTTTGAAGTTTGTTTGGTGTAAAAATCTTTCCAGTTGATGACGTTTAGAAAACAATTCCTGTGAATTACCTTTTGGATTATTATGTTAAGGGTTTGTAGTATGAACTCTGGTGGTTGATTTGATGTATTAAGTTGAACCAATCTCAATGGTTGTATCTTTTAACATAAACCATGGTTAGAATGAATTTGACTGACCGAGTCCTGGAGAGAGTTGGGCAGGCGTTCCGCTGATACCCTAGGGTACGCTCTAGGGAGAGGTGGGGCCACCACAGGTGGTATCAGAGCTTAGGCTTCAAATCTTTGTAAAGTATCCTAGGATTAAAGTTTAGGATGCCGGACTGTGGGATCGGTTTGACAGTTATGTGAATGCTTGTGATAGATTGTGGAATCTACTTAGTATGTCAGGCAGGAATGGGGATTGAGTTGATTTACCTCTTGGGTGGCCAACCATGATGTGAATTGACTTTCTTCTTGTTTTGGTGCTTGAATACAAACAAAAAAAAAACTTTTGTATCTTAGCGTTGGATTTCTGTGATCATTTGGCTTCGATATGAAGTGAACTAGGACCATTACGCTTAGCCCTTGTGTGAAGGAAATAAATTGGGAACCTTGCTTTGTTTGTCCTGACATGGAATGTGATCTTGTATGTTTAACGTGTTCTTGTGTAGTCCATGTGTTCTTGTGCTTGGCTTGGGTTACTTACTCCAATAGTGAAGGTCAAGACATGGAGGATCTTAGTGTTGGCCCTGAAGTTGAACTGTTCGAGAAATTAGATCTATAAGTGCTATCATGGACTAGTCTAATGGATACCCGACTAGGGTTTTCTATAGATGGTGGCTAGATTTGAACTTTGATGCTTGTCTTGAGTGTTTGAGTGTTTAATGTGCTAAGTACTCCAGACTTGTTTAATTTCTCTTATAAATGTTTAGACTTGTTATGTGTTTGTACTTCGTCCAATTGTGATTGACTTGAACTAAGTATGCATTTATCTTGTGATATTAAATAAATGTATCTTGGCGTATGCATGACTATCATTGCATATATCATCAGTTGATCCCTATCCTTTCCTTATATAGCCATAGACTTGTGTGAGAAATGGAAATTGGAGGAAATACATCATAGGTATAGATCTAAACCACCCAAGGTCGACAGGAGAATGTATACATATATATATGGTTTGAGAATATGAAATACTACCATGATTTAGGTTGACAAATGAGGATGAGGTTTACTTTAATATATGATATGACTAGATGTTAGCAATGCTGATTTGGGACTAAATTAGGTTTGAACATAATTGTGCACATCTAAAGACAATCGTAGCATAGGAGTTATAAGCTTTTACTTGTGTGGTAGTGATGGATCTCTGTACTGTGCTTAGTAGTTAAGGTTTGATGATCCCTAAGTGAAGGGAATGTAAGATATTTTCTTAGAATATTATTGGAAGAATTATAACCTATCCTCTTCAACAGAGCTGTTTTCTTTTATTTTACTTAACTCTTGGAAAATCTTTGATACTCCCTATTTAAACCCTATAATCATGTTTTATTTGTCGCACGTGAAGAATTACTCAAAGATTTAACTTAAAGGTTTTCAAACTAACATTTCACTCCATCATCCTTCTAGAAAATGATATTTAAAGTTGATAAAATTCTTGGCTCTGAAAAAAAAAAATTTTTAGGAAGTATGTGATTTCGTACCTTAAGTGAAATGTGAAGTAAAAGGATTAATAGTTATAAAATGTGATTGTAGGAATGGAAAGAAATGGTGCACAAGGGCTATCCCGAAGGCGACTTCATCCCATTATGTTTCATACAGGACCTGGTGAGCCATTTCAATAGTTCATCCCAGGACATAGGATGGATAGGCAGTGTGATTATTGGATGACACATTCGTATCCTGATTGAGTAGTGTTAGCCATAGTAGATGAGAGGCAGAGGCTAGTCACCGCAAATGCAAGAGCAAATAACCGAATTCGAGAGTTGGAGACTAGGGTGCTCGAGGAGCAAGAACAAACTGATATTTTTCGTGAACAATTTCGAGAAACCAATAATCGTTTGGCTCGGATGGCACGACAACTAAGGGAGAGAGGTGGAGAAGATTGTGGTCCTGAAGATCCTAACGTTGGAAATGAAGTTGAACGTGCTAGAAAACGAGAATCTTTTGGCTCTAATTAATCTAGTGAAACCCTAAGTATTGAAAAAGGAGTAGTGGGATTAGAGCACTGGTTTGTTTTCTTTGGTATTTACTGCACTTTCGTTATTGACTTCTTTGAATTCTTGTTTGATAAGCTTGAATTTAGCATGTATTGTAATTGACTCAAACTTAAGACATGATTTGAAAAAAAAAAAATAGATCGAGTTTGAGTTGCAATTGATTATTGTTGTTGTTTGTTTTTATAATTGCCCATATTTCATTCAAACAAAGACTGATCGTGTAAATTTGAAAGCTGAGATTAACGTCGGAGCATTGTAGGATGGGATTTGAATGACGATTGGGTACTAATCTAGATGATTTGGTATGATTGACAGGTTAGCGTTTGGAAACTAAGTGAAACAGGAAAACGAAAAATTTGGAAGAGATGCAAAGAAACACCCTGAGTTACTTGCAAAACAAGGTGATAATTTCGAGGACGAAATTCTTTTAAGGGGGAGAGAGTGTGAGGGCCCGGAAAAATTTTTCCTAATCTATTTTAAATGTATTAATTTTTGTAAGTAGAATTTTATTTCTTTTAGCATGTATATAAATTATTTTTTACCCTAACTTTATCCCGGAGACTTTAATCGAATAAGCGTAGAAATTATTCGGGGTTCTAGATAAAACAAGTACCTAAGAATTGAGGTCAAATTGGAAGCATTTTAGCTTCATGCAATGAAACAACAAGTGGCAACTTCCTTGTGGCATTTGTCAAAAATCTTATAAAAAGACCATTTTACCCCTCATTTTCTGACAATTAACCATGCAACCTTGACCAATATATAAATCAAACCAAGACAAGAAAATCTGATCACTTGCCAATCTGAAATTTCTTTTCCTCCACTTCAGCCGAGAGCTCAAGCTCAATTCCTCCAAAAGTTCATCCTCTCAAACTCATTTCTCCCTCAAGCCTCACTTACCCTCCATCTCAAGATCAACCTAGCCTTAATTCCAGCCCTCACCAACCTATGATCCTGAGCTAGAAGACAAGGAAGTTGAGCCTCAATCCTTGCAAGTTTCAGCTTCAACCGAGAGCAAGCTGTTGAGTTGCAGCTGCACTTCTTCAACAAGGAAAATCCAAGTTAAGCCAAGTAAAAGCTGGGAAGGAAGCTGTGAGACCCTACACCAAGTACACCAAACAACCAAGGAAATATTTGGAGTTCATTGCTGCCAAAGGGAGGAAACAAACTGGTGGGGAACTAGGAGAACAACCGGCTGCCATCTGCTTTGTTTTGATCTTGCCAAACTGAAAACAGGAGGTAAATAATCTAGGAAACTCTTCTAAACACCTAGTAAAACATGGGATAATGCATGCATGTTAACCTTAGGCTTTAAAAGAAGAATTTCTGAGAGCATGCATGTTAGTTTTGAGTAAATCTACCAAGGAAAGTTTCTAGTTGCTGTCCGATGGTTCAAGCCTATATATTTCCAGGATTTCAGTTGTTTTGGCAGCTTAAAACTTCAGCTTTTGTTGCTTGATTTCATGGATTAGATTGATGAATGTTATATTAAATCATGCACATGGATATTAGATGGTTGTTGATGATGGTTAAGGCTTGAAAGAAAATCCTGCTTGAACTCCCGTAGTGCTGGAAGAAAATTCCAGCAAAGCTGAAGTTTGTAAACATCTCATTTTCTTGCATGATATCTCTGTTTTGAAGCTAAAATTTTGATGACATCTTGTGTGCTCAAAGTATGATAGAAATCTGAGCTTGCATGTTGAATTTTACTGAAAATGAATCAAGTTTCATGGCTGGAATTTAGTTACTGCACTCTTGTAAGCTGTTTTGAGTTTTCAGCCTTGATCCATGGCTTGAATGTGTTGTTTGAGTTGGATAAATGTTTGAAAATGAGCTGGAATCTTGTTGCTAAGACTCTAACCTACTGCATGAAGAGTTTAAGCATGAGAACTTGCAATTTTAGCTAAGGAAATGACATGCACAAGGCTGTTTTGCAGCTAGCAGATTACTGCTGAAAATTTGATGAAGAACCCCAAAGCTGTTGAGACTTATTTACTGCTTTGTGCTGCTGTTATGACTTGTATCTTATATATATATGTATGCCTGTCAGTTTTGGTTTGAAAATATAAGGTTTTAAGGGAAGAAAGACCGATTTCCTCCAACTATGTACGTTCTGGATTTTTGCAGGATTGCTTGAGCAGTCTGGGGAAAACAAGCACAATTTGATGTAGAAAAATCCGATTTGAGCTCTGTTTGTTGCGTTGGAAACTAAATTCAGAGAAGTTTAAAACCCATAAATTTCAGAGTCTAATTCATTTTTTAAAAATCCCAGTAAATCTTCAAAGTTGGCTGAAATTCAAAACTGTTTTCATTCTCAGGTTTTAAAACAAAACTTTGAACCTATTTCACTCGAGCATTGTATTAAAATGCTGCTTGGCAGCCTATTTTGACTTGATCTTGCATATCTCCAGCTTTTCATGAATGCTTGACGAACTTGAATCACTCGGACCAAAAGTTGGAATCTTGAATTGATGAGCTTGAGCTTGATATTTCACTGCTTTGGTTAATACTTGACTGCCTATTGCTATTCGTGCATGCCTTGATGTTTAACTGATAGTTGATGATGATGACCTAAGGTTTGATTTGCTGGGAACCAAACCAGACCTTTAACCATGTGGCTAAGTATTTAGAATTTCACAAAGTTTGCTCAAAACTTGCATTTTTCCAGAAATCAGTGAGCAAATCGGACCAAAACAGAATGCTTGTATCTCACAATTTATAAGTCCAAATCAGGTACTGTTAGTGGCATTTGAAACTAGACCCAAAGAACATCGATTCGGTACCTCACACGCGCCATAACTCATTTTCTACACGCCGTGGCGAACTGATGAATATTGCTGAAAATCAAACCTGCGAATTTTCTGGAAATGATGGTTTCAAAACTTAATGGCCAAATTTGAATGATTTCTGATCTGAATTGTTTTCGATGTTCTCTGAGAAAATAAAGAACTATGAATCTAGTTTTCAACGGTTCCAAAATCATGCAATTCGCAAGAGTAGAACTCCCGATTCGATTTTTGAAAGAAACTGTGGCATAACTGGTTTTTACGCGATGCACCTTATGAAACTTTCATTTACAACATTTGGTCATTTGACTAATACTTTAACTTTTACAAACTCAAATTCAAACATATAAAACTTGTTTTAATCCCGTAGAGGTATTGTTCATTAGCAAGACCAAAACGGGTAAAACGGAATCAAATTGTCTCTCAAACCAATTAAAATTATGAAAAACTCGTTTTGTACTATGACAAAAGAACTAAACCTCCGTTAGTCAATTTTCTAACTAAGGCAAACTATTTCTAAATTATTCAAAGGTGATACATTACGTTATCAAAACTCTTAGTGTATCAATTACTAAATTTGTTAAACCCAATTTCCCAAACTCTCAAACTTACTCATATTTCGTTAAACCTAAATACATCCTTGCTTTTCATAAAAGAAGTGAATTGGTCAAAATTGATTTTATAATTAGAAATTGATATAGTAATTATGTACCTCAGGACCCGTCGGTGATACAAAAGAGAGCTTTGAGACCAAGGATTTCGATTCACCTACTCAACCTTGACCAAACTAAGGTGAGGGTTCCTATTTGTTGCTACTTGATCCTTGTTGCTAGGTATTACTTGTTATTGTATGACTGGTTTCTAAATGTGATTTATCGTTGAATGATTGAAACTAGGGTTTTATGTAAAGTGAGTTTTATTGCTTAATTTCACTCAACGTGCTTAGGTGGTTTAGTATGTTTTGTTTTTAAAAACAATAAAACTTATTTTCTTTTCGAGGCTTGAGGTGAAGAGGCTGGCCTTCAAGGCCCCTCGCCTCTAAAGGCTGGTGCACCTCCTAAGGGGCTCGAGGTTGAAATTGATTGTCATTGTCCCTCTCTAAAATAATAAACTAAACCACTGCACTGCTTGTGCATGTCAACGTGCATGACCTGCGTAGGGATCCCAAACCCCGAGGCGAAGCTTGGCCTATTCCAGCCGGTAGGGCTTGGTCGGTACGCCGACGGACCCTAGGTCTTGTTTAAAGGTTACCTCGAGTGTACACCACCTCCTGATTGTTTGGTTTTCGGATCCGAAGTTGGGTGAAAAGGGGTTGGAAAAAAATGATGACCGTAGTGCACTCGCTTTTCTCCTCCCGAGATTGATACCGCCGCCGTTGATTGTTTGATTACGGGCTAAGTGCCACGCTCGACGGGCCACCTCTAGAGCCGCACCAATCCATTGTTACCGTGACTGCTCATTGATTGACCAATGAGCACCATGATTGTTACCGCTTTTGAAACCCGATATTTGGAAAAGAAACTACATTTACGACTTTCCTTAATTGGAAACTTTACCGTACTTGAAAACTGGTCCTATATGGACATTAATGTTTTACTAAAGCTTGTTATGTCTATGTGCTTAATTGCTATGTGTTTTCGGACTCTCACTGGGCTTTAGAAGCTCACCCCATATATTTTTCTTTCCCAGAATTTTCAGGGTTTTAGATCGGGTGCGGAGGCCAGACCGAGACCAGATCTAGTCTTTTGAAGTTTGTTTGGTGTAAAAATCTTTCCAGTTGATGACTTTTGGGGAACAATTCCTGTGAATTACCTTTTGGATTATTATGTTAAGGGTTTGTAGTATGAACTCTGGTGGTTGATTTGATGTATTAAGTTGAACCAATCTCGATGGTTGTATCTTTTAACATAAACCATGGTTAGAATGAATTTGACCGACCGAAGTCCCCGAGGTTCACGATACCCTAGCGCCCTAGGGAGAGTTGGGGCCGCCACAGTTTTCATGGGCCATGGAATTATCAACGAAGTCATCCTCATTTTACAGCAATCCGAAAAGCCCAACAAGGGTATAAATCAATGATGCAAGATTCTATGATGCAAGATTCACAAGATGAGCCAAGTACTTCCCAACCAACAGTTAAGTGGAAATCCAGAAGTGAAAGACGTCGACAAGTCAACAAAAGAAAAAATTGTATCCGACATCAAGCAATGATTGAGGAAATGAATATTACAGATCCTGACTCAACACCATCGGATATCCCATTAGAAGTCTTCACCGACTATGGAAAATTATCAGACTAAAAGTCTACAAGTCTTTTAGGCTTTGTGACTTTTGAGCCATGTATTAAGACTTTTTGTCTAGCTTTATGACTTTGGTGTCCTATATTGCAGCTTTCTTAGTTTGCTCTTGTTACGTCAAATGTATTAGGCTTGCTTTATGACTTTCTGACAAGAAAGTCAAGAAAAGCCTTCCTACTATGTTTACTTTAGTTGTTGCTTTATGACTTTCTGTCATGTTCTACTTTGTCTTCCCTAGTGGACCATTTGTTGTAAATGGTTTTGTCTTGTAATGACCAAAAGGTCAAAAAGCTGTGTAGTTTTAGCTGTCAAGCGTCTGTTGTAATCCCTATATATTGGGGACTCGTTGATCTATCCGGATCATCGAGAAATCTAGTAGTAAAATTCTAGAGTCGAGAAGTTGTTTCTCAAGAAATGGCATTTTAATTTCTCTCTCAGACAACCCAATTATCCGATTCTCCAGTTCTAAAAAGTATTTGGCAAAAATTATCAGCAAAGATTCCTAATAGATTAAACGCTTTTGTTGTTTGTCCTTCCGAGATTTAAGTTAACCTCAAAAGTAGTCGAAAGAAATATCAGGAGGCAAAAGAAGCAGACGAAACTTTGGGGAAACTTTACTCTGATAACCTCAACCCAAGCCAAAAATCTGGAAGGAACCCAAGCTAGTATCAAGGCAATTTGTCCTCAAATCAAGCTCATCGTCTGCATGGAAAGGACTTAAGTCAGATACATTGAAAGTTGCATGTACACCATACTCACCAGGAAGGTCAAGCTTGTAGGCGTTGTCATTAATGCGTTCGACCACTTGGAATGGCCCATCTCCCCTTGGGAGCAATTTGTTACGCCTTTGAACAGAAAATCGTTCCTTCCTCATGTGAATCCACACACAGTCGCCAGGCTCAAAGATCATCTTACGACCCCTATTTACATTTTGTACATATTGTAATGTACGCTTTTCAATGTTAGCACGGATCTTGGCATAGAGCTCACGAACAAATTTAGCACGCTTTTTTCCATCTAGATTAACTTTCTCAGACATAGGCAAAGGCATCAAATCTAGAGGAGTAAGCGGATTAAAGCCATAGACAATCTCAAATGGTGAATATTGTGTAGCGCTATGGATGGCCCTATTGTATGCAAACTCTACATGAGGCAAGCAATCTTCCCAAGTTTTCAAGTTTCTTTTAATTATTGCACGCAGTAAGGTAGAAAGAGTCCTATTAACCATCTCAGTCTGTCCATCAGTTTGTGGATGACTAGAAGTAGAGAATAAGAGTTTAATTCCCAATTTACTCCACAAAGTTTTCCAAAAATAGATAAGGAACTTAACATCTCTATCAGATATTATAGTGCGTGGCATGCCATGTAAACGTACAATTTCCTTGAAAAACAAATCAGCCACATGTTTTGCATCATCAATTTTGTGACATGGAATGAAATGTTCCATTTTAGAAAATCTATCAACTACAACATACACAGAATCATGACCATGTCTTGTCCTAGGTAAGCCTAGCACAAAATCCATAGATAGATCAACCCAAGGCAAACTAGGAATTGGTAATGGGGTGTAAAGTCTGTAGGGATTTACCTTGGACTTGGCATGATGACACATTACACACCTTTGGATAATACGCTCCACATCATGCCTCATCTTTGGCCAATGAAAGTGCTCTTGGAGTATGGACAATGTTTTTGCTACTCCAAAATGTCCCGTAAAACCTCCACTGTGTGCTACCCTAACAAAGAGTTCATGCGTGAAACACATAGGAACACACATGTTGTCCTTGTAGAACAAGTAACCCTGTGACAAGAAACAGTTCTCACGGCTTTGCCGTGGAAGAGCATTGAACACTTCTCCAAAATCGGGGTCATTAGGATAGTACTCTTTAATTAATTCAAATCCAAGCAATTTTGCATCAAGTGTAGTAATCAAAGTGTACCTCCTAGACAAGGTGTTAGCAACAACATTGCTTTTGCCAGTTTTATACTTGATCACAAAAGGAAAGGTATCAATGAATGCTACCCACCTAGCATGTCGCTTGCTTAGTTTGGTTTGGGATTTGAGATGCTTGAGCGACTCGTGATCAGTATATAGAACAAACTCCTTGGGCCTTAGGTAATGTTGCCAAGTTTGCAATGCTCGAACAAGTGCATAAAGCTCTTTGTCATATGTTGAGTAATTCAACGAGGGCCATTGACTTTTCACTAAAATATGCAATTGGCTTCCCCTCTTGAAGTAACACGGCCCCAACACCTATACCAGATGCATCACACTCAATTTCAAAAGCCTTATCAAAATTAGGCAAACTAAGTACAAGTGCATGTGTGAGTTTGTGTTTAAGTAATTAAAAAGACTTATCTTGTTCATCTCCCCAATGAAACTCTTGATCCTTCTTGACAATAGAGGTAAGTAGTGCAGCAATTGAGCTAAAGTCTTTGACAAAGCGTCGATAAAAGTTTGCTAGACCATGAAAGCTCCTCACTTCACTAATAGAAGTAGGGGTTGGCTACTCAGTGATAGCTTTTATTTTTCTTTAGTCTACATGAATTCGCTGCGCACTTTCAACATAGCCTAGGAAAACAACTTGATCAGTGCAAAAAGTGCATTTCTGAAGGTTAGCATAAAGTTGTTCCTTGCAAAGGATTTCCAAAACAGCTTTAACATGCATGATATGTTCATCCAAATTTTTACTATAAATGAGTATATCATCAAAGTAGACTACAACAAATTTACCCAAGAAAGCACTTGAGACATGATTCATGAGGCGCATAAAAGTACTAGGTGCATTAGTTAGCCCAAAAAGCATAACTAACCACTCATACAAGCCATGCTTAGTCTTAAATGCAGTCTTCCATTCATCACCATCTTTAATTCTAATTTGATAATAACCACTTTAAGATCAATCTTAGTAAAAATTATGGCACCATGTAGTTCATCAAGCATGTCATCAAGACGAGGGATGGGATGGCGATACTTTACCTTTATAGCATTAATAGCACGGCAATCAGTGCACATCTTCCACGTCCCATCCTTTTTAGGCACAAGTAGGACAGGTACGGCACATAGACTTAGGCTCTCACGCGCCCAACCTTTGCTTAAGAGATCTTCTACTTGGCATTGAATTTCCTTAGTTTCCTCAGGACTTGTCCTATATGATGGCCGATTAGGCAAAGAAGTACTAGGGATGAGATCAATTTGATGCTCAATTCCTCTCAATGGTGGTAGACCACTAGGAACTTCATCAGGAAACACATCTTGATATTCCTGCAGTAGGTTGGTAAAAGAACTAGGCAGGGAAACATCAAGTTGGTTAGTAATTTCTTTAGAAAGGAGTAAAACAATAGGTTGAGTAGAAAATAAGGCCTTGCTCACAGATTTAGCCTTAGCAATTAAAACTCATTTTTCCCCTTTCATTTTACCCTTGGCCAACTCATGCTTAGTCATTTTTCCTTCATTTTTGGTTCGGCCAGATTCAATTTTGCTCATTTCGTGAGTTTAAGTTTCTTGCCCTAACTCACGAGGTTTCTTTTTCTCAAGTTCCTCTTCAAATTCCTTTTGATTGCTTACTTGGTCCTCATGCACTTGTTGAGGTGTAAGTGGGGCAAGTATAACCTTTTTATTGCCAAAAGAAAAGGAATATTTGTTTGTAAAACCATCCCAATTAACCTTTCTAGCAAATTGCCATGGACGGCCCAAAATCACATGAGCAGCTTGCATAGGCACAACATCACACATTACTTCATCATTAAAACAACTAATATGGAAAGAGACAAGTACTTGTTTAAGTACACGTACCGCGCCGTTGTTGTTGAGCCATTGCAACTTGTAGGGCTTTGGGTGGTTGGTTGTTGGGAGGCCTAGTCGATCCACCATTAGTTGTGACATTGGTATAGCTTCCAGGGTCGATGACTAGGCTGCACACCTTTTCCTTGATGTGGCAATGAGTGTAGAATATATTCTCTCGTTGAAGTTCATCTACTCCAACGTGGGCAGTCAAAGCTCGTCGGGCCACTAAACCAACATGATCCACAATAGGCTGCTCTTCAATAATTTCCTCTTCATCGTTCTCTCTTTCAAGTGGAGGCATGTCCGCATACTCATCATCATCTTCATCGTCAATGACCATTTCTCCATTAGGCAATATTATCATAGCTCGTTGATTTGCACATTAAGAGGCGATGTGACTAAATGCTTGACACTTAAAGCATTTAGTGTCTCTATTGCGGGGTTTAGTTGCATCTAGATTTGCCTTAGAATTGATCTTCAAATTTGGCCTTGATGATGGAATATTCGACTTTGAAGGGTTTGAGGAGAGAGGATTCGATTTGGCCATTTGTGAAGGGGTAGAGGTTCGTTCTTCCCTTTTTGGTTGCTAATTTTTCCAATTTCTAGGTTGGAAGTTGGAATTGGGGCGAGAACTACCCCTCCTCTTGAGCATCCGCTCCACTTTGACAGCTTTATCCATCAATTCTTCCATGTCAAAATAGTGTTGAAGCTCCACGAGCTCAGCAATTTCAGGTCTCAATCCCCTTAGAAAACGTGCCGTTATTGCCTCAGCATCTTCATGAATGTCAGAACGTATCATGGCCATTTCCATTTCTTTGATGTAGTCTTCCATCAACATACTTCCTTGAGTGAGCATTTGCACCTTGTAGTGCAAATCTCGATGATAGTACCCAGGGATGAATCTTTTCCTCATAATTCTCTTGAGGTCGTCCCAAGTACGGGTAAGTGGAGCTTGATTCCTTCTTTACTTGATTCGAAGTTGGTCCCACCAAATGGTTGCATATTCAGTGAATTCCATTACCGCCAACTTCACCTTTTGGTCTTCAGTGTAGGAATGACAATTGAAAACCTTTTCCATTTTCCGCTCCCAATCCAAGTAGGTTTCAGGGTCGGATTTTCTTTGAAAGGGTGGAATAGTTAATTTGACCTCTTTGATGGACTCATCTTCATGGTCGCCCCTTGGTCTTCTCTCTCTTGACCTTTGGAAGACTTCATCTTGCTCAGTATCCTCATTTGAGTCACAAGATTCATCCAATTTAGCTTTCCCCTTCGATTTCTTAGAGGAACTTTTAGAAACTTCTAGTTTGTCGAGACATTCTTGGGCCTCCTCAATTGTTTGCTTAATTTGTTTATTGGAATCAGCAAACATGGCTTGCATTTTGAATGCAAGTTGAGCAATTGTCATTTCATTGGTTGATTCTCCTTCAGTGAACATTTTCTTAACCTGCAAAATGAGCAAACTTGTGATAGAAAGATGCCTCACACACTCCCTCACGTGTTTGTCTCACGCTTGTGTGTCACTCAAGTGCTTTATTCCACTCTAATGATCTCACCAAGCACGCTCTAGTTCCTTGATTTTCCTTCTTGAAGAAATCAGAAATTCCAAGCAATTCAAGGACTTATAACCAATTACCTTCACGTGAATGTGGTGTACCACTGCCGGTTCACTTGGAGGATGGAGAATGAAGCAAGAAATTCAAGAATTAAGAGACTAAAATTGACTCACAACTGGAAAAGAATTCGAATGGAAAATTGCTAAGAAAACCCTAGAAAGAAGACTTTAGGGAACTGAGGATAATTTGGTGAAATTTCCCTTGATTTCCTAGACCTCTTAGTGAGGGTAAACACGGAATTCAGACTAAAGAATGGACACAATAGAAACTGAGAATTAATTAGGAAACAAAGACACAAAATAGATTTTGGAGACAAGACTTACTTTAGAAAACTAACTAGACTTGACTCCTAATCAAATTTGGAAACACAAAGAAGGATTTGACTTGACCGATAATAAAATAGGTAGAAGACCCAACAAATGCTGGAAAAAATAGGGACAAAGTCACGGAGAATTATTGGCTACCAATTTGAACAGCAATTCGGGTCACAACTTCACAAGCCAACTCGGTTTATGACACTGTTTTGGTCAAGGTGGTGGGAATGGTTTCCAAGGCTGTTTTGGATTGATTGCTAAGTTGTTTTAATCCCTTTTGGATAGGATTTGTGGCTAGTTAGGATTAGGAAAGCTGGGTTACTGGGTTTAGGAAGGTTCCTATCAGTTTTGGTAATTTCTTTAAACAACAAGAAACCCAATCAACTTTGGAAAGTAAAACTGGAATTGGAAACTAAGATTCCGTTTTGGTGTTTCAACTCCCAATTTTCAGTTTTAAGCTTCCCAACACAAGCAGCTATGTTTTGGCAATCCACAAGAATTACTTCAACTTTGGAGCAACAAGCGCAATACCAAAAGTCAATCCAAACAATTGAACAAACCCGGAACAAGTTCAAGTGCAAGACAAAGAGGTTCGGCTGGCTCTTTTTTCTTCCTTTTGTTTCTTCCTTTTTTTTTTTTTTTTTTTCACTTTTCAGCCTATGTAATCCTGCTTTTAAACCTCAATAACCAATAGGGAAAATCCAGAATTCAAAAACTGAAATTAGTTTCAAGAACTCAAGAAAACAGTCCAAGGTTCAAGATTTTGGTTGATTCTTGTTCAAGAACTCAAGGCTTGTTTCAAGAATTAAATATGGGTTCAAAACTTATGAAATTTCCAGCAATTGACACAAAAGTAACCTATGACAATTAGGCACTCAGACCAGCAACACAAGATAAAATATGGACAGCACAAGAAACTGGCAAACGGACATGAACAAGAAAGTGGCAAATGGACAGCAACAAGCGACCAGATTTTTGAGACAACAAAACAAGAGAAACAAACGGATACCAAGAGACGAACAAGATGCGAACAGCAAGACAAGAAAGCAACACTTGAATTTTTTTTTTTGGACAGAATTGAACAAGACAAAAACACGACAATGAACAAAAGTAAAAAAAAGGGATATACTTGATACCGTCAAACTAGCTCTAATTACCAAGATGATGTGAATTGACGAAGGATCTAGACGATAATCAAGTTGGAGTTGTGGAAGACACTCGATCCCTCTAACTCGCAAAACTACGAACTTTGAATTTAATCTCAACCTGTAGCACAATGAATTAGCGAACCAAGGTTTTAGGTAGATGACGCCACAATCAAGTGCGGTTCTTGATTGATAAGTCGATTGAACACTCGAACCTCTCAAGTATTCAAGAAGAAATCTCTTAGAAAAGAGACGTGCAATTCTCACAAGAAAAGCTGAAATTTTATTGATAAAAGACTTGGTGAATAATTCGTCCAATACAAGGCCTATTTATAGCCTTGGAAAAACTAATCCTACTACTACTAGGAAACAATTAAGGAAATAGCTAACACTAATCTTTTAGGAATCTAACCCTTTTTGGCTTAGGTTAGGAAACTAACAAAAAACTAGACTATTAATAATAATTGGACTGAAATTACCTAAACTAATCAACAAGGCATTTGGCCAATATGATAAGGAAACAATGCCTGAAAATAAAACCCTAAATCCGAAAGCAACTTGACTTCCAAAACCCTAGAATTTAGGGTTTATGCTTCCAATGCAACTTCCGTTCCTTCAAACACTTGGATAAGCGTGTAGACCTTATGTTCCTCATTTCCAAGTTCTTGAATTTCACTTGGACGTCCCATTTGATCTTGTACTCCACAAACTAAAGCTTGCATGGCCTCTTTGATCTTCTTGGCACGTGCTCTAGTCACTGGGCCATTTGTCACCAATGGAACATCCTTGATCCCTTGGTTGGCAGCTACGAGCTCATCATCATTTGGTATGGTTTTTCCAATTTACTTTTGTTATAATCCCGCTATTTTCCTTATGGGATTTCTTTTTATGTAATATATTTTGCTATGCGATATATGTGACTGAATTGTGTAAATATATGTGACATTCCTGCTTGTTATAATTTTATGTTTTACTTACATATTGTTGCAATTTTCTTTTGAACATGCATTTTAATTTTTGTATGTGCATTTCAACCCTAGACTTAGTAAAAATCAAATGGAGGGTAGACGTCGGATGTGACAGCCCCATTTCTCACTAGGGTGTACCGTAAGGTATCCGTGGACCGCCTGCCTAGCTCTCGCCAGGGCTCATTCACACACAGATCACTAATATACTAAACTAAAATTTCAATCACAAATCCAAACCAAACATTAATTTACAATTTCATTACGCCAGCCTTACAATCCCAACTTACATAAATTACTTAAATAAACATTCAACTTCTCATAATACAAAACTCTCAAAAATCACAATTCAAGTCGGTCATACCAAATACAAACATGAACCCTAAGTCTAATGGTTGGCTCCTTCGCTTGGGTTCTCAGTCCTTGCTAAGGAAAACAAATTTGAAAGGATGAGCTAAAAGCCTAGTGAGTTCCAAAAACATGCAAAGCACATAACACATATGAGATTTCACCTCAAAATTCATATTTATAAATAAACAAATAAGGAAAGCGATTAACAACACATAGGTAGGATACGGGTAGCCCTCAGGAGCTAAAGTTCTCGAAACTGGAGCACGTTCTTGAACTAGTGCACAAATCTCGTAGTTGACACTCCGTCAACTTTCACATACAAACCAAGTAAACCACCACTTACTCCTTTCTCCACCAAAACCCCCAACCGGGCCCGCCAGCCTGACAGGAAATTTATATATTTGTGTTTTGCTCTTCAACAGGGACAAGGCCATATGCCAAGTCCAGAGCACACAATTTATCACGTAACCCAAGATTGTTAAATCTCCTCGACCTGGGTCTTCCCAACAGCTCGAGTCGATAACTTACTAAGGGGATTAAGTATTCTCGAGAATAAGAAATACAAAACACGTCACATCACCTCATATAATCAAAACAAGATCCACATCACAAGTCAAGAGGTTCAAAACATATTTGAAATATCACGACAACACTTTTGCAAAACTTACCATTCAAATAGGAGTAAGTGTGATAAAGTACACACTACTCCATTTGATGGATCAAAAATCAAATTTTCACATCAACTCAGTTAATCAATCACATTCCAAATTAAATTCACATATTCAAGTATCATGTATGGAAACTCACTACAGTAGCAAAGTTCATTTTCCAAGGTGGGATCTGGTTCAAATCCTTCCTCACCTCCTATAATCAAGTAAAAAGAAGAAATAAGTTTTGCCTCACAAATAGCGAAACTAAACTCAAATAGCTTATTCATTTGTTTTATCAAAATTCTTCACAAGAAATCCTCTAACTTTGCTCGAATGAAAAGTAGTCATTCGAGTCAAAAATCATCTTAAAAGTTTCCATTTTCGAATCGATATCCCAATTAACCAAAATACTCTATCACTGTACTCCTTTCACGCAACTTCTACACTTTTAGTACAACGAAACAAAGTGAGGTATTTCACCTCAAAATCACTCATTTGGGTTCAAATTCAACATCAAACTTTTAACCAAAGTTCCAATACACTTTTCAAACAACTTTCACTAGGTCTCAAAGTACAAAATTCATGAAAATTAGCTAAAGCATTTCAAACCCTCAAATCTTGTCCCAAGAATACATTTACCCCAAAATTAGCGAAAACTCAACTTTTCACCATTAAAATTCAAGATTTTCACTTCATTCAAACATATACTCATGAATGAACATGAAACATATTTATTTAGGCAAATCTAACCAAGAAACATCATAAAATTTTGAAATCAAAAGTTAAAATTTCCAGAAAGTGGTTTGGCTAGCTCTCTTTCTCTCTTCCTTCAAAATTTTCAATCATCAATTCTACATTCTAACTATAAAATAATCTCATTTCATAAACAACAAATACAACCACAATCAGGTCCTCAAGTCCGCTACCTAAAAGTCATCTCAAGTCCACTACTTAAGTTGGGAATTCAAGAGCCCAACTCAAATATGGACATTTCTAGCAAAATAACCCGTAGATCTACCGTATTTAACACTAAACAAGCTAGATCTAAAAGGTTTGAATCTTATACCTTCAGATCTAAATAGATCTAACAAGATCACTCAAGATCTTGGGAGCTCTCTTCGAGAATGACACTCCAAGCTTAGCAACTCCACAAAGTTCCAACCTTAGTCCAAGATTTGCTTGATTTGGTGATGGACCGTCCTCAAACTCAGGATCAAGAAGCAACCAACCGAAGGAAAGCTTTCTTCCTCTTTCTCCTCTCTCTCTCACTTTGGTCCTCTTCCTCTCTCTCTCACCCTCACATGGTAGCCAAGAAGTGGGTGGCTTCAATGGAACCTTCAAGCTCTAGAAAATGGAGGATGAAGAAGATGAAGAAGAAATCTCAAACTTTTTCTCTCTATTTCTCTCTCTATGTCTCGGCCTCTCTCTCTCTTTTTGTATCCAAAGAGTGGCTGAAAATGAAGTACAAGAAACAAGAGAAGAAACTTTAAGGGAGACAAAAAGTTGTCTTTTCCTCAATTTAAGGAAAAGTGGTCAAAAGACCACTTTTTGTCGCGCTGCACGCGACACTCTAACTTTTATTATATTATTTTATTCCGACATTATCCAACCTTAAATATATCTCCGTAATATCTATACATATGCTCGATTTCACCTTAAAATCACTATTCACACTTTGGAACAAAAATTATCGTTTAAACTAGCCGAAACCACACACCGGCAAATAATACTTGGAAAATTCTCTAAATTAGAAATTAGTCACTCAAAGCATAAATTCACTCATATTTTATTACATAAACACAATATAAATATTATTATGTATTTTAAAATAAAATTCAAAATTGAGGCCCTCACATCAGGGACAAGACCGTGGACGTGGACTCAAACAACCCCAAGATCAAGGGAATGATCATGAATCGGCCGTAGGAGATAATTGTGAACCAAGGCCGATACTAATGAACAAGTAGTCACAGCCATCCAATGTATGACTGACTTATTAACACAAATGGCTGGTCAAAACCTTGGGAATCAAGTAGAAGGAGAAGATAGGGCATTAAAGCGATTTCAAAAATTTTCTCCACCAAAATTTCTTGGAGGACCAGACCCCGATATAGCCGAGAGGTGGATAGAGAAAATGGTTGACACTTTTGCCGCTTAATACTATATGGAAGAGAGACAAGTTACTTTTGCCGTATTTCAGTTAGAAGGAGCAGCTCGTGGTTGATGGAATGTAATACGACTGAAGTGGGAAAGGGAGCAGACCCCGAGAACTTGGGCTAATTTTATGAGAGAGTTTAATATTAAGTATTTTCCACCTTTGATTCAGGAAAGGAGAGAGGATGAGTTCATTAAACTTCGTCAGGGTACTTAGAATGTGATCGAGTACGAGACCCAATTCACTAGGCTTTCTAAGTTTGTGCCTGAACTAGTGGCTACTGAGTAGAAACGGATAAGGCGTTTTATTCAAGGGTTAAACGTCAAGATTCAAAAGGACTTGGGGGTAACTCAAATCAATACCTTTGGTGAACCTTCCGAGAAAGCTCAACGAGTTGAGAATGCAAGACTCCAAGTTAGAACATTTCAAGTAAGGAAATGAGTTGCGTCTACTGGTAATTAAGGACAAGTTGACGAAAATGTGCCACCTCCTAAATTTGGCCAGGAACAGGTGGAGTGCGACTTCCAGGGACACCGAGAGGGGCCCCGTCGAGAGGAGCTCAAGGCGGGAGAGGATCACAGAGAGGTGCCTTACAAGGAGGTTCTATATCAGCTCCTTATGTAAATTGTAGGTACTGCAGGAAACCAAACCATACGGAGGATAACTGTTGGAGAAAAGAGAGAAAATGCTTGCACTGTGGGAGCACCGAGCATCAAATTTTGTCATGCCCTAATATGTCTCGTGATAGGAGTGAAACTCCACAGTCGAGTAGGCCAAAACCAAAACCTAACCAGTCAACTGTAGGTGGGAGTAGACCTCGAGTCCCTGCTAGGGTTTATACTTTGGATCAACACCAGATTCCCCAGTTATCTAAAGTGGTTGAAGGTACAATCCCTGTATTCCATTGTTTAGCTAAGATTATGATCGATCCGGGTGCAACTCACTCCTTTGTGAATCCTACTTTTATGTGTAATATTGATGTTAAATCTACTAGACTACCTTATGACTTGGAAGTTAGTACACCTATGGGTAATCAACGTCTAGTCACAAACACGATCTTTAGAAATTGTGAGATTTGGATAGGGGAGTGAAAATTGATGATAGATTTAATAAGTTTGGACATCAAGGGGTACGATGTGATCATAGGAGTGGATTGGCTATCTCACTACCATGCTCGACTAGATTGTAAGACAAAAGTGGTGGAGTTTTGTATACCGGGAGAGGCGACTTTAAAGTTAGATGTGCGAGGTAGATTAGACTCATCTGCACTCATTTCTGGAATCTGGGTTAGGAAATTATTGAGTAAAGGGGCGCAAGGTTACCTAACTTTTCTAATTAACACTCTTAGGGATAAGGTAAAACTAGAAGATGTCCTAATGGTCAATGAATTTTCGGAAGTGTTCCCTAATGAGTTAGTATCGTTACTGCCAGAGAGCGAAATAGAATTTAAGATTGACTCGGTACCTATGGCAGCTCTTATATCAAGAACCCCATATCGGATGGCACCTGCTGAACTCAAAAAATTAAAGTTGCAATTGCAAGACTTGTTAGAGCAAGGATTTATTCGAGAGAGTGAATCTCCGTAGGGAGCTCCAGTTTTATTTGTGAAAAAGAAAGATGGCAGTTTGAGATTATACATTGATTATCGCGACTTGAATAATGTGTCTGTGAAGAATAAATATCCTTTGCCACATATAGATGAGTTATTTGACCAATTGCAAGGGGTCATAGTATTTTCTAAATTGGATCTTAGACAGGGGTATTATCAATTGCGAATCAAGAAGGAGGAAGAAATACAAAAGAAATATTCAGAGCTATTTACCAATCAAGGTGAGAATTTCGAGAATGAAATCTTTTAAGAGGGAGAGGGTGTGAGAACCCTAAAAAAAATGAATGAATTGATTGCACTATGAAATCATTAATTGAATTATTTTTCTTTAAGTACTTTATTTTGTATGCATTACATAGCTTTAATCTAGAGTTGCATTTTACATGTTTCATGTAGCTAAATACATAAAACTTATAGTGTATTAAGTAGGTTATATTTTAAATAGAGGGATTTGAGGCTAAATGTCCAGATTTTTATCCCAATTCATAGCTTAAATTGAGACACTTATCAACCATCTACAAAGACCTTGACTGTAGCCTTCTTATTTAACTTCTTGTCTTCAAAAAATTGAACTAAATTTCCCTCCACTTTCTTCTCTCTTGGCCAACCAAACAACAAGGAAAAACTACCAAACCCTAAGCTTTGAATCTTGCAATTTTAGTGAGAAAAACATCTCCAAGTGAAAACCGTAGATTAGATTGTTTTTTGATCGTCAAGTTTGGTTGGAAAATTGGAGCTTTTGGGTGGTTTTCTCTCTCAAATCTCAAGATATTTAAATTCAAAGAAGATGCATGTTAGATGAGTTTAAAGTGATTGAGGTGCTCTAGGAGGAAAGATTGTGAAAGAATTCCTTGTCGTCGAAAACTTGAACATAGGGCTTTGTTTATAACCTTCAAGTGTTCGATGAAATGCCTTAAGAACTTGTGATACTTTATTGATGGTTTCTTTGATGTTTTGCCATTTTAATCACCCTACTAAAAGTTAGAAATAACCTTGAAAGGTTTTTTATAGCAATCATGTAAAAGATGGAATTCTGATGGTGAAATCAGAAATAAAATTTAGTCAACTTTCCGGACTTGCTGGTAATTATAGGAAATGAACTAGAGCCTGAGCCTTATACCATTGGAAAAATCTATGAACCTAGTTTTAAACGCCACTAACGGTGCTCAATTTTGATTTTTCTACACCAAGTTACAACCACTCTTTCGAGACTATTCAGTTACCCTGTTCTAATCTGACAGATTTCTTGTGTCTCTGTTTTGCCAATTTCGACCATGATGATGTATGATTTGGGGTTCGACATCTTCATAAAAGTTGTAGGTCTATGTCTTAGTTTCGAAACACCATAAGATTCACCTCAATCTGATAAATATAGCCACAGTTATAATCAAAATACCGAAGGGTGGCAAACCTGTAACTTATTATATCTCTCTTTACAAAGGTTTCCTTCATTTCTCTTAATTTGTTATGCACCTCTGTGGTGACACAACCTACTTAACTCGTGATCCTATTGTGTTATGAGATTTTCCTTTTGTTTTGCACTTATAATTTGGATTGGACACCTTATGTCTTTTGTGCATCAAGTTTGTGATTAGTTATCAAGCAAAGAAACTACTAGCATATGCATTTGGTATTTTATGTTTGGGGTAGCCAAATCTAAATGTTTTTCATTTCACTTGCTATTAGACTTGGAAGGAGGAAACAAAGTGGATTTGGGTACAAACGCCTAAAGTTACTTTGTTTACCTCGGGGAGTGTTCCATGCTTGTTTACTTGACCAACTTGATTAGTTGAATTACTTGAATACTTGAATTATATGAGTATTCGATCTCTTGTGATTTGTAAGCAAAGAATGCCATCTTAAGTTAATGTAATTGAGACGAGTGTGTACTTTATCACACTCGATCTCTTCTCTATGAAATTCTGTATTTTGACATTTGAATATATGTGAATTGGCCTTTGGCCTATATCGATTTATGAGTCGTTTGGGTGGTATCACATCGACTAATCTGATTTGTTTGAAGCTCTGAAACCTATTTGGTGAGTCAATCAATTCTAGCTAGTACGGGCTTGGTCGAGAAAGCTGATGAGTCTTAGGGTATGATATGTGAATCCGAAAAATGGTATACTCAAGTATTACCGAAAATTTGATTTGTTGAGGTGTTCGGGCCCGATAAGGGGGTGAAACGGTGGATGGTATTTGGTGTGAAGTGGGGATCTACTGTCTTTGGTCCTGAACCTTAAACGTTGATAGAGAGTCAATGGGCTGTGACGCGATCAAGTTGCGGGGAATTTGGCTTTTAAAAACTATCTGTATCCTTTAATTGAATATGTTTCGATTTATTTGGTGTTTCTTATTGTTTTATTTGTTTATTGAATGAATTCTAATTGTTTTCTTGGCCACATGTTTTTGGGACCTCATTAAGCTATTTTTTTTCCATAGACTCATTGAGCTATTAGCTCAACCACTTTCCTTTTTCCTTAACAGGGAAATTTCTTGACCATGGGATTGGAAGAGCACGTAAGTAGTATAGACTTTGGTATTACTTTTGTTAAGAGTTGTTGTAATAGAAAACCCTACTCTGGTTTATGAGCTTAACATTTGGTTTTGTAACCTTAAACCCTTGTTAAATTCTAAGTTTGAAATATGGTTTGGAATTTATGTATTTAAGTTGGCTTGAAAATTGAATTTTGAGGAATTTAGCTTAGCTTTCTTGGGTTGTTGGCTTCTTTTTAGCTATCGAGGTTTTAGAGTTAGGCATCTGTCAAACCCTTGGTTCATAGGGAGATAGGGGCTGGAGAGGGGAGAGCGAGGGGGGAGGAGAAAGAGAGAGAGAGAGAGAGGAAAAATGAAAAAAAAAAGAAAAAGAGGGAGGGTTAGGCCACCCACTCGAAAAGGGAAGAAGAAGTAGAAGAAAAGGAAAGGAAAGAAAAGAAAAGGAATAGGAAAAAGAAAAAGAAAGAGAAAATGAAAAGGAAAAGAAAAAAAAAATCTTCAAAACTCACAATAAAAGTTTTTCTCCAAGTTATACTGCAAGTTACAGTGGAATTTTATATAAACTCTCAAAAAACTTAGCTGCCAAACAAGACCTAAGTCATTATAGTAGTTTTTTCATTCCCTTCTAACTTCTCAATATGATTATACCAGATATGAGAAAAGAAATTAGCATTTCATTCTGACATGGTTATCAAATACTGAAATGATAAAAATTTTCCTATTCATTCTGGCAGGAAATGAATTTTGGATGGAAAGACTTTTCTATTCTATGCCTTTCCAACATACAAAACGAGGGGCTATTTTCTTTCTGCTCGCTACGCATAGACACACACACATGCACGCATACTCTCTTACACATAAATGCACACAGTTAAACACTATCTCTAAATTATTTTATTATTTTCTCTTACACACACATACATTTTTTTAATCCAAAGACACACACACACATGCACACACACTCTCTTACACATAAATGCACATACTTAAACACTATCTCTAAATTATTTTATTATTTTCTCTCACACACACATACCTTTTTTTATCCAAATACATAAACAAAGGCAAGTTTTTTTAAAGATAAAACATAATATTTGTGTAGTATTTAAATTCAATATTATAATTCAATTAGTTATCAAATAGATATAACTTAATCAATTTTAGTCACTTAATACTTTCAACATTCAAAATTCAGATATTAGATTTTAGTTTTATAAAACGGACCCTTGGACTTTCTTAAATGCTCCATTAGTCCATCCTCATAACAACAATGCTTCTGCATTTGTACAATTTTTTTTATCTTTCTTTTTTTTGTTTAAAGTAATTTATCCAACTTTTATCATTTAACTTTTATTGCATTTCTTTATTTGTTCAAAAGCAATTATTTGTTCATTGCACTTATCTTTTTTAATTCTTTTTTTCTTTTTATGTAAATGTAATGTAGCCAACTTTTTGCTATTTTATCTATCAACAATAAATGCCATGATCATCTTAGAACCATAGAAAAACTCAAGCAAAAAGATGAAATAGTGGTTAAGTTAGACAATAAAAAAAAACACACAATTAACATCTCAAGTTTGAGAGATTTGACTGACAAGTATAATAGTAAAATTACAAGATCGTACATTTCCATACTCTAAATTGTCGAGATTTCTTGATTATTTGTGATTATTTATGTAGTAGAATAATTCACTAATGATTATTCAATTGAAAAACTTCATGTATTCAATATGAAGATTGTGCAAGTGCACCTACAATTCTTTTTCTTTTTGGGATAATTTCAAAAACCTCCCTTGAGGTATCTAACAATCTCATGTAGTACCCTTGAACTTTTAAAAATATCACTTACCTCCCTTATTCTCAAAATTTTGTAACATTGTCAACCCAATTCAAAATATAATACTAAAAAACTAGTTTTTGGAATGTATAGATAATTTCATTCCGAAATTGCTCTTTTATTGTGATTTTTTAGTTGTCATGACAAATCAATTTGAAATCCCTCAACATTTAAAAATATACTAATTTATTTCTTTAGTGAAAAATTATAAGTTTTTATTGAGGTTGGGAGATCCTTAACAATTCTTTTTCTTTTGTAATTTGGACAAAAGATATTAAAAATTTACACTTATGAATCATTTACAAAACACATAAAAATTCCATAATACTGTTAAATTAAATAACTTTTTCTTTTTGCATCTTGAGAGGATTACAAATTAATTTTTTTAGCCATCTCAAATAAGTTATAAGTACAATTTTAAACAATTTTCCTTTTTTAAATTTTCAAGCCATTGATATAGACAAAGAATGAAAATGATAAATAATTTGTAAAATTTTTAAATTCACTCAAAGAAGCTGATGTAAAATGAAAAATTTCTTTATTTGGTAATCTAAAAGGCACCTAAAAGAAAAACTAAAGGCTCCTAATTAGCATGTCAAAAAAATGTGTATCTAATCTCAAGGTTTTAAAATCATTATCAATCCCCTAACTTGTAATACTTTAGTAGAAAAAATCTACTTTTTTTATCAAAATAGTCGACCCCCTATTGTAGTAGCAAACAATTGAACCCTTGAAAAGACAAAAAATAATTCTTTTTCTAGTTTGAAAATAGTTTAAGTAAAATTTTCTTTTTTTATAGTTTTAAAAAATTTTGCTTATGGTCGTGACTACTATATTGTGTTCCATCGTATTTACATCTTTATACTTTTGTCTTAGTTTTGAACTTTTGATTAATATACTTTTTACTTTGTAATAGTGAGGCAATTGAAGAACAATGTCAGAAAAAAATTATGTTCTCCTTCTTAAAATGAGTGTTTTGATAGTATATTCTGAATTGGGTTTAAAATGTTACAAAATTTTGAAAATAAGGGAGTTAAATGATATTTTTAAAACTTCAAGGGTGCTAGGGGATATTATCAGAAAACTCAATGGAGGTTTCTGAAATTATCCCTTTCTTTTTAGCATAATCATTGATCGTTGGGATAGTTGTTACATTTACAAATTATAAGAATAATAGTTTTTCAATGAAAAAGGAAGAAGTTGGTTAAATTACATTTAAAAAGAATTAAAAAATGGTAAATGCAATAAGAAAAATTGCTTTTGAACAAGTAAAGAGAAGGGAAAAAAATTAAATGGCAAAAATTAGGTAGATAACTTAAACAAAAAGAAATAAAGAAAAAAAATAAGGGATAGCAAATGTGAAGATTGTATGAATGCAAGTGCATGTTATTAGAATGGAATGCTTAAGAAAACTTAGGTAGCAATGATCCCCAAGTTATGATGATCCTGATATATTTTAAGCTCTTTATATAACTGATTCTTAAAAATTGATTTCTCACAATAACTCATGAGTTCTTGTTTATTATTTAAAAAATATTTTAATAAATGCATAGTCACTCTCGAAAAAGGCTGAAAAGTTGATTTTAATAAGAAGATGACCATATTACCCTTTTATGCTACATAAATGAATTTTTATACTAATTAAATATTTTTTATGTAAATAATTACTTTTCTTATGAAGATTAAATGATGGAGGGGAAAAATAAGGGAACATAGATAAATCAGAAAGTAAATTGAGAAGGGAAAAAAATAGACAAATGACAAAAGATTATTTGATCTTAATGTAATTTAGTAATTATGTTGAAATTTGAACGGTAATTTTGTTTGCACAAAAAAAGTATGCCAAAATCAGAATCCAAAAGCACCTAAAAACCTATTTCGAATTTTCAACTTTTTTGGGGACCAAAAAATCTAAATTCATTTTTTTAAAATCAATTGAGAGCATAATAAAATAACTTTTTAAAAATCAAAAGCTAAAATTAGGTTTTCAAGATCAGCTTGGAATAGGCCCTAAGTGTGTTTGGATTAGTAATTTTTTCCCAAATATTAATTTGCTTGCGTTCATATAAGTCTCAATAAACCTTTTATCTTTTCAATAGCCTTTTTACCACACACATCACATCATACAAACTAATTGTACCATAATCGTTTCAACAAAATCCCCTGTCCAAACAAGATTCTAATATAAGTTGCTAAATAAATTATTTTTCTTTTTTGTTTTGTTTTTGCATTGAATCATGCAACTTCTTTTTTGTCTTTGGTTTGAACAAAATTTTGGCTTCATTCTCCCTATTTCAGACAGAATTTCTTGAAATTTTAAGGTTTTTAATTTTATTTGAAGTATAAATATGGTATTGTTAATCATTTTTAACACTACAAGAAAAATTTTCATCATGGGTGGCAAAATTTTGTTAAATTCATACAAGTGGAAAAGTACTTTTATTAATCTTCTAATATTTGTTACATGTGCTAAAAATTTATATCAAGTTTCTCAAATTTGTAACATCTTACTATATCTCATTAGTATTTGTTTATTTATGATAAGAGAAATTGTTAGTTTTGCTCAAAACTTCACATTTAATTTATTACTCTGGCATACCAAAAGAAATGTATAATTAAAGCAATATACTAAATTGTTTCAATTATTAACTAAATAATTTGGGAATTATCTAGTTACTTTGTAACCAATGGAGGAGCCACATATTGTCCACCCTCAAATTTGATAAAATTACAAAATGGCTTTAAAATTTTTTGAAATGTTTAAGTTTGAACCATATTTGCACCCCTTGAATTTCATAAACTTCTCTCCTTTAGTTACATTGCCCCCTTAGATTTAAGAAAATTCCTTTCTATACATAGATTGTCCTCTTAATATGTATATGTTCCCTCCTCATGCTATATTGTCCCCCTAAAAAATAAGGTCTTTTATTGATTACTTCCTCTAATAAATTTTTTTTGACCTATTTCAAATTAGATATTAGCAACATATTAATGGAAAAATAGGATTTGGTATCATATATTTTTAATATAAATCTAAGACCATGTTTTGTGTTGAAGTTGATTCTTGCACTCTTTTACCATGAGGTCCAGGCTCTACCACTATTGGTAACTGGTTTGATTAATAAAATCTTGCAAGTTGATGATTTCTAATTATTGGAAAATTATCTACAAAAAGTCATTACTTTTTCTGTTAACTTATCACTCTAATTTGAACAAATATGGCTAATTGGATTAAACTTAAATTGCCAAATTTAAATGAAATTAATGAGGCTCAAAATTATATGGTAGTTAAATAGTTTCATTAGAAACAATCCAATAGTTGTAGTAATATATTGCAAAATTTGTAAAAAATTAAAAATAGTTTAGTGAGTATGCAAAGTTATCACTAAAGCTATTCATTGTTATAATGACAATTGCATGTTGTCACTACATAATGCAAGCACAACATCAATGACGACATGGCAAATTCGTCCGAGTAAGAATTAGTAATAATTAAGAGAACGTTCATGCACCTAAAACACTTGGAAAATGAATCAAAGTAGGAAGCCTTATGCACCCCACCCGTATTTCCACTGGTGGTAATCATGGTTGGTCTATTGTAACAGCCTCAAAAATTTATTTTGATATTATTACAACTTAATATTTTTAAATAATGTTATTATTATTATTAATTCATTTAATTATTTTAAAATTATTTTTAAATGAATTTTTAGAAAATTTAAATGAAAATTCAATTTATTTATTTATTTATTCGTTTAATTTATTTCATTTTGAGAAAAACTTAATTTAGCTCTATATTAATTTTTCAGGTAGATTTTCAACATTCCATTCATCTTATTTTAAAATTTGCTCTTTTTGTATCAATTATACAGAAAATGAGAAAAACACGTTTTTCGAGGTAGAAATTCGGACAGTGAGTGACGTAGCGATGGAGTGTAAGGATGATCACTCGTAGGTTAGAAATGTAATTTGGTGACTAGAAGTGAATTAAAATGAGAGATTAGTTAGAATTTTGAGACCTTGATTAAGATTTGGATTAACGTCATTAAACTTAGAATTTCAACCAATCATTATTCCTTTCAAGTAATTCCTTCTAGTTCTCACAAAATTTTTCTTTTCTTCTTTCCCTCCCAGTAAAGTTAGCCCCTAATCTCAAGCAAAATTAAGCCATTTATTTTCCCTCCAAATAGATAAGTTTGGCATTAATGAAAGTTTGATCTTGAGGCAAGACAAGACTAGTGTCTTGTCTTCCCTTTTCTCTTACTCTTAAAAAAAAATTTTGCTCAAAATTGTTCATTTCTTCCTCTCCCTCACCAACTCCCTTCTTCATTTTCCTCTTCATTTTCCATCAACTTTCCTCTTCATTTTCTCACAAAAAATCACCAACAATCTTTCATCAACCTTGGCTTGAGCTTGCAGTTGGATAAGAAGCTTGGAGTAGGAGCACTTGGAAGCTTCAATTTAGCATTTCTTGGTTGAACTTTGCTTGTTTCTTGGAAGAGGTATAAGCCTAGAACTTGAACTTTAGTCTCTTCAATTTCATTTACAAGCATGATGATAGGTTGGGATGTTGAAAGGTTTTAGAAAACCTTGACTTATGTGTTTGTAAATTTGTATGTGCTAAGTTTCATGGAGTGGTTTTGTGGAATTTGATGATTATGGTAAATGTGGGCTCTTGGATTCCCACTAGCTTGTAATGGTGTTAATTAGCATGATTATTGTTGCATTGTATGAATTTGAGTTGAAAGTTGTTGTTGGATTTTGGACAAAACCTCAAGAGGAAACCGGTAGCAAGAATGGAATTTTGGGGGTAAAATTTTCTGATTTTTGGCTTAATTTCGTGGCTGAATTTTTGGCTAGGTTAACTGCTGGATTTGATGTTTAAATGATGGAGATTAAGCAATTAATTTTTTCCCACAAAAAGTCCTTCATGAATGGTTGCAATTAGGGTTGCTAAATTGGAAGTGAAATCTGGAAAATCAAGGGGCTATGCTGCCCGATTTTTGGGGGTTAATTTGTGATAATTTTTTATAAGAGTTATGATCATTTTTGATCATCATTAGGTTAAGGGAAACTAATACTAGCTTGGTTTCGAAAATTAGGCTAAATGAAGTTGATTTAAGGCATGAAATAAATGCTAGAAGTGAAGGATAGAAACTTCACAGTTTTGAATGAAGTAGTTGAGCTCACTTTGGGCAAGAAGAAACTGACTTCCCATTTGAATTTTTGGATGAATTTTGGTATAAGTCTACTCTATATATGGAAGTATTAGTGTACCAAATTTGGTGATTTTTGAAATAGAATTCGTCACTCAAATATAGCCTAGAAATCTGCCCTGCGAAATTGGGTAGCAGAAATTTCAGAATTTTTAACCCCCTCTGTTTGAACTGCTTTAATTTCTTGCTCGAGTGTCAGAATTGAGTTCTGTTGGTGGAGTTTGAAACTTTTCACATATTAATTTAAACTGTATAAATTTGAGAGGCCAATTATTTTTCTGTAATTTTTGGAGAATTTTCAAAGTGGGCTGGTCGACCAACCTGACGTGCCTTGTTTTGTTACTGTAGCCGTTTCTTTCTTGAAAATCTGGGCAAATTCCGTCCAGAATCTTCACTGGGTGTCTTCTACAAAGTTTTAGAACATTTCGAGAGGTTTCTAACGATACCAAGTATGTGAAATTCGGACTTGTACAGCTCAAGTTACGATTTTTCAAAGATTTCAGCTCAAATTAGGAAATTATCGAACTTGCTTTCTTATGAGGTAAATTTGGTCGGTGAACTAGGGAAACCTATTTCCACTCTCTTTTAATTATTATAGGGCATAAACTTGGAAACTTTGATATGAAAATGGTCGACCCTCTTTCTTGATTTTCGTGCTAACTTAGTGTCTCACTTGATTTTCAAATTAGGGAATCTTGAACTTGACTTGAGTCTCATTGAGACATTTTTAAAAACATCTATCGAATATTATTCAAGTGTTTTGAATGAAAATACTCCTATTTGTCTCAGGTGATCGAGAAGATCCCGGAAAACCCCAATTGATCTTGCGTGCTTTTGCCTCAGACTCATGACTTCGGTGAGTGTCAAGTGCATGACTTGTTGAATTACCTGTTATATTTATTTGAATGAAACCTGTTAAGGCGAGAGTGTACTTTATCGCGCTCGTCCTCTTTTACTTGTCTTGCATGTACATGATTGTTATTTGACTTGACTGGAACTGTACTTGACTTGACTGTAACTGAATGTCGATTGGAATAATCCATCGACTTTAAAAAAAAAAAGTGATAAATGGGGATGCCCAAAACCTATTGGGGATCCTTGGGACCCAAGCCGGCAAGGGCTTGGTCGGGAAGCTTGGTGAATCTTAGGTAGTGTTCTTTGAGCTTGACCTATTGGAGAGGTCTTGCTTGATATTGCTCGTTGTAACTTTACCCTTTTACTTACCTGTTTGGTTTCGAACCCGAGAGGGTGAATTGTTGGACGGAGGTTGTACTAAGTGGAGATTCTACGGACTTTACCTGTGCTAAGTTGACGGAGAGTCAACGTTTGGGATGGAATGGTCTCAACTGCTTAACCGTGGAAATTGGCTCCTGAGAGCCCTGTATCCTTACCCGTACTGTGTATTTTTCCTGTATGAACTGATCACGGTGCTTGCGCAAATTCACTGTAGATAGAGAGGCTCGAAGAGGGTTCTCCGAACCCAGCTCCAAGACTCTTGTCTAATGTGAGCCCTCAAGTAGTGATTCCTTGAGAATACAATCTCCTGGTGAAAATTGTAATAGTACAAGTGAATGTTTGATTTACATGCTTTTATATCTGAATTTACTGGCTTTCTTACTTACTTGATTACGTGCTTGCATATTTCTCCTTGGCCTCACTGAGCGTTAGCTCACCCCAGTTTGTTTTCCTTAACAGGTCTCGAAGTGGAAAACGTAGATCGAGAATTGAGTTACTTTGGTAGGATTTTCATAATTTTGTATAGGCTTAATATTAAATTTCAAAGTTACAGATTTATTGTACCTGAAATTGATGTTATAAGAGTTTTAATAGATATTATTGAGGATTTACCTTTGTAAGTTAACTATCATTTATTGTTGGACCTCAATTAAGGGTTTAAGAGCGAATGCATGTATTATTATTTTATAGATTTTGAAGTGTGATTATTTGAAATCTATAATATGCTTGAGGGTTTGTAGTGAGTCCTGGCGAGAGTTGGGCAGACAGTCCGCTGATACCCTTGGGTTCGCCCTTGGGAGAGGTGGGGTTGTTACATCTATACCGTGAACCGTTAGGCAAGCCCTAACCATTTTCGCCTCAGTATTGCTTTGTGGTATTTGAATAAGTTTTTATAGCTTATCCCTTTAATCTTTAATGCATATAATTAAGAGAACATTTGTGCACCTAAAACACTTAGAAAACAAATCAAACTAGGAAGCCCTATGTGCCCCAACCGTATTTCCATTGGAGGTACCATGGTCTGTCTATACCACGAACCGTTAACCCAGTACTGCTTTATGGTATTTTAATAAGTTTTTCCAGCTTATCCCTTTAATCTTTAACACACAACACTAGCAGTTGAGATTCTCGGTGACACTTAACTAGTGGCAATTTGGCGCCACTCCTATAATTATACCAACTGTCTAGTTAATTTAAGTTATCACGTGATTTTCAATTATTCAAATTGGGTTGGTTTAACTCAAGTTCTTTGTCCTTCTACAATTTTGAATCAAATATAAAATTGGTTTAACCCTATTTCATTTCTTTTTTTCATCTCACAATCCCAACAACCTAAAACCCACCTCGCTCCTTTTCTTTGATCTTCTTCACTGATCTATCCATCCATCCATGCTCCAGGTAATTCACTATTACTAATACTATCATATTATTACTACTGTTATTCCTTCTACCAGATTTTGCACCATTAGGATTTTCTTTATTACCACTGTTATCCTTTTTCGCCTTTCCTTCCATTATGTTGTCTTACAGTCATGTAGAATTTTTGTTGAGAATACTTATAATTATCCACTCTTCTTCTGTTAATTCTCAATTTATTACATCATTTTGTTACAATCTAGCACTAAGTTAAATCTAATTGGGTTAGAAATTTCTTTACTTTTTCTTTTTCTTTTGGATAGTACTATAATTTCGGGACTGAGTATTTTGTGTAAACTACTATTAGCACGAACCTTATTCCTATAAAGTATTTCTATTTTATGCTATTGTACAAATGTTTGGAAACCCAAAAAAGAGCCAAAAAAAAAAATATATGGGTGATGATTTTCTTTGTGGCGCTTCATCTCAGGGTAAGTGCATGTTCATTGTTAAAGCAAACAATTTGAATTCTAAGGCTAATGTAAATTTCAGAGGATGTATGCAATTTTTACTTTATGTAGTGCAAGTTGCTCAATTCTAGCAACACCCCTCCCCCAAAAAAATATCTTTTGATTGACAAAAGCTGCTAGCTTTGCAAATAAAGTTGCTACTGAATTTTTGAATTTCAATAGTTTATATTCATCTCAATTTTTTAGTATTGTACCATATACTTGCGTTCTGTAAAAAGAAAGATATACATTTCAACAGTGATATTCTTTTTGAGTTTAATGAGACCTAGTGTGGAGAGTAGCAAATATTGTCAGGACCCGAAAATTTATTTTTTTTGACCTATTTATTTAATTAATTATTTATTTTCTCTGAATAATTAATTTAGATCATTTTAATTACAAATACGCCATATGTTACTTCCTTTTATTTTAAAACCTTGTTTTACCATTAATTTAATTTATAAAATTGCAAAATTTCATATTTTCATAAATTTACTTCATTAAATTAGTTTGAATTATTTGAATGTTGTTTATCAATTGTAACAGCACGAAAAGTTTTAAAATGCATTTTTACACGTTTAAACTACGTTTTCGATTTAAACTATTAGAATGCTTAAATTTCGTACTCGGGCCTAGGATTGACTACTAGTTATAAGTTTCGAATGTTAGAATATATATTCGGAAGATATAAAAGATAGAAACCGGGATTGTAATATCCCGTCGGGTGAATTAATCGGTATACTTTCTTCCATTTCTTCCATTTTTCCTCACAAAAGCCCAAAAGTCAAGAAGCAACCTCAACCACTCATTTCTTTTTTTCTTCTCCATAGAGCAGGTTCTTCCTCCTCACTTTCTTCCCCAAATTTCACTCCAAACAGCCGCCCCCCCTTCATCTTTTTCCCCATCTTGCTCTCTAAAAATCACCAACACAAAACCCCCCATGGTTGTGATCAAAAGCTTGAGGATTTGCTAGTTTCTTGGTAGAAGTTTTGGTCCAGCTAGGAAGAGGAGAATCCGATTGTTGAGCTTGAGGATTGGGGTCTTGTGTGAGCTATTTCATCTTCCATTCACTGAGCTTCTTGATTGAATTGAGGTAAAACTTGCTATCTTGGCTCATTTGTTTCATTTCCTAGAATAAGAGAGCTTGTAGCTCTTTGTCTTAGATTTTATTGATGATTGGTTGAAGGTGGGCTCTATGAAATCCCACCCTATATGAACTTGGGGCTGTTGATGAACTTATGTGTGTGTGTGAGGTGTTTATTGTGGTGATTTGTTGCCAAAATGAAATAGGGAAGAGAAGAGGAGAAACCGAGAGGAAGGAAAGGCTTGCTGCCCTGTTTTTGGTTGCTTTGATCGCAGCCTTTCCATGTAAATTTTTTGCTGAAATTTGGTGGAAAAGTAGCTTACATATTGAGGTTGTTTCCTGCAAAATTTGGTGTTTTTCTAGTACTATTTCTTTGCTCAAATAATGTCTCAAAGTTGTTCTTCGAAACTGGAATGTCAGGAAATCGGGGTTGGTTTTCCAGCCTTATTACAACTGTTGTAACTTGGTGTAGGAAGGTCCAAATTGAGTTCTGTTTGTTGCGTTTAAAACTAGAATACAAGTTCTTTTAACAGTATAAATTTCAAGGGCTAGTTCAATTTTTGTGAATTTTGGTGAATTTTCAAAATGGACTGAAAATCAAAACTGATATGCTTTGGTTTCACTGTAACAGCAGTTTTACGCTGGAATTTGATTGGCTTTCGATTTAAATCTGGTATAAGTGTCTTCTCAAGAATTTTAGTTCATCGAGTCTATTTTCCAACGGTATAATATTTGTAATTTTTGGACTTATAGAACTCAAGTTATGATTTTCCAAAGAACACTGCTCAAAACTGAAATTTCTTCCAAGAAAACTTAAAATCTGGAATTTGAGTGTTCAAAGTTGTCACTGGTCTTTTGGGGTTATTTTGCCCTGTTCTAACACTATTATTGTGCGATTATTCACTGCTAAGATGATGGTCTAGATGAGGGCTAGACTCTTTGCAAAAATGAGCATTTTGGTGCATGAAAACGTTTAACAAAAGCATGTGAAGATTGATGAACTAAAGTTGAAACTTTGCTGTTTTTCTTTTAAATTCATAGCTGCATTTTTGCAGGCTAAAGGGCTGATTGTAATGCTTAAATTTTGAGTGTTAAGTTGTTAATTTTCCCCACAAAAAGCCTACAAAAGTTATAGCAAGAGTGGTAGGAGAAAATTCTATTTTGGAAGCTTTAGTGATGGCCGAAAATCTTGCTGTCTTATTTCTGTTTTGTGGCTGAGTTTTTGCAAGCTTGAAGACTAAATGTGATGCTTAAATGTTGAAGTTTAAGATGTTAATTTGTCCCGCACAAATCCCTTCAAGAGTTGATGCAAAATTGGTTGCTTAGTTGGGACAAAAATCTGGATTTTGGAAGGGGTAGGCTGTCCGATTTGGATAACTTAGAAGCTCATAAATGAAGGACAAAACTTCACAGGTTTGGATCAAGTTTGCCGAGTGCACTTTGGGCATTAATAAAACTGTCTTCCCGTGAGATTTTTTAGTTGAATTTTGGTGTGAACATAACCTATATACAGTAGAGTTATTATACCAAATTTGGTGATTTTTGAGGAAGAATTCGTCACTCATTCGAAGCTTCAAACATTGCCCTGTAAAACTGGATTTCAGAAAACACAGGTTTTAGAACCAGCCATGTTTGGACAGACATAATTTCTTGTTCGAGTGTCAGAATTGAGTGCCGTCAGTGGCGTTTGAAACTTCATACATAGTAATTTAAACTGTATAAATTTCAGAGGCCAATTCATTTTCTACAATTTGTTTTGAGTTTTCAAAGTTGTCTGGTCGGCCAACCTGTTATGTTCTGTTTCAGTACTGTAGCAGTTTGTTAATTGAAAATCTGGGCAGTTTCTGTCCAGAATTTTAACTGGGTGCCTTCTACAAAGTTTTAGAACTTTAAAAGAGGTTTCCAACGGTACCAAGTTTGTGAAATTTGAACTTATTTAACTCAAGTTACGGTTTTTCAAAAATTTCTACTCAAGTAGGAAGTTATCGAACTTGATTTCTTTCTTGAGTAAGAGTTGATTGGTGAACTAGGAACTTATTTTCATTACTTTTTAAATATTTTAGGAAGTGGTGCTGAATTTCAAAGTGATCCAAACTTGAACTCTGAGACCTACTTTGTCGGTGAGTTTCCAATGCATGTTAAATGCTTTAATTTAAATGCTTTGTGCGTGAACGTGCTTCGTGACATTTTACGTGTTTAAAATGTGGAATTTGAATTGTTGAACCGCCGCTAAAGGAGAGTATACCTTATTGCTCCTTCTAAGTTTGGTGACTTAAGTGTTTTGCCTTTGTTACAAATTGGAGAAGAAAAGTGTTGTATAACCACTCTTGGCCGCGTCCCTTGAGTGGTTAAGTGTTTAAGTGTTTAAATTTGGTGTGAGGGCCCGGTAGGGGGAGTTTGGCGGAAGGAGTTTGGCATGAAGAGTCGTCTACTTGGATTGAAAGTCGACGGAGTGTCGACTACTCTAAATGTTCGTGAATTGTGGATTTGAGCTCCTGAGAGCCAACGTATCCTACTTGCGTGTTTAATTTCTTTGCTTCATGTGTTTATGTTACCGCCTATTAATTTATTGTTTATATGCATGTGCATGACTTTTGGAAATTCACGAGCCCGGAATCAAATCGATTTGATGCTCGATCCCTCGCTTAGGTGAGTCCCTTCAGAATCTCTTCAGGGAACACATCTTCAAACTCCTACAAAAGAGATGAAACACTTGAAGGTGATGAGTTAGTAGATGTATAAGACTCATCCAGCTCTTCCTTGCATACAAGCACAAGAAAAAGTTGGTTAGAAAACAAAACTTGTCTCACACAGTTTTTGCAATTAAGCTTTGTTTTCCCTCTCTTCTTTCTTCTTTGGCTGATCCTACACTCGGTTTCTTACTCTCACTAGATTTGGCCATGCCTTTCAAATTTTCTCTCTCAGGTTTTTCTTTCTTTTTCCTCTCAATTTCTAGTTCATACTCTTTTTGCAATCTCACTTGATCCTCATAAACTTGTTTAGGAGTAAGATGTAAAAGAGTGATTTTTCGATTACAATGAGTGAACACATATTTGTTGTCCTTTCCTTTGAAATCCATGTCCCTATCATATTGTCAAGGACACCCAAGAATCACATTGCTTGCATTGGCACCACGTCACAAACAACTTCGTCTTCATACCGACCAATTCTAAATGACACAGGTGCTAGTCTAAACAGACAAACATCTCTACCTTCATTTAACCATTATAGATGGTATGGCTTAAGGTATTTGGTAGTAGGAAGGCCCAACTTCTCAACCATGAGTAGACTGGCTACGTTGGCACAACTTCCACTATCAATAATTAGACTACACACTTTGTCTTTAATGTGACGCCGAGTGTAGAATAAATTTTCCTTTTGCACACCATCATCTTCTTTTGCATGGGCAGCAAGCACCTTTTGTACCACTAGGCATCCAACTTCCTCATCTGTCGATAGTTCTTCTTCCATTTCATCCTCTTCCTCAATGTGAGGTGGCATTCCCTCATACTCATCTTCTTCATCGATCAAAACCTCTCTATTAGGTAGGATGATCATGGCCGATTGATTAGGGCATTGAGAAGCAATATGCCCAAATTCTTGGCACTTGAAGCATTTCATATCCCTATTTCTTGCCTTAGGGATGTCCCGACCAGCTTTGATTTCTTTCTTAGGGGCCGGTTTTGAAAGGTTCAACTTCGGGTTGGAAGAATTTGTTTGAGCTAATTGCTTGCCCTCCCTCCCTTCTTGGATGCATATTTAACCAATTTCTTGCTTGGTAGTTAGTGTTTTGGTGAGTGTTACCCCTCCTCTTGAGATGCCTCTCCACCATGATGGCTTTGTTAAGCGTCTCATGCATGTCGTGGTAATGTTGTAGCTCAACTATTTCAGCTATCTCAGGCTTCAAACCATGCAAAAATCTTGACATAGTTGATTCAGCATCTTCATACATATCGGCTCTCATCATGACTATTTCCAACTCCTTATCATAGTCTTCAACGGACATATTTCTTTACGTTAAGGTTTATAATTTTCGATGCAAGTCTTGGTGATAGTAATTTGGAACAAACCTTTTTCTCATCAAACCTCGCATTTCTTCCCAAGTCTCAACTCGTTGTTCAAGGTTTTTCCTTCAACTGAGATGTACTTGATCCCACCAGACGGATGCGTAATCTGTGAACTCTACAGTGGCTAGCTTCACCTTTTGCTCCTCCAAGTAATTATTACACTCGAAGATCAACTCAATTTTGTGTTCCCACTCCAAGTGAGTCTCGAGGTTAGATTTGCCTTGGAATGAAGGAATATTGAGTTTTATCTCCTTAATAGTGTCATCTCTAAGCTTACAACTTCCTCGAGCTGCTTTAGGTCTTGGCTTATATTCCTCTTCTTCACCATTTGAAGAGTCGGAGTCCACTTGAGCTGATGCAGTTATGTGAAACAGGCATTACAACAGTTGTAGTTCTTTTACCAAATTATTTGACATCTTCAGCCCTCAGATTTTTAGATGTTCCTTGAATACTGAAACTAGACACTTGGTAGTTTAAATGTTTAAATGCTTAAATTTAGACGTATATGATATTGGGAGATCTAAATCATTTCCAAGTGATACCAATTGATATGATTCTTACACCAAAGATAAATGCAAGAATGTCCCACAAGCCCATGAATTTGGAGATATCATGTTGGATGGATTTGATCTCGATACTTGGACATCACAAGCACGATTCGAGAATAGAAGATGCCACAATCAAGAGGTTGCTTGATTTATAAGTCAAATGTAGCATCCAAGGGCAGTCTTAATATGTTCCAAGAAAGCTTTCACAAGCCACACGAATTGCTCTTGAAGAAAGAAGCAAATCTGGAAAATTTTTATTAATGCTCAATAAACGTAAGGAATAACAAATGAGTTAGGTTATTTATGACCTTACACAAACCTACTAAAACTAGGAAACACATAAGATAAAATTCAACCTTCAATTACGTAAGTTGGATCGAAATAGCCCTAGTCCAACTAGGAAACCTTAGTTTGGCTTTGGCCGATTCAAAACTCTACTTAAGCAAACGAATCACTCAAAGCTCCATGACCGAAATCAAAGTCTTGCATGGTTGATCTCCAATCTCCAAGTCAACTCCTTCACTAACCATAGGAGAACCTTGTTGCTCATGAATCACACTTACTAAGGCTTGGAGTGATTCTTTAAATCTTTTAACTCTCGAACATGTCACGAGACCAAGAGGAACCTTCATGAAATTAGTACTTGAGATTTGAACAGCTTGCAATTCCTCATCATTAATGATGCGATTCTTACACCCGAGATGAATGCAAGAGCATCTCACAAGCCCATGAATTTAGAGATATCATCTTGGATGGATTCGACCTTGATCGTTGGACAACACAAGCATGAATCAAGAATAGATGATGCCACAATCAAGAAGTTGCTTGACTGATAAGTTAAATGAGTAACTTCTTGATTGTGGCATCTTCATTCTTGATTCATTGTGTTGTCCAATATCGAATCCATCCAACATGATATCTCCAAATTCATATTTAACGTTGCGTGGCTTGAATAATAGTCTTCCACCTCTCCCAAGGGAACCCAAGGGTATCGTGATTTGACCGCCCAACTCTGCAGACTCACTACAAATTCCCAAATATTAATCCAAACATTCATTCAGAAAGTCATCAATATAAGATATTAAAATTACTAATAAACTCTCACAAAACGCAGACCCCAAAATTTCATCAAAATTACATTGATAAAAACTCCAAAATATCGTAAACTATCAAATTCATCCATTAATTTCAATCTTACACAAAAAGAGGAAATCCTATAAAAGTACTAACTTCCTCGATTCACGTGCCTCTCCTTGAAACCTGTTAAGGAAAACAAATTGGGATGAGCTAATGCTCAGTGAGGCCAAGAAAACATGCACAGGCAACTCAAAGCAATTAAATAAATTAATAAAACAATAAAAGAGCCAAAGCAATTGAATTTAGCAATAAAGCTTTTAAACAATACAATTTAAAAGATACGGTTCGGCTCCGTTTCGCATTTCTCTGCAATTATTTTCTTCACCCGCATCAATTCAAACCCACAGTTGACACTCACAACCACTCACTCTCACAAATCCATATTCATCATTTTTCTCCTCTCCGCTCACTTACACCCCCTTGACCGGGCCCGAACTCCTAAATTTGAAAAGTGTTTGGCAACCCACTATGAGTATGCCAAGTCGGTGGACTCATTCCAACCGACGTACTTTAAACAGTAAAAACCCATGGTTTTCCCAACCCTTGCCCTAGCCCCTGTTGCCGGACAAGGCGAAGGGATCCCCGATGGGGTTTGGGCGTCCCCACAGTTATAAACAGTTTAAACAGTCCAATCAATTCAAGCAGTCAAACAAGTAACCATTTAAATAGTTAAACTCATTTTGAGACAATTTAAGAATGTGAGCGCGATAAAGTACACGCTCACCGTGGAACACAAGCATGCTTTCAATTTATTAACATCATTTAAAGCAAGTAAACATGCACTTGGACACTCACCAATTGTTGAGAATAAGTGAGAGCTATTCACGCGATCAATCAAGGTTCTCGGAGTTCAAGTTTGGATCACTTTGTAATTCAGAACCACCTCCTAAAATATTTAAGAAGCGATGAAAATAAGTTCCTAGTTTATCAACCAAAACTCGTTCAAGAAAATCAAGTTCTATAAGTTACTACTTGAGTAGAAATCTTTGAAAAATCACAACTTGAGTTATATAAGTCCAAATTTTACAAACTTGGTACCGTTGGAAACCTCTTTGAACGTTCTAAAACTTTTCAGAAGACACCCAGTTAAAATTCTGGGCAGAAATTGCCCAGATTTTGAGAAAGAAACTGCTACAGTACCAAAACAGGGCACGTCAGGTTGGTCGACCAGCCCACTTTGAAAATTCACCAAAAATTGTAGAAAAATAATTAGACTCTGAAATTCATACATTATATAGTCATACATAAGGAGTTTCAAACTCCACCAACATCACTCAAATCCAACACTCGAGTAAGAAATTATAGCAGTTCAAACTAGGCTGGTTCGAAATTCTGAGATTTCTGTTTTCCAGATTCACAAGGCAGACTTCTAGGCCTTCTTTGAGTGACGGTTTCTTGTCCAAAAATTACCAAATTTGGTACACCAAAACTAAAATATATAGGGTAGGTTCAAACCAAATTTCAGCCATAAATTCAAGCAAATGAATGTCAAACCGAAATGAACTCAAACAGTGCTCAAAGCTGGGGAAGATTTTCCAGATTAAAGAGGCAGTTTTGAAATATCATTTGAGCAATGAAATGGTACTTTAAAAACACCAAATTTTTCAGGTAACAACCTCAGTATATGAGCTACATTCGTACCAAAATTTACCTAAAAACTCGCACGGGAAGACAGTGAACAAAGCAATTAATATCAGGGCAGCAAGGTTCGATAAATCTGGAAACTGTTTTCCAGATTTTAACTTCATTTGTTTCATGCGATTTTGACACACCAAATGGAATGATTTTTGCAAATAAATTTACATACATATAGACCAACATTTCAACTCTCAAAATAGCCAAGAAACTCATGAAAATATGTAGCTAAAACAGGGCATAAAAATTGCTAAAGTGAAACCGGCAGCATAACCTTCCTTTTCTTTTCTTCCTAGCCTTCCAACTACCATGAATTCATCACAAATTCATTCCATCACACACACACACACATCATGGCAGTCCAATAACAAGAAAGGTGGGAGTTCATAGAGCCCACCAAACAACTCAACAACCCAACATCAACCTTCCAAGAGGCTTCAAGATTTATCATCCAAGAGAAAAATCATGGACTAGATCTTCTAGATTAGGGATTTACCTTGTGCCTAGTGTTTGTTCCAAGTCTAAAGCTTCCAAGAGTCATCACCAAGAGCTCTTCCTCCTCCAAGATTTCGGCTAGCCTTAGGTGAGAGAGAGTGAGTTTCTCAAGCTTCCAAGACAGGAGTTGAAGAGGAGGAGAGTTGGATCAAACTTGAAGAGAGAGCAAAAGGGATGGCCCTTGAGGGAGAAGAAATGGAGAGAGTTTGTGTTGTTGGTGAAGTTGATTTTCTTGAGGGAAAATGGGAAGGGTGGCCATAAGGAGAAAGAAATGGAGAGGGAAATTGAGAAAAAATGGAAGAAATTAAGAAGAAACCTTGGCCACACATTTTTGGTCCAAAGTCAACTAAGGAATAATAGCTCATTTGTGCTCTTAATTGATCTTAACTCTAATCATTTACTGCTAATTCCTTAATTTACCTTTCTTAAGCCACAAATGATCATTCTTATTCTCCGAACTTACGTCACTCTCAGTCCGAATATTTGTCTCGAAAAACATGCCCATTTTCTTTTTTCACAATTAAGTGACAGAAAAATCAAATTGATGTTTAAAAATAGTTTTTAAAATAAAATGAGGTAATGTATGGTGTAAATGCAATTAAAATGATTTAAAACAATTAAACAAATATTCAAAGAAATTAAATAATTAATTAAATAAACAGGTCAAATAGAAATAAAATTTTCGGGTCCTCACAGTAAGAATCGCATCAGTTGGTAATCAGAGCATAGGTTTGAGGTATCATCATATAAACTTTGTTTCTAAGATCGTGTCTAGGGTTTTCTTGTTGTTGTTATCTTTGTTTCCTTCTTGCTTGGTCCGAGGCTATCTTAGTTCTTGGTCCGAAGTGTGCTCTTGTTTGTGATCCGTGAGTCATTTCTTTGTTGTTGTGTCAATTGCATCTGGTGTCATGTTTCTTGTTCAATAGTGTTGGTTCGTGTCTTTGTGTGTAATCTAAAGCCTTGTCCTTGTGTCATTTACTTTACTCCTCTTGTGTTGTCGTATCTTGTTATTGATTCATTGTTAAGTCATTAGATAAAAAAAAATCTGAAATCTGTCCGAACTTCTTGCTGGAAATTCGAAGCTTGTAGCTAGGGTTTCTATGTGATTTCTTGCATTCTTGAGTCGAGCTAGTTGTTGTGTGTGATTCTTGAAATTTTTGGTTCAACTTCACTACAAAAAAAAGAAGAAATAGCTAGAAAAGGTGTTGGTCGCCAATGGGTGAAACTACCTCGCTAAAAGTTTTTAGCAAGGAAATGAGGTTTCTCGCTCCATCGTTGCTAGAGGCTCATCGCGAATTGTATATTGCAAGGAATGGGTCTTTGTCCTCGCTAAAAAGACCTCACATTAGCTAGAAAAGTTGGTGGTCGCCAATTTTTTAAACTCTTTAGCTGGTAAAGTTTTGTTGCTAATGCTTGAAGATTCTCATTGCAACTGATATGATATCCTTGCAAATGCGTTGTTCTTGTAGCAAGAAAAGTAAGCTTTCGTCGCTACTAAGTTTATTGACAAAAGTACCCTTCCTCGCTAGGTTAGTAAATTTACTTGCCAAATATGTTACAAATGATATGAACAGAACATGCTTACAGATTTTCAGTGAGAAACTATTTCTTACCAAATCTAGTCTATATCGCAACAAGCGGTTTCTCTCTAAAGATGAGATGATATGCAACAAATTGGTTTTCTTGCAAGGAAATATCTTTGCCAAAAGTTTTCTAGTTGTTGTGGCTACATTTATTCTTTCCATGCTTTCAGTAAGGAAGTTATGCAATTCCAATGAGCCGATCATGATTATTGTAAACTAATGAAAATTTGGAGATCATCAATCATTAAGAAAATATCTAAGAAAAAAAATCACATATTACATTCATTCACATATTACATTCATTATCCCCCATGATAAGTGTCAATTCACAAATCACTAAAACAGTGTATGCAAATTCTATTTCTAACTATACATAAGTAATACGGAAGAAGGCCTATATTGCACAAATAAAGCCATCTTTCAAGTACAAAATGTAAATAAACCAGCCAATTTGCAAATAAACTCAAAAGCTCTTAATTACATTTGTCTAACTTAACTCTCAAAGTTCCTCCAGCATAGTGATCATAATTAACAACTGCATCAAACATCAATTCCATAGTCCATATGATCAGCCATTCAAAAGAGCTTCAGCAAGGAGTACGCAAAAGATACTCCACTACTGCCTTTCAACACTACAAAGATGCCAAGAAAAGAGTAACTTAAAATTCCATGTGATACCAAACAAGAAAACAATATGATATGCATCAAGAAAAGTAGAATAATATATTAAGTTGACTCACCATATCAAAAACATTGTCATGAAATTCTAGATCAGCCATGACTACCATTCCCTGTTGCTGCCTATAAACATAAGGATCACAAATCATATACTTTGACAAAAATTAATTTCATCAATCATGACTATGGTAATAAAATTTCATTACTGGATAATTTCCTGAAGCAAAATAATCACATAGCCACTCCCAATTGTCCTGCTATTGGCAAACAACTGCACAATATGGTGACCGTTTTGTAGCCATTCCACTACCCAATTTCCTATACCTCTTATAGCACATATATATAAACCTAATATATGTCTTTTTCATTGCAACTCTAATGAATTTTCTAGCAATAGCTTCTTCCACTTGCATGTCAACTGTATCTTGAAGGACGAGAAAGAAAGTTAAAAGGACAAAAGAAAGAAAAGATTGCATTAGAGGGTAACGAACATGAGATTACCAGGACTCTACTAACAAGTGCATGTTTCTGGGCATTAGAGATATTTCTCCACCCTTCAACCTTAATTCGTGCAGCATTCCTAACAACAATTTCAATCTCCAACATAACCACATCAACATGTTCATTGACTGGGCATTGCATTTCCTTATCAAACTCTATCTTGGGATGACAACCTAACTGAAAACAATGAGGTATTTGCTTAGAATTATAACACTTTCCCAGTTTTAAAAGAATTTTTAACAATGATGGGAACAAATAAAGTATTAAGGCCAGAAAGATTGTTGTTTGATTCATGTATCCATATCTACATATTTCCATACTAAAGAAGAAGAAGAAGCAAAAGTAAGGTAGTTTCCCATTATAATTGAACAAATATGAGCAAGCCACCTAAAATACATAGCCTAGGATGTAGCATATAAGTTGCCAAAGTATGGATGAATAAAAAAAGAGCAGAACAGCTTCAAAAGTTAACAAAGATTAGCTGTGGCTGTAGTTTCTTCTATAGGTTCTTTTAAACAACTTCATTCCACAGAGTGGTTTGGAATTCTCAACATTAGCCAAGTGGCCGAATGAAATGTTTAACAAATGACTGAACATATTAACAGGTCTTATGAAAGTGGTTCACTTCCCATCTTACATAATACTAAACTTCTTTCAACAATCCCAGTCAGTAGCATGAGCTGCTTGTAGTTCCAAAGGATACTTAATCATGGCATTTACAATCTCAGTAGATACATCAATGTTGTATCAACTATAATGTCAATCAACTTCATAGCTTTACATGGGACCTTTTCAAAGTGGAAAAAAAGAAGTATTCTGATAGATAGCAAAGAAATTGAAACACAGATAACAAATAAGAATCTGTATCCACATAGCAACTACACATTTTCAAATGTTTAGTCCTTTGTATTAAATAAGCAAATTAAATTAATAATCAAAGTTTCTGATTTTGACTAATTAGATGAGCTAGTAAACCCAAAGAACATTATAAGGAAGGAATATCTCAATCTACAAACAATGAATTTTCAATCACATCCTTGGTCCTCTTCTTTCTTCCTGCCACTTACCCCCTCTTAATCTTTTAAGTATTTTCTAAAATATTAGGAACGTTCCTAATAGGCAAACCTTCTGTCATAATTTGATGTATTTAAGATTTTTAATGAAGAAATCAAATGATTCAAGAAAGGAAATCTAAAACAAATCACAAAATGCAAGCAATTTATGGAACATACAATTAGATCATAGGTATGTATTGCGTAGGAAAGAAAATAAATGGCTGACCCGAATTTCTCGTAACATTGAGCACTTAGTTGTTGAAATCCTTTGAACATAAAATAGGAAAAAAAATTAGAAGCCTAACATAAGTACATACAATAATTGACCCTAAAAATAAGTAGCCAATGTCTTTACAGTAAGAAAACATGCTGATTACAAGAACATACTGAAGTAATGCCTTATCGAATAAAGAAACAGGGAGACACTTGACTAGATGGGAATAGACCCTACTAAAATTTAACATCAATATTCACTTCAATGCTCAAATATAAATTGCAATTACAATATCTTCTCCATATAAAAAAAATTATCAGTTCTAGAATACAACTCTTGAAGTAATAGCCTAGAATAATAGCAGTATGATTATTCATCAAAAATACCCAAATTACTCACCATGTTGCAGATGGAATAGCTAGATATTAACAATTATTGACTTTGGATTGAGGAAGGCACGATCAGTTGAACAAATTAAGCGATTGATTATATGAATCTCTTGATTCATAGATCAAGAGAGTTGGGGAAAGAAGAAGAAGATAGAGAGAGAAAAAGTGTAGAGGGAAGCGGGGAGGTGTGTAACAAAAAAGCAGAACTAATATATATATATATATGTGTGTGTGTGTGTGTGTGTGTGTGTGTGTGGACCGTAATTTGTATGGTTCAGTCTACACCACATCCTTAAATTGGCATTGAAATTCTAAAACTACCCGCACGCAGTAACTCGAGAAAATTTAGAAGGGAGCGGAAAATTTTTGGGAAAGCTTAGTTTTGAGGGAAAAATTCCTTCTACTAATTAGTGTCAAATAGCAACTTTAAAGCGCTAATTAATTTGATGATGATATGGGGAAAAAACTCGTTTAAGTTTAACAACACATAGTGACGAAAATTACGTCAATGCATTAGTAATTGAATTGTTTAATGAATCAACGATTAAATTCTAATGAATATAAAAGGCCAAGCTAAAACATTCGATAACATATCATTTTATTTATAAATTAGAAAAAGGGATCCTTCCTTCAATGTATTTCAAATTATACTATATTTTCCTTTAGTAGTTACTATCACAAATTATAACTCCTGGATTGACATTTCTTGCTGGTAAAATGAAAAAAATATAACATGTACAATTTGCCAATTAGAAATTATTCAATACATTCCTTTTGTATCATTAATTATTCAATGCATTGTAAGAGTGTTCATTGGCTGATAATCAGTGATTTGGTAAAAAAAAAAATCATTTCTCAGTTATGGGTTCCTAAAGGACAACATCCAATTACTGTCCAAATTTTATTTGGTAATTCAATATTAGTAATTGGATTTTTATTTGGTAATTGTAAGAGGTTGCTTATAGATCTTATTCAAAGATAAAGAATTAATCATATAAAGATTTGATAATCTTTAATTGTTATTGTTGGTCAGCCTTTGAATGCATTGGTCAGCGGCAGTCTAAGTAGTAAGTCCGTGGTCCTGCTGGTGGTCCCTGTAACATTAGAGAAAATCGATTCTTTAATATGGCTAGTTTTTTATCTAAGATAGGATCAATGAGACAATCTGGTAATGATAATCGGACTCAATCTTTGGAAGAAATAGATAGACAAGATGATGTAGTAAATAATATTGATATTAATATAGAGAAGATTGAGCAAAGACTAAGTAATTGGACTATTCCAGATTTAAAGATTCATAAGGTTTATAAAACCGGAACATTAGAATTTTTTCAAGATTATTCAATTAAATTAACAGAACAAACAATCTCTTTAAGAAAGAATCATGAAGTCATTAGATTACTCAATAAAGAATCTATTACAAAACATACAAGTAAATATAGATATTTGCATATTGGTATGGTTCAAATTGCTGTAAAACCTTTACATAGGCTTGGTTTAGACTCTCCAATATTACTTTGTTTACGTGACGCTAGACATACCTCTTTTCAAAATTCCTTAATTGGTTTAATAGAATCAAACTTAGAAACTGGTCCTGTTTACTTTAACTGCTATCCAAATTTTACTGTAGATTTAACTGATGAAAATATTCTCTCTGCTTTAACCTTAAATATTCAAACAAAAAATACAGAGTTTGTAGAAAATTCAAAATCTTTAGCAATCATATATAGAGTTGCATACAAGGTAATGAAGACGACAATAAATCCAAGAGCTTTACATATGCCAATTAAAGGAGAGACTATGTTACTAGAAGCCAACTTAGAACATTCAAATGTTTTTATTCCAAAAAGACTAAGTTGGGATAGTATTACAAATAGTACGAAATGGAATTTGGAGAAAATTGTAACTCCTAAAGTAGTCAAAAGAGAAAACAATAATATTCAAAATATTATAGAGTTACCTGATGGAACTATAGAAATTGAGTTTTCAAAACAAAAGCAATTTACAGCCACTAGACCTTCAACTTCTTCAATTAATACTAAAATAAATCTAGAAGAAGTAGACTTTAGACCAAACATTCCCAAAACAAGATATAAACAAGAAGATGAAGAATCTGAATATTCACCTACTCAATCACAAATGAATGTAAAATTAGATAACCAATTAAATGTTATAACTAAAGAATTTCAAATAGATAAGACTCTTCTTCAAAAATTATTTTCTTTAGAAGAGAATAATGAAAGGTTATTATATCAAGAATATAAAATACAACAAAGACTGTTAAATCAATTCTTTACATATATATATATGTGTGTGTGTGTGTGTGGACCGTAATTTGTATGGTTCAGTCTACACCACATCCTTAAATTGGCATTGAAATTCTAAAACTACCCGCACGCAGTAACTCGAGAAAATTTAGAAGGGAGCGGAAAATTTTTGGGAAAGCTTAGTTTTGAGGGAAAAATTCCTTCTACTAATTAGTGTCAAATAGCAACTTTAAAGCGCTAATTAATTTGATGATGATATGGGGAAAAAACTCGTTTAAGTTTAACAACACATAGTGACGAAAATTACGTCAATGCATTAGTAATTGAATTGTTTAATGAATCAACGATTAAATTCTAATGAATATAAAAGGCCAAGCTAAAACATTCGATAACATATCATTTTATTTATAAATTAGAAAAAGGGATCCTTCCTTCAATGTATTTCAAATTATACTATATTTTCCTTTAGTAGTTACTATCACAAATTATAACTCCTGGATTGACATTTCTTGCTGGTAAAATGAAAAAAATATAACATGTACAATTTGCCAATTAGAAATTATTCAATACATTCCTTTTGTATCATTAATTATTCAATGCATTGTAAGAGTGTTCATTGGCTGATAATCAGTGATTTGGTAAAAAAAAAAATCATTTCTCAGTTATGGGTTCCTAAAGGACAACATCCAATTACTGTCCAAATTTTATTTGGTAATTCAATATTAGTAATTGGATTTTTATTTGGTAATTGTAAGAGGTTGCTTATAGATCTTATTCAAAGATAAAGAATTAATCATATAAAGATTTGATAATCTTTAATTGTTATTGTTGGTCAGCCTTTGAATGCATTGGTCAGCGGCAGTCTAAGTAGTAAGTCCGTGGTCCTGCTGGTGGTCCCTGTAACATTAGAGAAAATCGATTCTTTAATATGGCTAGTTTTTTATCTAAGATAGGATCAATGAGACAATCTGGTAATGATAATCGGACTCAATCTTTGGAAGAAATAGATAGACAAGATGATGTAGTAAATAATATTGATATTAATATAGAGAAGATTGAGCAAAGACTAAGTAATTGGACTATTCCAGATTTAAAGATTCATAAGGTTTATAAAACCGGAACATTAGAATTTTTTCAAGATTATTCAATTAAATTAACAGAACAAACAATCTCTTTAAGAAAGAATCATGAAGTCATTAGATTACTCAATAAAGAATCTATTACAAAACATACAAGTAAATATAGATATTTGCATATTGGTATGGTTCAAATTGCTGTAAAACCTTTACATAGACTTGGTTTAGACTCCCCAATATTACTTTGTTTACGTGACGCTAGACATACTTCTTTTCAAAATTCCTTAATTGGTTTAATAGAATCAAACTTAGAAACTGGTCCTGTTTACTTTAACTGTTATCCAAATTTTACTGTAGATTTAACTGATGAAAATATTCTCTCTGCTTTAACCTTAAATATTCAAACAAAAAATACAGAGTTTGTAGAAAATTCAAAATCTCTAGCAATCATATATAGAGTTGCATACAAGGTAATGAAGACGACAATAAATCCAAGAGCTTTACATATGCCAATTAAAGGAGAGACTATGTTACTAGAAGCCAACTTAGAACATTCAAATGTTTTTATTCCAAAAAGACTAAGTTGGGATAGTATTACAAATAGTACGAAATGGAATTTGGAGAAAATTGTAACTCCTAAAGTAGTCAAAAGAGAAAACAATAATATTCAAAATATTATAGAGTTACCTGATGGAACTATAGAAATTGAGTTTTCAAAACAAAAGCAATTTACAGCCACTAGACCTTCAACTTCTTCAATTAATACTAAAATAAATCTAGAAGAAGTAGACTTTAGACCAAACATTCCCAAAACAAGATATAAACAAGAAGATGAAGAATCTGAATATTCACCTACTCAATCACAAATGAATGTAAAATTAGATAACCAATTAAATGTTATAACTAAAGAATTTCAAATAGATAAGACTCTTCTTCAAAAATTATTTTCTTTAGAAGAGAATAATGAAAGGTTATTATATCAAGAATATAAAATACAACAAAGACTGTTAAATCAATTCTTTACATATATATATATGTGTGTGTGTGTGTGTGGACCGTAATTTGTATGGTTCAGTCTACACCACATCCTTAAATTGGCATTGAAATTCTAAAACTACCCTTGATAACTTCGAGAAAATTTAGAAGGAGGGAAAATTTTTGGGAAAGCTTAGTTTTGAGGGAAAAATTCCTTCTACTAATTAGTGTCAAATAGCAACTTTAAAGCTAATTAATTTGATGATGATATGGGGAAAAAACTCGTTTAAGTTTAACAACACATAGTGACGAAAATTACGTCAATGCATTAGTAATTGAATTGTTTAATGAATCAACGATTAAATTCTAATGAATATAAAAGGCCAAGCTAAAACATTCGATAACATATCATTTTATTTATAAATTAGAAAAAGGGATCCTTCCTTCAATGTATTTCAAATTATACTATATTTTCCTTTAGTAGTTACTATCACAAATTATAACTCCTGGATTGACATTTCTTGCTGGTAAAATGAAAAAAATATAACATGTACAATTTGCCAATTAGAAATTATTCAATACATTCCTTTTGTATCATTAATTATTCAATGCATTGTAAGAGTGTTCATTGGCTGATAATCAGTGATTTGGTAAAAAAAAAAATCATTTCTCAGTTATGGGTTCCTAAAGGACAACATCCAATTACTGTCCAAATTTTATTTGGTAATTCAATATTAGTAATTGGATTTTTATTTGGTAATTGTAAGAGGTTGCTTATAGATCTTATTCAAAGATAAAGAATTAATCATATAAAGATTTGATAATCTTTAATTGTTATTGTTGGTCAGCCTTTGAATGCATTGGTCAGCGGCAGTCTAAGTAGTAAGTCCGTGGTCCTGCTGGTGGTCCCTGTAACATTAGAGAAAATCGATTCTTTAATATGGCTAGTTTTTTATCTAAGATAGGATCAATGAGACAATCTGGTAATGATAATCGGACTCAATCTTTGGAAGAAATAGATAGAAGATGATGTAGTAAATAATATTGATATTAATATAGAGAAGATTGAACAAAGACTAAGTAATTGGACTATTCCAGATTTAAAGATTCATAAGGTTTATAAAACCGGAACATTAGAATTTTTTCAAGATTATTCAATTAAATTAACAGAACAAACAATCTCTTTAAGAAAGAATCATGAAGTCATTAGATTACTCAATAAAGAATCTATTACAAAACATACAAGTAAATATAGATATTTGCATATTGGTATGGTTCAAATTGCTGTAAAACCTTTACATAGACTTGGTTTAGACTCCCCAATATTACTTTGTTTACGTGACGCTAGACATACTTCTTTTCAAAATTCCTTAATTGGTTTAATAGAATCAAACTTAGAAACTGGTCCTGTTTACTTTAACTGTTATCCAAATTTTACTGTAGATTTAACTGATGAAAATATTCTCTCTGCTTTAACCTTAAATATTCAAACAAAAAATACAGAGTTTGTAGAAAATTCAAAATCTCTAGCAATCATATATAGAGTTGCATACAAGGTAATGAAGACGACAATAAATCCAAGAGCTTTACATATGCCAATTAAAGGAGAGACTATGTTACTAGAAGCCAACTTAGAACATTCAAATGTTTTTATTCCAAAAAGACTAAGTTGGGATAGTATTACAAATAGTACGAAATGGAATTTGGAGAAAATTGTAACTCTAAAGTAGTCAAAGAGAAAACAATAATATTCAAAATATTATAGAGTTACGATGGAACTATAGAAATTGAGTTTTCAAAACAAAAGCAATTTACAACCACTAGACCTTCAACTTCTTCAATTAATACTAAAATAAATCTAGAAGAAGTAGACTTTAGACCAAACATTCCCAAAACAAGATATAAACAAGAAGATGAAGAATCTGAATATTCACCTACTCAATCACAAATGAATGTAAAATTAGATAACCAATTAAATGTTATAACTAAAGAATTTCAAATAGATAAGACTCTTCTTCAAAAATTATTTTCTTTAGAGAGAATAATGAAAGGTTATTATATCAAGAATATAAAATACAACAAAGACTGTTAAATCAATTCTTTACATATATATATATGTGTGTGTGTGTGTGTGGACCGTAATTTGTATGGTTCAGTCTACACCACATCCTTAAATTGGCATTGAAATTCTAAAACTACCCGCAGTAACTCGAGAAAATTTAGAAGGGAGCGGAAAATTTTTGGGAAAGCTTAGTTTTGAGGGAAAAATTCCTTCTACTAATTAGTGTCAAATAGCAACTTTAAAGCTAATTAATTTGATGATGATATGGGAAAAACTCGTTTAAGTTTAACAACACATAGTGACGAAAATTACGTCAATGCATTAGTAATTGAATTGTTTAATGAATCAACGATTAAATTCTAATGAATATAAAAGGCCAAGCTAAAACATTCGATAACATATCATTTTATTTATAAATTAGAAAAGGGATCCTTCCTTCAATGTATTTCAAATTATACTATATTTTCCTTTAGTAGTTACTATCACAAATTATAACTCACGGATTGACATTTCTTGGGTAAAATGAAAAAATATAACATGTACAATTTGCCAATTAGAAATTATTCAATACATTCCTTTTGTATCATTAATTATTCAATGCATTGTAAGAGTGTTCATTGGCTGATAATCAGTGATTTGGTAAAAAAAAAAATCATTTCTCAGTTATGGGTTCCTAAAGGACAACATCCAATTACTGTCCAAATTTTATTTGGTAATTCAATATTAGTAATTGGATTTTTATTTGGTAATTGTAAGAGGTTGCTTATAGATCTTATTCAAAGATAAAGAATTAATCATATAAAGATTTGATAATCTTTAATTGTTATTGTTGGTCAGCCTTTGAATGCATTGGTCAGCGGCAGTCTAAGTAGTAAGTCCGTGGTCCTGCTGGTGGTCCCTGTAACATTAGAGAAAATCGATTCTTTAATATGGCTAGTTTTTTATCTAAGATAGGATCAATGAGACAATCTGGTAATGATAATCGGACTCAATCTTTGGAAGAAATAGATAGAAGATGATGTAGTAAATAATATTGATATTAATATAGAGAAGATTGAACAAAGACTAAGTAATTGGACTATTCCAGATTTAAAGATTCATAAGGTTTATAAAACCGGAACATTAGAATTTTTTCAAGATTATTCAATTAAATTAACAGAACAAACAATCTCTTTAAGAAAGAATCATGAAGTCATTAGATTACTCAATAAAGAATCTATTACAAAACATACAAGTAAATATAGATATTTGCATATTGGTATGGTTCAAATTGCTGTAAAACCTTTACATAGACTTGGTTTAGACTCCCCAATATTACTTTGTTTACGTGACGCTAGACATACTTCTTTTCAAAATTCCTTAATTGGTTTAATAGAATCAAACTTAGAAACTGGTCCTGTTTACTTTAACTGTTATCCAAATTTTACTGTAGATTTAACTGATGAAAATATTCTCTCTGCTTTAACCTTAAATATTCAAACAAAAAATACAGAGTTTGTAGAAAATTCAAAATCTCTAGCAATCATATATAGAGTTGCATACAAGGTAATGAAGACGACAATAAATCCAAGAGCTTTACATATGCCAATTAAAGGAGAGACTATGTTACTAGAAGCCAACTTAGAACATTCAAATGTTTTATTCCAAAAGACTAAGTTGGGATAGTATTACAAATAGTGAAATGGAATTTGGAGAAAATTGTAACTCTAAAGTAGTCAAAGAGAAAACAATAATATTCAAAATATTATAGAGTTACGATGGAACTATAGAAATTGAGTTTTCAAAACAAAAGCAATTTACAGCCACTAGACCTTCAACTTCTTCAATTAATACTAAAATAAATCTAGAAGAAGTAGACTTTAGACCAAACATTCCCAAAACAAGATATAAACAAGAAGATGAAGAATCTGAATATTCACCTACTCAATCACAAATGAATGTAAAATTAGATAACCAATTAAATGTTATAACTAAAGAATTTCAAATAGATAAGACTCTTCTTCAAAAATTATTTTCTTTAGAAGAGAATAATGAAAGGTTATTATATCAAGAATATAAAATACAACAAAGACTGTTAAATCAATTCTTTACATATATATATATGTGTGTGTGTGTGTGTGGACCGTAATTTGTATGGTTCAGTCTACACCACATCCTTAAATTGGCATTGAAATTCTAAAACTACCCGCACGCAGTAACTCGAGAAAATTTAGAAGGGAGCGGAAAATTTTTGGGAAAGCTTAGTTTTGAGGGAAAAATTCCTTCTACTAATTAGTGTCAAATAGCAACTTTAAAGCGCTAATTAATTTGATGATGATATGGGGAAAAAACTCGTTTAAGTTTAACAACACATAGTGACGAAAATTACGTCAATGCATTAGTAATTGAATTGTTTAATGAATCAACGATTAAATTCTAATGAATATAAAAGGCCAAGCTAAAACATTCGATAACATATCATTTTATTTATAAATTAGAAAAAGGGATCCTTCCTTCAATGTATTTCAAATTATACTATATTTTCCTTTAGTAGTTACTATCACAAATTATAACTCCTGGATTGACATTTCTTGCTGGTAAAATGAAAAAAATATAACATGTACAATTTGCCAATTAGAAATTATTCAATACATTCCTTTTGTATCATTAATTATTCAATGCATTGTAAGAGTGTTCATTGGCTGATAATCAGTGATTTGGTAAAAAAAAAAATCATTTCTCAGTTATGGGTTCCTAAAGGACAACATCCAATTACTGTCCAAATTTTATTTGGTAATTCAATATTAGTAATTGGATTTTATTTGGTAATTGTAAGAGGTTGCTTATAGATCTTATTCAAAGATAAAGAATTAATCATATAAAGATTTGATAATCTTTAATTGTTATTGTTGGTCAGCCTTTGAATGCATTGGTCAGCGGCAGTCTAAGTAGTAAGTCCGTGGTCCTGGTGGTGGTCCCTGTAACATTAGAGAAAATCGATTCTTTAATATGGCTAGTTTTTTATCTAAGATAGGATCAATGAGACAATCTGGTAATGATAATCGGACTCAATCTTTGGAAGAAATAGATAGAAGATGATGTAGTAAATAATATTGATATTAATATAGAGAAGATTGAACAAAGACTAAGTAATTGGACTATTCCAGATTTAAAGATTCATAAGGTTTATAAAACCGGAACATTAGAATTTTTTCAAGATTATTCAATTAAATTAACAACAAACAATCTCTTTAAGAAAGAATCATGAAGTCATTAGATTACTCAATAAAGAATCTATTACAAAACATACAAGTAAATATAGATATTTGCATATTGGTATGGTTCAAATTGCTGTAAAACCTTTACATAGACTTGGTTTAGACTCCCAATATTACTTTGTTTACGTGGCTAGACATACTTCTTTTCAAAATTCCTTAATTGGTTTAATAGAATCAAACTTAGAAAGCGGTCCATTTTACTTTAAGCTGTATCCAAATTTTACTTGTAGATTTAACGCATGAAAATATTCTCTCGCTTTAACCTTAAATATTCAAACAAAAATACAGAGTTTGTAGAAAATTCAAAATCTCTAGCAATCATATATAGAGTTGCATACAAGGTAATGAAGACGACAATAAATCCAAGAGCTTTACATATGCCAATTAAAGGAGAGACTATGTTACTAGAAGCCAACTTAGAACATTCAAATGTTTTATTCCAAAAGACTAAGTTGGGATAGTATTACAAATAGTACGAAATGGAATTTGGAGAAAATTGTAACTCCTAAAGTAGTCAAAAGAGAAAACAATAATATTCAAAATATTATAGAGTTACCTGATGGAACTATAGAAATTGAGTTTTCAAAACAAAAGCAATTTACAGCCACTAGACCTTCAACTTCTTCAATTAATACTAAAATAAATCTAGAAGAAGTAGACTTTAGACCAAACATTCCCAAAACAAGATATAAACAAGAAGATGAAGAATCTGAATATTCACCTACTCAATCACAAATGAATGTAAAATTAGATAACCAATTAAATGTTATAACTAAAGAATTTCAAATAGATAAGACTCTTCTTCAAAAATTATTTTCTTTAGAAGAGAATAATGAAAGGTTATTATATCAAGAATATAAAATACAACAAAGACTGTTAAATCAATTCTTTACATATATATATATGTGTGTGTGTGTGTGGACCGTAATTTGTATGGTTCAGTCTACACCACATCCTTAAATTGGCATTGAAATTCTAAAACTACCCGCACGCAGTAACTCGAGAAAATTTAGAAGGGAGCGGAAAATTTTTGGGAAAGCTTAGTTTTGAGGGAAAAATTCCTTCTACTAATTAGTGTCAAATAGCAACTTTAAAGCGCTAATTAATTTGATGATGATATGGGGAAAAAACTCGTTTAAGTTTAACAACACATAGTGACGAAAATTACGTCAATGCATTAGTAATTGAATTGTTTAATGAATCAACGATTAAATTCTAATGAATATAAAAGGACAAGCTAAAACATTCGATAACATATCATTTTATTTATAAATTAGAAAAAGGGATCCTTCCTTCAATGTATTTCAAATTATACTATATTTTCCTTTAGTAGTTACTATCACAAATTATAACTCCTGGATTGACATTTCTTGCTGGTAAAATGAAAAAAATATAACATGTACAATTTGCCAATTAGAAATTATTCAATACATTCCTTTTGTATCATTAATTATTCAATGCATTGTAAGAGTGTTCATTGGCTGATAATCAGTGATTTGGTAAAAAAAAAAATCATTTCTCAGTTATGGGTTCCTAAAGGACAACATCCAATTACTGTCCAAATTTTATTTGGTAATTCAATATTAGTAATTGGATTTTTATTTGGTAATAGTCAGTATTTTGGTAAAAAATGCATAGTTTTAGATTGATTTTCTAATATAGATTAGTGAAGTATATTAATATGTAATTAACAAAACAATATAAAAGTTATTAATATGTTAATTAATATGCTCTTATGGTCAGACATTTGTTTGTAAGTATAAATTCTAACTTATCATAACATTATCTACTAATAAATTAATAGTAATATGATGTATTAGTAGGCATCAAATACATAAAATATTTTATCAAAAAATGAAATCTGGTAATTCAGTCGATAATTTGGAATTCAGGAATTGAATTTCAGTGCCCATTCCCAAACTGTTTTATCAATTTTTAAGATTGGATCTTAATCGATCTTCTTGTATTTTATTTTCCAAATATCTGATTTCCAATCTAAATTGAATTGACACAACTATTTGTCTTTTCCCAAAGTGTGAGCACCCCTAGTACATTAATTTAATTTAGGGATAATTTCATAAAACTCCCTTGAGGTTTTGCCTAATATCACTTAGCACTCCTGAAGTTTTAAAAATATTACTTACCTCCCTTGCCAATAAAAGGGACATCTAATCACCATCAATACATGTAAATTGACAAAATTATCCTTCCCAATTTAACCGTTCCTTAGGCAAATAAATAAGGAGGAGAAAACCAAAATCATTAAAAAAAATGACTATTTTAATCATTATTTTTGCATTCAATTATCTTAGTTAATTAATCTTCCCATGGTAACAAGGAATTAAAGCATCCTTGATATTATAATAATTATTTTAGAAAATAACATGTAGAAAAAAAAAATATAAGTCTATAGAGAATGGTTACTTGAACAATTATAACTGCATTTAAGCATCCTTATGCTTCCAAAATTCTTAGCTCTCCTATATGAAATTTATATCAAATCACTCTTGTTGAGGCTAACAATTATGTAGAAAAAAATAAAAAGTTGCAAATAAAAATTCTTAACCTCGTAATTCCCTTACTTTTGTCATTTTATGCCAATATTATATCTACTCTCACAATTTAGACAAATATATGAACAAAATGAAAAGGAGAAAAAACTAAAATCTATAAGATTTCGCAATTCTAATGATTATTTTTTCCCTAAACACCCCCTTCCTTTGACTTTTAATCTTCTATGTCTAACTTATATCAAATTATCCTCAATATTCTAATCATTATTATTGCAAAAATAAAGGAAGGTAATATATTTAAATCAATTAAAAATGGCTAATCTTATAATTATTTTGCATTCAAATATCTCTCTTCACCACATTTTTAGTCTGTGTATCCCAATTCCAATAATTATATGAGCAAGAAAATCTAGATTAAACAAAAAATATAAAGAAATACTATTCTACTAATTATTATTGCATTGAACACTCCTTTCTAATCTTTCTTTAGTTCTTTCATGCAAATACATGTTAGAAATCAATTTGGTTAAGAATTCATGATAGAATAATTCAAAGGGGTAAAGATGGAACAAAAATAGATCTGCCTCCTTAAATGATTATTTTAAGAATATTTTTATAATATAGGGTGAGTTTGTTATAAGATATATGGTTCTAGGGAAGGTTAGTGATTTTGTTATACTTTGGGGTGTTAAGTGACATTAGGCAAAACCTTAGGAGAGGTTTCAAATTATCCCTTTCATTTATTGTGCATGAACCATAATTCTCTGCATAAGTAGTGTTTCCAACGTGACATAAAAGTTTCAGATACCTACTATTTGTCTTTTTATTATTACAAAAGAAGTTCAATTTCTTGCATTAATAAATATTTTACTATTCCCACTGTCTCAAGAACTAGATGTCCTAATTTGAATTCCTTACCCCTCCCTTGCTTTTAAGTTTCACACTTTCTCCACTAAAAATTTGCAAAATGCTATTCTTAGAGCCACCGCTACTAATTAATGTTATATGTTTTGTTGCCATCATTCAGTTGTATATTTCAATCAATCGTTAAGTAATTTTAGTCACTATATGGCTACAACATCATTGATGTACCAATTTTTGACTTACTATGTGCTCAGGTAGATTTACAAAAAAATTGCTAGAATATCCCCTTTTTGGAAGATTTGCCTATATGGTCTGAATCTCAATTAAGTATGAACAAAATCAACACAGCTTTTTGTAAGGCCCAAGTACAACCTAAGAGGGGGGGGTGAATTAGGTTGATTAAAAATCAGCCAAGTATTACCTCTTTTTCTGATTTTAATCACAAGTTCTTGAACAGATGATTTATGAAGTAGATAGACAAGTCAAGATTGATAAATATGGATGAAATTTCAAACAGTGAATATGATACGTAAGATAAAAACAAGTAATGAAAGATAGTAAACCAAACTTCTTCAAGTCTCCACTTGAGCTTGAAGAGAATTCCTCAAAACAGCCTTCTTCAATTTGGTGAAATTCAATCACACTTGTGTACAATAGAAGGATCACTTCCTCCTTGCCCCAAGCTCCACTTAGTCAAGCTAGGAAGTTTTACACTCTTTAGAAAACCCTCACACACTACACAATTGATGAATTCACTCACAATTGAAAAGCTTCTCAATGAACTATCACTACAAGACTAACAATTCTTACTCAAAATGAGTATTTTCTAGCTAAAATCACTCTTAAGAACTTGTTATCCAAGTGTACAGTTGTATTTGATATTTGGATAGTTCTTGTATTTATAGGAGACCAAAAAGTGCCTAGAAAACGAGGTCAACGGATAGTACAAGTTGAAATGTCAACTAGCCGTTGGAGCTATCGGACGTCCGACACTCTGTTGTTCGTCCGATGCTAGCGTCCGATAGGCAAGTTTAGTCTTATCGGACGGCGATGAATAATTCTACGTCCGATAGCTTTGCGTCCGGGCTGGCGAGAAAATTTTCATGGAATCGATCGGACGGCCGATACATGTCTTTGCGTCCAAGGCTTGCGTCCAAAGATAAGCTCATCAAATTTCTTGGATATCTTGGACGTCCGATGTAGATGTTATCGTCCGAAGGAGGTGTCCGATAGATCCCCTATCGGACGTCCGATCGCCGTCGAGTTGGCGTCCGATAGGAAGGTTTGAGTTTATCGGACGTCCGATACAAGGTATCGTCCGTCCGGCAGCGGTTTCTTCAGCTTTCCGCCTCAATATCCATTACGTCAAGAATCTCACTAGAAAATATTAGACCAATTTTCTTCAATTGTTTTGTAATTATCAAAATTCGGGATCACAATTAACATTCTCCCCCTTTTTGATGATGACAAAACAATTGAATGTAATTTAACCAAAATTGAGTTTTTAACAAAAGAATTCCCCCTTTGCTTGAATAACTCCCCCTTACTCGAATAACTCAAATTTCTTTTTCTCTTTTTCTTTTTTTACTCCCCCTTTTTGTCATCACAAAAACATTCAACCCAAATGTAGAAGCATAGTGTAGTAATGTAAACAAGCAGTGAAATCCCCAAATTTAGATTTCATCAGATAACATCATCAGATAATTCTAATATCAGATATGAGCAGATAACATCATCCAGCAACATAGTGCAAAATCATGGAAAGGCCAATTGTAAGGCCATCATCATTAACTGAAAAATGTTAAAAGTACTGAAGTGCTGGTTCTACAAAAGTCTTAGATGAAAGCAGTAAAATAGATTAATACACTTTCACATCAGCAAAGGGAACAAAAACAGATTTATGCATTCTAATGTGAAGTGTAAGTGCATCCTAGAGTGCCTAAAGGGTGAATGTTGATCGAGTTCCAGGTCGCCTTCTGACAAGCCTATACGTTGAATCATCTTCTTCTGCAGTTTCATCCCCATCATCTTCGTTTTCTTCATCTTCCACAACCACTGGTTCTTTCCCCTTGGTAGATGATGTGGGATCACGCTGTAGAGTTTGTGACTCCATCTCTTGGTCATCCAATGAAGGATCAGTGGCTCTTTGGCTTGAGAGGTGTTTTCATCCCTGGAGAGGGGAACAACAGGTTTCTTTTGTCAAGAAAGTTGGATTTTGGTCGATGTCATGGTTAACATAAGACCATGTTCAAGTAGAAGAACATGACTTTTGAGCTCGTTCAACAAGTCCAAGACATCAGATTGAGAGGAAATCCTAGAGGCTGACTTCCTAGGATGAATTGTTGGACCTGGAGTAAATCTAAGAGTTCTAGCAAGACTAGGAGAGAGAGGAATATCATGTCCTTTCTTTGAGCGAGATTCAGAGACAGCTTCCTTGGTGCACCAATTTCCATCAAAGAATTTTAAATTCTTCCTTTCAAAATACTGTTTTGAAAACACAGAAGTGGTTAAGTCCTTAGGACATACACCACTTATAGGAATTTTGAAGTGTTCAAAGATGGGAGTTAAAAACTTTCCATAAGAGAGTTTTCTTCTTGTATCAGTGGAGAGTTTCATCGAAACTTACACATGACAAAGCCAAAATCTATTCAATTCTTTCAACAAAGCAAGAAAAGCAGATATAACTCCATTTTGTTTGCATCCGTCCATGACCATCAGTTGGAACAAGCAAATTTGAGATGATTGAAAAGATGATCAGGTTTTAGGACTTAAATCTTCCAACTTGGCATCAGGAGTTTGAAAAGGAGATTGAAAATAGGCCATTAATTTCTCAGCATTGAAATGATTTAAACTTGTTGGAGTTTCCTCATAGGAAAAGAAGTTTGCAATTTTACTTTGCACCCAAACTCAATGGTGGTTTTAGAATTTCATTCACAACATCGAGTCAAAACCAAATCAATACCATTCACACGGATTTAAGCTCATCACGGAATTACCCTTCCTAAGATTGGCAAAAAACTGATACATCATGTCAGGGTAATAGACATTAGGCATAACAATGATGTGAGACCATTTCTGAAACTCAAACAACTTAAGGACAGACTCTAGATCGATTTTCTTAAACTCAGAAGGAATAATGGATCGCTGAATAATGAAACTTTTTTGAGAGAATAAGTCAAACTTAGACTCAGCATCAGAATCTATGAATTTAGGTAAGGGAGCAGGTTCTATTATAACCTGAGAATCAGAAGGAGTAGTACGAGGTGGTTGTTTTGTAGCAGAGCCACGTCTTGTTCTTTTGGAGGTGCGTTTGCCCTGTGGGGAGGAAGTATCTTCATCTCTTGGCAACTTCTTGCGTCCGGTAGATGACAGAGCTCCACGAGTGCGTACCATTGTGCTTATGTTGTGTGATTTCAGTGATGAGGAAGTGTTACCACGTAATGCAGAGTGACACACTTTTAAATTCAGAAAGGATATATCAATTTCGAGCCAGAAAGAGGAGAAGGAAGAACTTAGGGTTTCTGGTGAGATTTGGGAATGAGAAGAGGAGTGATTTATAGTGCGGACACTTGATGAAGATTGGACCGCAATAGGTGAGAGGTGAAATCAGAACTTTCAATTTTGAGAAATGGTGAAGTTTTACCGGGAATTTGAGTTTTGAATTGAGGTGGTTGGGAAGATGCGTCCGAATTAAATGTAGTTGACTGATGGAAATGAAGTGAAATGACCTGATTCAGTGCGACTGTTCATGTGTCGGACGTCCGAACGATCTGAAGCGTCCGACCCATGCGTCCGATAGCATTTTCGGAAAATGACCAAGAACACCGCCGACGTCCGTTCATCGATCGGACGTCCGATAAGTTTTACCGAAAGGCTTAAGGCATCTTTTCTAAAATACCCAATTTCGAACGAAGATATCTAAATTGTTCTAGGGGTAGTGCTTTTGTGAAAATATCAGCAATTTGATCATCATGGAACATAGTTTACACAAATTTCACCTTTTGAACAAGATCACGAATGAAATGATGCTTAATGTCTATATGTTTTGTTCTAGAATGTTGAATAGGATTTTTTGTCAAATTAATTGCACTAGTGTTATCACAAAAAATGGGCATGTTATCATATGTCAAACCAAAATCATTCAATGTATGTTTCATCCAAATTAATTGTGCACAACATGCACTAGCAAAGAACATATTCCGCTTCGGTTGTTGATAAGGAAATGGCATTTTGTTTCTTACTAAACCAAGAGACTAAACACTTTCCAAGAAAATGACAAGATCCACTAGTACTTTTTCTATCAATTCTGCATCCGCCAAAATCAGCGTCCGTATAACCACACAAGGTGAATTCATTACATTTAGAATACCAAATACCAAAATTCATGGTTCCTTTCAAATAACGAAAAATTCTTTTAACGGCATTCAAATGAGATTCTTTTGGGCAAGATTGAAATCGAGCACATAAGCATATAGCAAACATAATATCCGGTCTACTTGCAGTTAAATAAAGAAGGCTTCCGATCATACCTCTATACTTTTCTCATCTACATTTGTACCTTCTTCGTCCTTTCAAGCTTGGTGGATGTGCACATTGGTGTTCCCACATGCTTTGAGTCTTCCATGCCGAACCTTTTGAGGAGTTCTTTGGTGTATTTTATTTGGTTGATGAAGGTTCCTTCCGTGTTTGAACGACTTGGAGTCCGAGAAAAAGTTCAATTCTCCCATTAAGCTCATCTCAAACTCATTTTGCATAATGGTGGAAAAATCCTTGCACAAATCCTCATTAGTAGCACCAAATATAATATCATCAACGAGATTTGTACAATAAGAAGATCATTTGATTTTTGTTTTGTAAAAAGAGTTGTGTCTACTATGCCTCTTTTAAAACCATTTTCAACTAAGAATCCACTTAAACGTTCATACCAAGCCCTAGGGGCTTGTTTTAGACCATATAATGCTTTTGAGAGTTTAAATACATGATTAGGAAACTTTTCATTTTCAAAGCCGGGTGGTTGATCCACATATACTTCTTGATCAATGAAACCATTTAGAAAAGCACTTTTAACATCCATTTGATACAACTTAAAACCCTTGAAACATGCAAATGCAAGAAACATCCTAATAGACTCTAATCTAGCAACGGAGCAAGCGTTTCATCATAATCAATACCTTCTTCTTGAGCATACCCTTTAGCTACTAATCTAGCCTTGTTTCTTACAATTTCACCTTTATCATTTAATTTATTTCTAAACACCCATTTAGTGCCGATGATAGGATAATTTTGAGGTCTTTCAATTAAAGTCCAAACATTATTTCTTTCAAATTGATTTAACTCCTCTTGCATGGCCATAATCCAATAATCATCTTTTAAGGCATCATTGATGTTTTAGGCTCAATATGAGATACAAATGCTAAATTATCAAATAATGTCTTTGATGAAGAACGAGTTCTTACCCTCTGGATGGATCACCAATGATCAAATCCTTTGGATGATTTTGAATGAACTTCCATGCCTTAGGAAAATCCTTTAGTGATTCATCAATCTTGTCTTCTTCATCTAGTCTTCGAATTTCTTGAGAATCACCATCTTTTGAATTTTCTTCCATATCACAATTGTTCTCCTCTTGAAGTGTGAGCTTCTCAAGATTCTTTTGAACACCTACATCATCATCTACACAAGTGCTATTTGAAGAGTTGTCATTAGATTCATCAAATGAAACATGTATAGCTTCTTCAATCACAAGAGTTCTTCTATTATAAACTCTATATCCTCTTTTATTATCACAATATCCCAAGAAAATACCTTCATCGGTTTTCTTATCAAACTTTCAAGGTGTTCTTTGATATTCAAAATAAAACACTTGCATCCAAAACTTTAAAATAGCCAACAATTGGCTTTTTATCAAACATCAACTCATATGAAGTTTTGTTCAAAAGGTCTTAGTAATACTCTATTCATTACATAGCAAGCTGTATTTACTTCAAAAAATATTTTGGTAAATCATTCTCACTTAACATGGTTCTTGGGCTTCTACAAGTGTTCTATTTTTCTTTCAACAACACCATTTTGTTGAGGGGTTTTACAATAGAAAATTCATGAGTTATTCCATTATGATCACAAAAATCTGGAAATCCACAATATTTAAATTCCGAACCATTATCACTTCTAATTTTGATAATATGCAATCCAAGTAAATTTTGCACTTTGCAAAGAGAGAGACAAAACTTTTAAAGGCATCATCTTTATGAGTAAGAAAAATAGTCCATGTATATCTAGAGTAATCATCAACAATAACGAAACAAAATCTTCTACCACCTAGACTAGCAATAGGTGTAGGACCGAATAGATCAAGATGTAAGAGTTCCAATGGCTTAGATGTAGAAATGATTTTCTTAGGTTTAAAAGATGTTTTGGTTTGTTTTCCAAATTGACATGCATCACAAATCTTATCCTTTTCAAACTTAATTTTAGGAAGTCCCTCTAACAAGCTCCCTTTTTGAGATTTCATTTATCACATCCATGTTAAAATGACAAAGTCTTCTATGCCACAACCAAGGATCTTCATTTGAGATTTTAAGGCATTTAAAACTAGAAGAGTCAATTTTTCAAGAATCACAACATAGATGTCATTGTATCTACTTCCTTTGAAAACAATGTTAAATTTTGAGTCAAGAACCAAACATTCATGTTTTTGAATAAAACAAATAGATCTCTATCACAAAGTTGACTGACACTAAGCAAATTATAACTTAGATTATCCACTAAAAGAACATTATGCACAAATGTTTCACCATTCTTACCCACATCACCTACTCCAATTGTTTTAGCTTTCATGTCGTCTCCAAAAGTCACTTTTCCACTTGATTTTGATTTGAGCTTGATGAATTGTGAAGAATCGCCGGTCATGTGTCTTGAGCATCCACTATCAATGAACCATTTTGATTTCTTCATATCCTTTTCAATTTTTACCTACAAGAATAGAAAGTTTGGTACCCCTTTTAATTTTTGGGTCCTTGATGGTTAGAGTCAATGTTTGACTAACCACATACATCTCATTCCTTTTCTCATGTTTCTTTTCACATAGCAGTCATGCTTCAAGTGACCTACTTGGCAGCAAAATCACACATAATGGTAGAATCGTTTACGTGAACAGATTTAATGAATCTAACTCCACTTTTTCTATGAATTGTAAATTCATTTGCATTAAATATAATTTTCTTTTCATAGGGGTTAAACACCTTCCTTGTGAAACTACTTTGTTTCTTGTTTTGAAGCATCACGTCAAGATTATCCATTCTCCTTTTCAAGTCATTTTGTCTTTCTTTGAGCATTTCACAAAGGCTTGTTTTTCTATCAAGTTCATAATCTGCAATTCCATTTCAGTTTTAGTAAGCAATCATTGTCATATTTCAACTTCTTATTATCTTGAAACAAGTTTGCATTATCTTGCAAAAGAAAAGTAATTTTTGTTTTAGTTCCTTGTTTCTAGAATAGGACTCTTTCAAGCTTTCATGCAGTTTTGCAACAAATGACTCTAAATCATCATCATCATCATCACTATTGTATTGTGGATGAGAAGTTACCTCATTATCACCAATTGCCATAAAGGCAATTTGAGCTGTTCTTCTTCTTCTTCAATCTCTCCTTCCGAGTTGCATTCATTCCAAGTAATTTGAAAGTTGTTAAACTTGGTTTTCTTTCATTCTTCATATCTTTCTTCTTCTTCATTGGACAGTCCACCGCGATAATGCCCGAGGCTGCCCACATTCAAGCACTTGTCTCCTTGTTTCTTGTTTGCATCATATCTTGCTTTGTATTTTGTATTGAGTTGATTGTTGTTTTGATTGCTTGGTCCTCCTTTTCTGAATCTTCTTTGTTGAGTATTCTTTTGAAGCTTTTTGTGATGAGTGCAAGATCACTATCATCACAATCACCATCTTCTTCATCTTGTGAAGCCAAGTCATCCTCATCTTGAGCAGCCTTTAGAGCAATGCTTCGTTTAGCTCTTGCTTCCTCTTCATCTTGTACTTTGCTTTTGAGCTTTAATTCATAAGATGTTAGAGAGTTAATGAGAGACTCAATAGACATAGAGTTTAAGTCCTTGGCTTCCTCAATTGCAGTTACTTTGTTCTCCCATTCTTTAGGTAAAGCATTCAAAATTTTCCTATTCTTTCACCAAGAGTGTATTCCTTTCCAAAACTTCTAGGTCTTTAATAAGGTCATTGAATCTACAGTACATCTTATCAATGTTTTCAAGGAGGTTCCATTTTGAATGATTCATATTTAGTAACAAGAATGGATTTCTTTTGCTCTCTTACATCCCTCACTACCTTCATGAATTTCTCTTAGTTTATCCCAAATTTCTTTGGCAGATTTACACCCTTTACTCTAATGGATTCATTCAATCTAGTGCACTATAAAGAACATTCATGGCTTTTGCATTTGATGTGAGATTAGCTCTATCCTCTCGATTCAACTCATCTCTAGTTTTAATCTAGGAACATGAGTGATGGGATCATTTATAATGGCGGTGTAAGGACCTTCACTAACAATAAACCATAAATCAATGTCAATAGATTGCAAGAAAATAACCATAACGCTCTTTCCAACTTACATAGTTTGATCCATTAAACATTGGTGGTCTATTGATTGATTGACCTTCACGAACATGGCATTGTTGGTTGTCATCTTTACTCTAAGCGGTTAAGCTTGATTTTAGAGACCAAGCTCTGATACCAATTGTAAGGCCCAAGTACAACCTAAGAGGGGGGGGTGAATTAGGTTGATTAAAAATCAGCCAAGTATTACCTCTTTTCTGATTTTAATCACAAGTTCTTGAACGATGATTTATGAAGTAGATAGACAAGTCAAGATTGATAAATATGGATGAAATTTCAAACAAAGGAATATGATGTAAGATAAAACAAGTAATGAAAGATAGCAAACCAAACTTCTTCAAGTCTCCACTTGAGCTTGAAGAGAATTCCTCAAAACAGCCTCTCTTCAATTTGGTGAAATTCAATCACACTTGTGTACAATAGAAGGATCACTTCCTCCTTGCCCCAAGCTCCACTTAGTCAAGCTAGGAAGTTTTACACTCTTTACAGAAAACCCTCACACAGCTACACAATTGATGAATTCACTCACAATTGAAAAGCTTCTCAATGAACTATCACTACAAGACTAACAATTCTTACTCAAAATGAGTATTTTCTAGCTAAAATCACTCTTAAGAACTTGTTATCCAAGTGTACAGTTGTATTTGATATTTGATAGTTCTTGTATTTATAGGAGACCAAAAGTGCCTAGAAAACGAGGTCAACGGATAGTACAAGTTGAAATGTCAACTAGCCGCCGAGCTATCGGACGTCCACACTCTGTTGTTCGTCCGATGCTACGTCCGATAGGCAAGTTTGAGTCTTATCGGACGGGCGATGAATAATTCTGGCGTCCGATAGCTTTATGTCCGAAAGGCTGTGAGAGGCTCAGAAAATTTTCATGGAATCGATCGGACGGCCGATACATGTCTTTGGTCTCAAGGCTTGTCCAAAGCGCCCAAGAAGCTCATCAAATTTCTTGATATCTTGACGTCCGATGTATGTTAAGGCGTCCGGAGATGTCCGATAGATCCGCTCATCGGACGTCCAATCGCCGTTGAGCGTCCGATAGGAAGGTTTGAGTTTTATCGGACGTCCGATACAAGGTATCGTCCGTCCGGCTTCAGCTTTCAACAGCTTCAATATCCTGTCAAGAATCTCACTAGAAAATATTAGACCAATTTTCTTCAATTGTTTTGTAATTATCAAAATTCGGGATCACAATTAACACTTTTTCCATTCAATTATATTAGTATAACTTAAAATAAAGAAGAAAAATTTGCAGAGTATCCCCTGTTCTCAAAACATTTGCCTATGTGACCAAAATCACATACCTACCAAATCTTCATATAGACCTCAATATCTGGTAAGGGCTATTAATAACATAAGAAAATATAAGAGATGTGAGTTTGTCGCTATCATCTTTTGAAAGCCTAACCACATGAAACCGGTTGCTTATCGTTAACTTGGTTTCCATGAAAAGCAGTATTCTAAACAGACAAAAGAGTACTATAGCTATACATAGAAATATAAATCCACCATGGGATGGTCATCTCTATCCACAAGAAACCACTTGGAACCATCCAATTCATAGTTAACATTGTTTCCATCAAAATTAACTTGAATATACAAAATATCTCCACAGCCATCAAAACCCGCCTACAAGACACCACACTTGGAACCATCCAATTCCACAAGCAACATGGCTTCCATCAAAATTAACGGGAATATAAAAAATATCTCCAATTTCAGCCATCAAAACCTGGCCTACAAGAGACCACTTGGAACCATCCACTATTCAAGTAACATGGTTTCCATCAAAATTAACTTGAATATACAAATATCTCCAATTTCATCCATCAAAACCCAGCTTTGCATGTAGCTCCATTCCAAAACAAAAGAAATCAAATGCCTGAAAAATTCCCAACCGATCAAACAAATTATATTTGACCGACAATGAAAATTAATGAATGGAAGAGGAATCCAAGATTAGTATAATATTACCATCAAGTAGGTGGTACATTGCCCTAAATTTTGATAAATTTGATTTATCTGCACTTTGGTCTCATCTAGTTCACCTTGAACCATTAGCAAGGTTCGCTGCACCTCAAGTTCAGATTTTGGCTATTAATCTCAGCTTGTTGTGTTTCTAGCTGCAACTATTGTGATGGGATCTTGGATTCTGCAGCCTCAAATTGTGACTTTGCTCATCAATTACACTGCAGTTGTGCTTGATAGGCCTCACTTTTGAGCTTGAATTGTTAACTCTAGATTGCTATTTTGACCCCTCGCCCTGCCCAACTACTACACCGGACCTTTGTCATTACACTTCTAACAATTTCTATTTCAAACCTTTGTGTCCCGCCTTGGGATTCAGCCTCCATTTTTTTTTCCACCATCTCATTCTAATTATTAATATAGAGTTAAGTCAAAGTATGCAAGCATTATTGTGACAGTTCTTTCTCCCTAGGTAACCCTAGGGTATTATGGACCTAACTCTCGCCAGACTCGAGAAGCTAATATAAACCAGCAACCCACATCTTACAAAACTAAAACTTCCAAATTCAAAAGTCAACCAACATATATACATAAGTTTCACACCACCATTCCAACTTAAAACATAATGGTATTTAAGGATACAAAATCAACCTCTAAACTTATCCATGATAGGGTTTGCTAGTACATTCTCCTTAAACAAAAGTACAACAAAAAACTTAAACTACTTGCACGCACTTCCAATCCTAAGCTCAAGCAAATCCCCGCTAAGGAAAATAAAAGGGAAAATAGGTGAGCTAAAGCCCAATGATGTTCCAAAGGCGTGCATGCAAAATAGCAATTAGCACATTTGCACCACAAAGATTTTGATAAACAATCACACTAGCACATTTGCAATAAAATTTGAATTTCAAGTTATAAGTACAGATGATCACAATAGCATCACAACCAGAGATGGTGCCTATGCACCACTCAAGCCGCCGACCTGAGATCGCTCACGAGGAGTTCAGCACTCAAGCTTCTCTTACCGGAAGATCAAGCACAAGGATCACTTAAATAACAATTTAAATATAAAAGGATACGATGGTTCGTGAGCCAAGTTCCACAAAGAAGAACTTGATCCAACCGCTGACACTCCAACCAAGGAAATGCAAGAATTAATGTCCAAGTAGAACCCCACCTCAGCCATACCCGTTCACCCATTCTCCCACCTTACCGGGCCCGAACACCAACACAGGAGGTAATATTCGAGTATACCAAAAGCAAGAAACAGATCCAAGGGCAGCATTAGTCTCCTCACCAAGCCCTAATCGCTCGATTCCACCAATGAGTCGATGGGTGGACTCCATCACGAAGTCCTAGAACTGATAACAAGATTAGCCCTTGTGATATCACACAAGTGGCTATTTCATAGGCACAGTTAACAAGCACAGGTAAACAAGCTTCTAAACAGATCAGTCGATGGGATATCACCCAAACGACTCACAATCACATATAGGCAAGGGCCAAATCCACAAGTATCATGATATCAAGGATATATAGTTCAAGCAAAAGAGATCGAGTGTGATAAAGTACGACTCGCCTCGATCATAATAACATAAGAGAGTGTTCATGCTAACATTTCAAGTAGTTCACATAATCAAGTAGGTCAAGATCGAGTAATCCAACTAGTCACATTTAGCAAGTAAACAAGCATTGGAACACTCACCAAATCAAGCAAGATCTTTTCAAGTGCTTGCCCAAATCACCTCTATTTCCTCCTTCAAGTCTAATACAAATGAAACGAAAATATTTAAGTTGGACTCACCAAACGAGAAGACCTAATGCATGCGCTCATTGATTTTGTACTTGATAAAAATCACACTTGAATGCACAATTTATAAAATGACTAATCCCAACTATAAAGATGATCAAATGAAAAGTTCATCCACATATTAGAATCATAAATGAGGGAGTCGGGACACGACAAGGTTGCACAAGAATCAAAAGGAACGAGAAAAGCTTTGGTGTAATGAAATTGGCATTTAACTGATTTGCCATGCTGCAATAATTTACTCATAACTGTGGACACACTTATCGGATTGGGGTGTACTTTATGGCGTTTCGAAGCTAAGACATAGCCATACAACTTTCAGTGAAGAGGTCAATCATCAAATCATGTTTAATCCTAGTCAAAATGGCAAAACTCAGAGAAGCAAGAAAACTGTCGGAATAATTTCAGGCTGGTCGAATAGTCTCGGGAAAACAGTCATAACTCGACGTAGAAAAATCGAAATCAAGCTCCGTCAGCGGTGTTTAAAACTAGGTTCATAGGGCTTTCTAACGGTATAAGGCTCAGGTGCTAATTCATTTTCTATATTGAACAGTAACCTCGGGAAGTGGACTGATTTCCATTTCTGATTTCCTGCAAAAATTTCAGATTGGAGGCATTTCCTTCTATCAATCCTTTAAAGCCATTTCCATCATTTGCCAAGGTGTTTAACAAGCTAAAACAGTAATTAACTCCATCATTAAAGCATCACAAGTCATTAAGCATTTCATCAAACACATGATAGCCAAAGTTGAAAACCTAAGTTCTAGTTTTCAAACACAATACATCCTTCCATGATTTTCCTCTTCAAACACCCACAAGCCATTAATCACACCTTAACTAACATTCTCCTTGAATTCAAGGTTCATTAAAGCATAAATAAATGAGGATTTACCTTGCTAGAAGAGTGAGAAAATCCACCCAAGAACTTCCCTCCTTGCAACTAAGATTGGTGATTAGGAAGTAATCTAGCCTAGGGTTTCACTTGAAGTTGTGTTTCTTCACTAAAAATTGCTAGAATTTAGCTTAGGGTTTAGTGTTTTTGCTTGAGGGAGTGGCCGGCCAAGAGGGTGAGAGAGAGAGGGAAATTTGCTTCAAATTTTTGAAATAGAAGGTTTAAATAAGATGGCTTAAGTCAAGGTGGTTGACAAGTGGCAACTTCTTAGCCAAAAAAATGAGATAATATCTCTACTAATTGTCTTCCAACCCCTTAATTAAAATATAACTCACACAAAACCACATGAGTTTAATGCATTTGTCCATATGAAACATGAAAAATAAAATTCTAAATTAAACCATGCAATCCACATGAAATTGAGCAATTTGGGAAAAAAAAGAAAAAGAAAAAAAATGCACTAATGATCATATGATGCACTCAAGTAAAATTCCCTCTTTTCTTCCTCTTTTTTTTTTTTTTCCTAGGGTTCTCACAATTATGTACATAAATAACTAGTATCAAGTGTGAACAAGTCATGTAAGTACCTAATTTGATGAGCAAAATGTAATTAAATGCATTCCATATCTAGCTATAACCTAGTACTTACAGCCATAACTTCAACGGCAGGAGCAGCCCATCCATTCTTGTTTCTATAAGCAATATTAAAGAAAGCAATAGGTCCAGGTTTTTCATTTGTCACTGGGTTTATCTGAAAAGTAACAATTCAACATCGTTGAAACAAACCAGCCATATCAACTATAGTAGGGTGGCATTTAATATACTAATTAAAGAAAGTTAAAAGATAAATATTAGTTCAACCAGTTCATGACGTTTTTGCGCAAATGACTTTGATCCCATCTTATGTACAAAGCCCATGGTCAATCAGTTACTTCTATTGGTTGCTGATCGAGTCTAAACATGATGCACATTGACATTTATTAACAATAACCTTCAAAAAATGGAGATAATAATAGAATAACACTCAGTTGCTTCAACCATGACACATACCTTCCAGTCTGGGTCCTCGAATATGTTGTCACATAACCAGATCCAATCTTGCACTCTTTCTCTAAAATGGTATGGTGGATTTCTCTTCCCATTTGCACAGCCACCAGATCTTTTATAGTGTTGATAACATTTATTATGCAAATTTGCATATAATCGACCCATGTCATTAAGGACAACAGCCTTAACATCATGATGTTCACAATCTAGCTGAAATGCTTCCTAGAAAATAACATTAATTCCTTAGAAATACTGAAAATTGTATACTACCACCAAAACTCTATGGATTAACATTTTATACACTGTTAGTGTAGTGTTTTTTTTACACTAGCAGCTTTGGATGCATGCCACATGTGCATGATTTTAATTTCAAATTTAAATTTGTATTATGTGGCATAATCCAAACCTACTAGTGTATGAAAACTTATACACTAACAGTGCATAAAAAAGTTATCCAAACTATATTTTGTCAAAAAAATTTTCCTTTTTTTACCACTGCTCGCTCAAAAAGGTCATTCTTTTTGTCGATGCAAATGTCCTTCCAGCTTTTCACCCTAATTGGAGCCTCTTGTCTAATAATGATGCCAAGCTCTCTTGAATATGCTGCACTCCAATCTCCTACTGCCCTTTTCTCATCTTCAAAAATGTGCACAATTGGTCTATAATTCTCAACCTCTCCCTCACTATTGATGTGTCATTTTGTTTGGATCTCCCTCTCAAGCCTAATGTTTCTGTTTGGCCCCCAATTTTTAGTAACTATAACACAAATAAAGAGGAAATTTATTATCACGAGAATCAAAATAATTTTCAATTAGTTTAACTAGTTGTTCTGCCACAAGTGATTCATAACATAGTAGACTACCAACCAGGGTGCGGTAGATTAGAGTCATCATCAGCATTTTCAGATTGATTATTAGTAGCAGCATGCACCTATACCAGTAAACAAAACAATAAGCCGAGTAATTAGAATTATAGTGGATAACTTAGAAAATTATATAATAACTTGGTCAACTTAACTATGTTAGAGCTGACATTGTAATCATTTGACACTCTAGCCATTCTAGTTAAACTTTGATTTACACCTTGATTCATAGCTGGATTAGCCACCTACAACCACAATGGGAATTTGTCTAACTATAAAATAACAATATTTATTTGGTCTAAACACATAGTACTAACTACTTTCCAAAAGAATGCACTAATTTGGTAAACTTAACTGTATTAGAGCCAACATTATGATCATTAGGGACTCCCATTCTTGTCATTGAAGCTTGATTTACTCTTTCAATCATAGTTGGAATAGCCACCTATGACCATAACATGAATGAGACTAAGATTGATCAAGCAAATACAATATTTTGTAAATGATGTACGAAACTAAGATTATGGTAAATTGGTGAACTTCATTGTGCTAGAGCCATAATTATAATTGTCACATACTCGATTCCTTTCAATTGAAGTTTGATTCATCACTTCATTAATGGTTGGAGTAGCCACCTACAATGACAATGGAAATTAGTCTAAGATTAACTTAAAAATCAGTCTTTATTGAATGCTTTAGGATGCTTAATAGATTCAAAAAAGAATATGCATAATTGTTAAACTCAACTGTGCAAGAGCCATCATTTTGTTTAGCAGAAAATGGGTTCCTCATAAACGATACTTGATTTGGGTCTTGATTCATGGATCCATTCATAGACACCTACAACAAGAGTATGTTTTAAACTATGATTTGTTAACAATATTGGCATAAAAAATGTAAACGGTAATAGCTTAAAAAATAATCAGTTATTTGATTTAGCTAACCGTATTAGAGCCAACATCATGTCCATTAGAAATGGAGTCTTTTAATTGATGCCTGATTTATGCAGTGATCCATAGCCGAAGTAGCCACCTATAGCCAAAATTATAGTTAGAGGAGTTTAATATAAAAGCAAACATATTTCACCTATTAGTTTGTATTGATTAGAACCTTCCATCAGAATCCTAAACTTTGACAAGTGAAAAATGATAAAAGAAAAAAAGGAACGTATACTAACCCTTTGAGATTGGCTAGAATCAATTGCTTGTGCCATTTTGTTGGCCCCAAGTGCATATCATTGAAATAGTCAACAAATACATGCATTTTAGTGGATAATTAATAAATCTAATGATTGAATTTGAAATAAGCAACAATTATATTAATTAAAAGTGACATGTAGTGGCCCTGCATTGGTAGATGTGGACAAGTTCTTGACACTACTACAAGCTTTGGTCTTGGTGACTCATATGTAAGCCTCGACTTGTAGATTCTTTCCCATCATCTAAAATTCACATTTTATAAAACCACTTCAAATATTAGTGATGAAGATCGCATAAACTAGTAACCTGTATGTAAATTTAAATGAGATACAATGTTAGAGAGAGAACTAACCCATGAACATGTTTTAGATGGATCTAATCCTAAATCCAATTGTACACCACCTTGCAGACTGATCTCAATGGCCGGTCCATCATGTGAATGTCGTGATTTTAGACCTTTTCCAGGCATCTAAAATTTTACATGTCAAACTCTTTAAGAGATGATTAGGCAAAAATAAGATGTAAAGGGGCAAATGAAGATTGAAACACTAACATTCAACTAGAATTTTCTGACTAGTCTACCGCTTAAAAAAACACAATTCATATGCTGAAACTTTAAAAGTCAATGTATAAATTTTAATTTCAACCCAAACAATAAACTAAATGCAATTGTTGTTCTTCAAAATAACACTTAACAGCTTCTCTCCTTAGTCCATCTCACTATAGGAGCTAAAACTTGAACAATCTTCATCTTCACTACAGTAAGTGTCACTATCATCATCATTAATGAAATCATCCAAGATCGTTTCAAAATTGCAGCATGGTCTATGTTCCACAACATCAATGATCTCAGGTTCCAAATCAGTTCTATGTAACAATGAAATATCCTCCTCATCAATTCCAAACAAAGTACCCGAGCATTCAGTTTGTTGATAGACAAAGTGTCGAATTCAGATGAAGTTGTTTCAAAATACATTCTCATCATCCATCCAAATAATGCTGGATCCCATAAATGCTGATGATGAACAACTTGGGCTACATACCAATCACCACCCAATTTAGTGTCCGGCACATAGAATACTTGTGTAGCTTGGCTTGCTAGGATATATGGCTCATTAGCATACCAATGTTTCTTGAAATTAATGCTTGTAAAGAATTTATCACATTGAATATGCCTTGAGTCAAACCAATCACACTTGAACAAAACTACACGATAACTTCTATATCTCAACTCAACCACTTCTTTCAGTACACCATAGAAATCAATAATATCATTGTTGTATTCCCCTTCAACTCTAACCCCACTATTTTGGGTTGTCCTATGATTATCTCTATCTTGGTTCAAGAACTTAACTCCATGAACCATACATCCAGAATAATTAGTGACGCGCAAGTCTGGTCCAAGTGCCAAAGATAGAAGCTCAGAAGATGCCATAAGAGATTGATCCCTTTGCATCCTTTTCACCTATACCAGAAAAATAAAAAGTTAGACAAATTATAGCAACCTTATACACCGAAAGCAGTGTAAATTCATATACCTTTTCCTTAAACCACAAGGGAAATTGTTCTCTTTGCCTTTCAAGAATATTTGACAAGTTGCCTTTTCTTAAATCTTCTTCATGTTCACTGCTAAAATATGACACATAATTAGCAACATATACATACATATTTTCTTCACCTAGAAATGTTTAGGAATGTCCAACAAGCCATCTACACATTTTATAAATCAATACTTACAGCAAAAATGGCTGTACCTCCTCACAATTGTTCAACACATACCAATGAATGTAGTTAAGTTCATTCTTTTTCAATGTTCCACCTTTAGGTGAACCAAATGGACATATCCTATGTGAGAACACAGATAATCTACTAATAGCTCGATTACCTCCATCAAAATATCTATCTTGTCTATTGAATTTTGTTTCAACATTGTCCAGATATAGTGAACAAAATGTCAGACTCTCATTCACAATGTATGTTTCTGCAATAGAGCCTTCAGGATGAGCTTTATTTTTCATAGTTCCTTTATGATTTCCAAGATACCTACAAATAAAGACTATAACAGTTATTCCAAGTCCTGTGTGCATTTCTTGTAAAAGTTCTTTTACAAAAACCAACTATTTAATAAGTTAGAAAGTTACCTTTCAAATGGGTACATCCATCTATTTTGGACTGGTCCCTCTAATCTAACTTGATTGGGTAAATGAACTACAAGATGTACCATGATGTCGAAAAAGGCTGAAGGAAATATCTTCTCTAGCTTACAAAGAATTAGGACAATGTTCTCTTCTAATTTCTTGATATCCTCCAACTTAAGCTTTTTTGAACACAAATCCCGAAAAAAGTTAGCCACTTCACATACAACTGTGTACACTTCTTTATTAAGATACCCACGCATTCCAATAGGAAGCATTCGCTGTAGTAGGACATGGCAGTCATGACTCTTTAATCCTAAAATTTTACTCTTTTTAATATTGACACATCTTGATATGTTTGCTGCATATCCATCTGATACTTCACCGAGTTCAAAATTGACAAAAATTTTGCTCTCTTTGGGGACAGCACATAGCTTGCGTGAGGCTTTTCAGATTTCCCATTACTTTTTTCTGCAAATGCAACTCTTTTCGATGCCCATGTCCTCCAAATCTAAACGAAGCTTTATCTGTGTCCTTAGACTTTTAAGTTAAGAAAAGTCCTCATTAAATTGTCTAGACAATTTTTCTCAAGATGCATAACATCTATATTATGTGACAACATAAGATGTTCCTAATAATGCAACTTATAAAGATACTTTTCTTGCTCCAGTTTCGTTCTTCAGAGCACGCTTTCTTTTAATGTTTTAGGATTTTTCCAAGTTTAATATCCTTTACTACTTCTAATTGCTCCAAGATCTCCAAACCCGACAATTCCCTTGGCCTTGTTCTTCGCTCTCCGCTTCCCATTGAATTTTGATGAATACCTTCTCCATTTGTGGTCTTCAGCAAAAAAGCAACGATGGCCCAAGTAACCTATTTTACTTCTCAATGATTGGAAGCAAGTTTGATCTTTACAACATAGGCATGCTAATTTTCCTTTGGTCACCCAACCGGATAAGTCACCATATGCCGGAAAGTCACTTATGGTCCACATTAAAGCTGCATGCATCATGAAATATTGTCCACTTAAGGCATCATATGTTTGAATACCAGCAAATAACTCTAGTAGTTCCTCAATCAATGGTTGTGTACACATCAATATCCTTTCCGGTGATCGAGGACCTAGAATTAACAAAGATAACAAGAAATTTGACTCCTTTCTTGATTCCCAAGGTGGAATATTGTAGTTGATAAGTATCACGGGCCGTATGCTATAAGTAGTACTCAAATTGCTGAAAGGATTGAAACCGCCACTGACAAAAGTTGTACATTGTGACGATCCTGAGCAAAACCAAGGGTACTTATTGTCAAAGTCCTTCCAAGCTTTACCATCAGTTGGATGACTTAAACTCCCAACCTCTTCAACACGCTTTTTCCTTGTGCCACCACATATGTGATGCTATTTTCCTTGACATGAAAAGTCTTTGCGTCGAGGTTTTAGTGGAAAGTAATGAAGAACCTTATGTGGTATTTGCCTTTTCCCATCATTGATCTTCCATCTTGACTCCAAGCATTCTGGACACCAATCTTGTCCTTCATACTCTTTTCTAAATAAAACACAGTTGTTCTTGCATGCGTGAATTGATTTGCACCCTAGTCCAATGCCATCTAATAATTTTCTTGCATCATAATATGATGCTGGGAGTACATTTTCATCTGGAAGCGCATCTTTAAATAACTCAAGTGCCATGGTGAAAGATTTATTACTCCATCTATTCAATGCCTTCAAATGGAGAATTTGACAGTAAAGACAAGTAAAGCATATCTTTTGCAACCAGGATACAATTTTCTATTTGCATCTCCAAACAATCTATCAAATTTGTCCAATTCATCCTCATTAGTATTGAGACCTTCGTTAGTTGCCATTTCATTCAACTCTTGCTCAAGAAAAGTTCCACAGTGGAGGTCTTCTAAGATTTCTTGCATCTCATCATCACTTAATTCCCTATTACTAAAGTTGGTTGTCCCTCGTACATCATAATCGTCATCGTCATCATCATTATTCCATAAGTCTTCCCCGTGAAATCTCCAATAGGTGTATGTCAAGTCCAGGCCCTTGTCCATCAAATGGTTCTTAACAACATGAAAAGTATGATAAGGGACATTTCTACTTGTTCTACAGGGACAACGAATCTTGGAATTGGATCCAGCATACCATTTTGCCATTGTTATGAATTTATCAAGTCCATCTCTATATTCTGTGGTCCATCTATCTTCTAAGTAGATCCAACTTTTATCCATTTCATGCTTTATATCTAGCTGTTCAATCAAATATACATAATAAAATGCAAGAAAGCACTAAGATGAACATCACAATCTTACAAACTCATTTCACGAGACAAGTAGTTCTTAGGAGTTTAATATAGCTAGTAGCACTTACTCTTAATAATAGTGAAACAAAGACTTACCAATTTCTTATGCATTACAAGTCCAAAGTACCAGGTAGTGGAAAACAACAAAAACAAAACCAAAACGAAGACCTCTCATTTACAAATTTTGTGTTAGACATTTACACATACACATTGTGGGTACGCGAAGATCTTGTCTACACCCAAAACTCTTTCCCACTCGGTTTGACAATCTACCGAACACCATATATTTCTCCAAAATTACAAACATCAAAGCACACAAAAACTAAAACATCGCCTTCCTGGAAAGAAAATCACAATTATAAATATAGGAATGAAAATTATGTTGTGACAAAACAAGGCCTTGTCTCATCTACTAAAAATTCACCTCCATACATGTTGTCTTATACAATAAGTTTATAAAATTTGCTTCTATAGTAACAGAGGTATTGAGAAACCAAATTTTATTCAAAAAAGACTCATGTCATTAAATTTTAGACAACATATGCAAAAATAGATTTATCATGAATGTTAGAAAAATAAAATTGTGAAAAAAATGTAAAGACAATTATAAGATTGATTTCTCCTGCCAATTTCAGATTATTTTCTTAAGGTAAAAACCTAATAAATCCTACTTTTCAACAAATTTTAGCATCAAATTTAGTGAAGGAGATAGTGATTACCTCAAGAAACTTGTGTATTCTAGATATGGCGGTTACTCTTCTGTTTTATGAGCTAAGAATATGGTGGAATTAGTGAGACATGAGATTGAGAGATGAGGAAAGCAAAGTGCTTCCCATCCCAATATCTAAGCTTGCTATCTGTTTGGTAAAGTAATGGAAGCCATTTTGAGTCTTGAGAATAAGTTTCGTTGAAAGGAGTAAGATATTGTCTTGGAAATAGTTGTAAGAATAAAATAATGATGTAAATATTTGGTCAGGTCCACTAGCTAAAGAGTAGTATATCTATTTAATAACAATCAATTCCTTGTCAAACATACTAATATCAAAAAGAATTGAGTTTCCCTGCTAGTATTTTAAAACTGGTGCCACTATTGCTGACCAAATTAGCGCGAAGAGAACCCGCCATATTGGCTAGCTGGGATGAAGACGCGCGCTATAGGGATAGCGAGGTAATTTTGTGGGGACTTTTGGGTTTGTAACTAAAAATTCTCAGCTATTGTACTCCAGCGAGAATTTGCGATATTCCATACTAAAACTTGTGTTCCAGCGACATTTTTGGGTTTTCCTTTCCGAAAGTTTGTTGCTATTACTCAAATTTTTTGTAGTGCTTGTTGCTTTTCTTAAGTTCTTGACATATCTTGAAGCTTTCTTGACTACTTGAATCCAAACATAGTCGAACCCTTGAATTTTTTGAAGAACAATTGTGAAACCATGAAACCTTGATCATAGTGTGCAAATCCTGGGCTGAATTTTGTTGAACCGAATCTTGCAAACAAAAATCTAATCTTATAAGTCAGTTGAGCATCAAATTCACAAAAAAAAAAAAATAGAGAAGAAAGAAACAAACAGCCCTTGATCTTTCTTATTACTTAAAATCCTCCCAAAAGCTATTTTTGGAAACAAACTCGGTTGGAGCCCTCCTAAAGCCTTAACCAACTATGACTCTCCAAAACTTGGATTAGGAAACCTTGATTTGACCAAAAATACCCTTTTCCCAAGTTTGTTAGGGTTTCTTTGTCCAAAAAGCCAAATTTTACGTGTTTGACCAATCAAAACTGGATTGTTACGTATTTGACCAATCAAAGCCAGATTATTACGTGTTTGACTAGTCAAAGTTGCTTAATACTACCAAGAACCTTCTAAATCTAATTTGTTTCAAGTTTTTTAAAGTCAACTTCAAGATTTGCTGAGTTGTTTTCAAAAATATTCCATAGAATTGCAATTAGGAAAGTCTTGAGTTACCAAATTTGTTAGATGGTAGAGTTCCTATCCTTAATCGAATTGAATCAAATTTTTCCCAGCATTATCTAGTGCCTCTTAAGTTTAGTTTCTGGTTCAAATTTGCCCTAAGTAATCTATATAAATTCTACCTAGATTAGTTCATTCCATCGAGTCAAGTTGTTACAATCTTGCTTGTTGCAATTTGGTCAAGTTAAACCTCATCCTTTGGGACGACATTGAGCTATTCAAAGAAGCAAATAATAGTCATAATAATCTGTTTTGGTGAGCTTATTAGAGTGATAAAAACTTGAGTGACACACATAAGTGTTGAGAGAAAATTTGTGAGAGAGTGAAGCGAGGAAATTTTGTTTCTACTAACCTTGTTGCAGGTGTCATAATCATGTCAAACGGAGGTGATTCTCAAACATTGAACATTAAGCTTCATATGGAGGCTATGATGGGGGAATTTTCAAAGATGTTTAAAAACTCCATTGAACCATTGCATGAGCGAATTGACCAACTGGAAACTGCAAAGAACCAAACTAGCTCAAGTAAAGAAAAACCTAAGCAAGTGGAATCTGACTCTTCAAATGGTGCAGAAGAGGAATATGAACTAAGACCTAAAGCTACCCGAGGAAGTCATAAGCTTGGAGATGATGCTATTAAGCGGGTAAAACTCAATATTCCTTCATTCCAAGGCAAATCTGACCCCAAGGCTTATTTAGAGTGGGAACGCAAAATTGAGTTGATCTTCGATTGTAACAACTACTCAGAGGAGTAAAAGGTGAATCTTACTGCCATAGAGTTCACAGATTATGCATCCATCTGGTGGGATCAAGTACGCCTCACTCAAAGGAGAAACCTTGAACAACGAGTTGAGACTTGGGAAGAAATGCGAGGTTTGATAAGAAAAATGTTTGGTTCAAATTACTATCATTGAGACTTGCATCGGAAAATTACAAACCTTAACTCATGGGAATATGTTCGTTGAAGACTATTATAAGGAGTTGGAAATGACCATGATGAGAGCCGATGTGCATGAAGATGCTGAAGCAACTATAGCTAGCTTTTTGCATGGTTTGAGGCCTGAGATAGTTGAAATAGTTGAGTTACAACATTATCTCGACATGCATGAAACGTTTGACAAAGTCGTCACAATAGAGAGGTGTCTCAAGATGAGAGGTAATACTCACCAAAACACTAACTACCAAGCAAGAAATTGGCTAAATATGCATCCAAGAAAGGAGGGCAATCAATCAGCTGAAACAAATTCTTCCAACCCGAAGTTGAACCTTTCAAAACCAGCCCCTAAGGAAGAAATCAAAGCTGGTCGTGACATCCCTAAGGCAAGAAATAGGGATCTGAAATGCTTCAAGTGTCAAGAATTTAGGCATATTGCTTCTCAATGCCCTAATCAATGGGCCATGATCATCCCACCTAATAGAGAGGTTTTGATCGATGCAGAAGATGAGTATGAGGGAATGCCACCTCTCATTGAGGAAGAGGGTGAAACGGAGAAAGAACGACAAACAAATGTGGAGGTTGAATGCCTGCTGGTATGAAAGGTGTTTGCTGCCCATGCAAAAGAAGAAGATGATGGTGTGCAAAGGGAAAATTTATTCTACACTCGGTGTCACATTAAAATCAAAGTATATAGTCTAATTATTGATAGTGAAAGTTGTGCCAACGTATTCAGTCTACTCATGGTCAAAAAGTTGGGCCTGTCTACTACCAAACATGCTAAGCCATACCGTCTACAATGGTTGAATGAAGGTGGATATATTCGTGTGTTTAGACAAGCACATGTTCTATTTAGAATTGGTTGGTATGAAGACTAAGTTGTTTGTGACGTGGTGCCAATGCAAGCAAGCCACATGACTCTTGGGTGTCTTTGGCAATATGATCGGGACGTGGATTTCAAAGGAAATGCCAACAAATATGTGTTCACTCATTGTAATCAAAAAATCACTATTGTACCTCTTACTCCTAAACAAGTTTATGAGGATCAAGTGAGATTGCAAAAAGAGTATGAACTAGAAATTGAGCAAAAAAAGAAAGAAAAGGCCAAGAGAGAAAATTTAGAGGCATGGTCGAATCTAGTGAGAGTAAGAAACTGAGCATAAGATCTGCCAAAGAAGAAAGAAGAGAGGGAAAACAAAGTTTAATTACAAAAACTAAGAGTGTGAGACATGCTTGGTTTTCTAACCAACTTTTACTTGTGCTTGTGTGCAAGGAAGAGTTGGATGATTCTTATATGTCTACTAACTCATTACCTTCAAGTGTTAAATCTCTTTTGCAAGAGTTTGAAGACGTGTTCCCTGAAGAGACTTCGGATGCACTTCCACCTAAGTGAGGGATTGAGCATCAAATCCATTTGGTCCGGGGAGTGCCATTACCAAACAAACCAGCTTATAGGATGGGTTCGGAGGAAACTAAAGAGATCTAGAGGCAAGTGGATGAGTTGCTAAGAAAGGCTTGGGCTTGAGAAAGTTTGAGTATGTGTGCTGTACCTGTCATCCTCGTGCCTAAGAAGGATGGTGGATGGAGAATATGCACTTATTGTCACGCGGTCAATGCTATAATGGTAAAATATTGTCACCCAATCTTAGGTTAGATGATATGTTAGATGAGATTCATGGTGCAATTATCTTCACAAAAGTTGATTTGAAAAGTGGTTGCCACTAAATTAGAATGAAAGAAAGAGATGAGTGAAAAACTGCTTTCAAAATAAAGCATGGGTTATACAAGTGGTTACTTATGCCATTTAGTTTGACTAATGCTCCAAGTACATTTATGCGTTTAATGAATCATGTTCTAAGGCATTTCATTGGTAAATTTGTAGTTGTCTATTTTGATAGCATGCTCATTTACAACAAGAGTTTAGAAGAGCATGTTTCTCATTTAAAAGCTGTTTTTGAAGTACTTCAAAGAGAAAGGTTGTATGCCAATCTCAAGAAATGCGTGTTTTGTACTGAACGCTTGGTGTTTCTAGGCTATGTGATTAGTTCACAGGGAATAGATGTTGACGAAAACAAGGTGAAAGTCATTAAGGAGTGGCTGACTCCTAAAAATGTTGGAGAGGTTTGAAGTTTCCATTGTCTAGCAAGCTTTTATCACCATTTTGTCAAAGACTTCGGTACAATTATAGCCCAATCACAGCTGTAATGGAAAAGAATGAGAAGTTTTCTTGAGGAGAAGATCGATATAAGGCCTTCCAATTGATTAAACATAAACTCACACATCCACCACTACTTGTTTTACCTAACTTTGATTTAACTTTTGAAGTTGAATGTGATGCATTAGGTATTGGTGTTAGTGCCATTTTGATGCAAGGAGTAGACCCATGGCCTTCTTTAGTGAAAGTTGAGTGGAACAGCTCTCAATTATTTGACTTATGACAATGAGTTGTACGCGTTGGTTTGTGCATTGAAAATATGGCAACATCATCTTTGCGCCAAAGAATTTGTGATCTACACCGACCATGAATCTTTGAAGTACTTGAGGGAGCAACACAAGTTAAACAAACGACATGTTCAGTGGATTGCCTTTATCGAGTCGTTCCCGTACGTCATGAAGTATAAGATAGGTAAGTCGAATGTTGTTGCTGGTGCATTATCTCTTAGGTATTTGTTACTTATTGCTTTAGATGATAAGCTTCTTGGATTTGAACTTATGAAAGAATTATATGTTAAGGATGCTGATTTTCATGACTTATATTCCTTATGTTCCATGTCAGGTCATGACAAATATTTTATACAAGGTTTCTTGTTCTATCTTAATAAGTTACGTGTTCCTTGTGGTTCAATATATGACTTACTTATTAATGAGTCACATGGTGGACGGTTAATGGCTCACTTTGGTGTGTCCAGGATTTTAACTATTTTGCATGAACATTTTTTTTGGCCTCATATGCGGAAAGATGTGGAACATGTGATAGGGTTAGAAATTGAAATTGGACAAGGAGTTGTTCAATTAAGTTTTAGAAACTTACTCAATTTTAGTGAGACTAGAATTAAGAAGTAAACCAACTTTGGAAACTTTTCAATTTGATAAGATTAAATTTGGATGGTGTTCAAATACCTTTAGAAACTTTCTAATTTAATAAGATTAAATTAAGAAAGTGATCTAAAGTAAGTATTTGAGATTCTAAAATGGTTTAAAAGAAAATTTCCAAAAATAAGTGAATTAGGAAATTCTAGTTAGACTAGAAATTCCTAATTTTGACTTGGATGGTCATTCGATTGTGAAAAGTTTCTTATCATGGTTATAAAGTATGGAAAATCATTTTAATGAGATTAGAATGTGGTTTCCATAATTTAAAACAAAAGGAATTGAAAAGAAATTTGGAAACTATTTAATGTTCCTTAAGAAATTGGATTTCCTAAGAAATATAAGTTTCCAAATTAGCATTGGTTTCTAAAGTGATTTGGAAATTGAATCTACTTTTTATTATGAATAAAATATAGTTATCAAATCATTAGTATTGCCGAAAAATTCTTCTTGTGTTAAAATGAAGGAAAAGGATGCTGCATAGCGTCAAAAGTTTTAGCGACAGTTTTCTTATGAAGAACTTTTGTCACTAAAGACATTTTTCTGTCGCTAAAACTGAATTCCAGAAATTATAAGTTTTCAAATTGAATTTGATTCAATTAATTTTTAAACCTCTTGAATTGAAGCCTTTTGAGATTAAAGGCTTGTGTATATAATGATACATGATTGGAACTAAATAAATATTTATGCTTTCATTTAATATTGTATTTTATGAATGCATGATGGATGATTATGGACTAAGGCCAATGTGATTGTGAATGGTTGAATGTATGTATGATTTGGTTTTGATATTTTTGAAATAGGGCCTGCGTGTCCTGCCTTCTCTATATATTCTCAATGTAAATTCTCTTCTCATCTCACTGTTAGTGTATATGCCCTAAAGTCAATCAACTTTTAGGGTTTATTATACACTTTGACTATTTATGTAATAATAAATGACATCTTTATCATATTGATTGCTTATATTTTCATATAAGTATGATAAAACCCTTAGAATAAACCTAATCGATGAAATCATAAGAGTTATGATGGTGAGGTTCATTCGATTATAAATAAGGTTTATTCTTAAATATCTCTAGTCATAGTATTAACAAGAAAGGGTATTGTTAATACGGTTAGACTAGCATATACTATGCCGCTTCTATATGAGAAGTAGTAGACCTCATCTACTATGGTGTATGAGACACCTAAGCAAGTATATGGGTGCTTGATGGTATGATCAAGTTCACTAGATTGATCCACATAGGGACATCCTTTAAGTGCCAAAGGATTAATGTCTAAGTGACGTTTATGTAAATGATTCTTAGACTTAAGGTTATCATGATATCTTGAATATGGATAGTTATACTTTCTTTGTTATATGATTGCTCCTGTAAAAGGGAATGCTCACATCATTAGCAAATGGGTGTATCTTTGAAGTATGGAAAGATGGTGAATAACCTATAAGGATTTACCTCTTATGTGAGAGGAGTTATCTCGTGTTTGGCCACTTGTAGAAGTATAACTCGAAATCTTAGCTAAGTGGGAAAGTCTTAAAAGTGTTTCTAAGAACTTCTTCATTGGAGTTATATTTTGGTACAAGAGAAAAGAGCATTAATCACACAATGGAATAGGCACAACTTATTCCAAGATTAATGTGAGATAAGTGTGGTAAAGGATATTAGTTACATTATAAACATTTTGAAAGGTGAAGTCATCCACTTGACTTTTCTCATTACTTGGGTGGTCATGATGTATTGCTAGATACCAATCTTGATCTATAAGTATGAGTTGATTGATTAGTGGAATCAGTGATAAATTAAAAGGAGTTTTAATTTATCTAGTTCTTATTTATTAAGAATGTATAGCTCATACTTATTGCCAACGTATATGAGAACCTAATGGGTCACACACATTAAGAACTTTCTTAGCTAGATTAAATGAATTTCAAGTGGGACTTGATAGATAAGTTTTATAACTTATAGTTTGATTTGTGAGACAAATTAAACTTGAGGGACTTATGGTGCAAATAAGTTTTAGTCTTCCAAATACAAGAGTTGTATTAGAATTAGGAAGCTAAATCTTATTGGAAACTGATTTCAGGTTTCCATAAGGATTTGACAACTTATTTGTCTATAAATACTCACTAAGCTTTTGCTAGCAATTGAATCATCACACAATTTGTCTTGTGAGATTTTTGAGAAAAAAATCTTGAGAGAAAAAATACCCAAAATTCGTCCAAGAAAATAAGGAAAAAATTGCATCTCTTATTTCTTATCTTGGGATGAATTTTTCCTGGTGAAAAATTGGAATTATCTCAATAGACTTGTGTGTGGTTATCTTGGCAATAGCTAGCACTAATCTAGCTTAAGCTAATTCGACCTTGGAGGTTCTAACTAAGGAGGTTCGTGTGGATCACCATTAGAGGCCGGACGCATGTACGGCTACGTGGATCTCTTTGCCATCCTCTGCATCAAATCTCCACTAAGTTCAAGGAGGTCTTCATGGATTGAGGTAATCTTCTTGAACTATCTCTATGTTACATGGATTTAATCAAAGGACGATCTATTAAAGGAATCAAAAGTTTTAAATTTCCGCTGTGTTCATCTTCTTGATTCCTTACAGTGGTATCAGAGCCAACTTTGATTAAACCATGTAACTTGTTTTTTAAGTTGTCATGTATATCAAATTAGATTTGATTATATGCGGTTCAAGAGTTTTAAAAATTATATTTTTGATGAGAATTAAATTTTTGAAAAGGTTTCAAAATTTTAATGATTTTCATCGGATGAATTTTTTGAGAAAATTATTTTTTTTCCGTCGCTTGGAAATTCATGGAAAGGTTGAACCCTTCAATTAAAAGATATCGGTGGTTGCTTCTCAAGTGATCGGATCACTAAAGAAGGAAGATAGAAACAGAAATAGAATTACCATCATGATCAGATTGTGATTTATGTATACTTTAGCATGCGTGATTGTTACATGTAAATCTATTTAATGATTAGTCATGATATGATCATGATTGGCTTTGATTTGAAAACAATATAATATATAGACCATGACACGATCATTGGTCTGATATTGTATGCAAATCCTGATTGCTTCAAAGTTCTAGCCATGAGATGGTGACGAACTTGAAAGGTTTTTGGTTATTAACTATTGCTGGAAATTTTCGTAAAGGAAATTCAAGAAACAAGTTAGTTTCCAAATAATAAATGGGATTTGGTCATTGATTTCCTTTTCGTTTGGGTTTCTAAATTAGTATCGAAATTTCCTATAATTCTAATATGATTAGAATTAAGGTATTTTGTGGAAATTTTAGAAATCCAAATTGGACAAGGAGTTGTTCAATTAAGTTTTGGAAACTTACTTAATTTTAGTAAGACTAAAATTAAGAAGTAAACCAACTTTGGAGACTTTCCAATTTTATAAGATTGAATTTGGAAGGTGTTCAAATACTTTTAGAAACTTTCTAATTTAGTGAAAATTAAATTAAGAAAGTGCTCTAAAGTAAGTATTTGAGATTCTAAAATGGTTTAAAAGAAAATTTCCAAAAATAAGTGAATTAGGAAATTCTAGTTAGACTAGAAATTCTTAATTTTGACTTAAATGGTCATTCGATTGTGAAAAGTTTCTTATCATGGTTATAAAGTATGGAAAATCATTTTAATGAGATTAGAATGTGGTTTCCATAATTTAAAACAAAATGAATTGGAAAGAAACTTGGAAACTACTTAATATTCCTTAAGAAATTGGATTTCCTAAGTAATATAAGTTTCCAAATTAATATTGGTTTCTAAAATGATTTGGAAATTGAATCTACCTTTTATTATGAATAAAATATAGTTTCCAAATCATTAGTATTGCCAAAAAATTCTTCTTGTGTTCAATCTTTCTGGAAATTTAAAAAAAATGAAGGAAAAAGATGCTGTATGCAATAGCGTCGCTAAAAGTTTTAGCGACAGTTTTCTTATGAAGAACTTTTGTCGCTAAAGACATTTTTTGTCGCTAAAACTTAATTCCAGAAATTAGAAATTTTCAAATTGAATTTGATTCAATTAATTTTTAAACCTCTTGAATGGAAGCCTTTTGAGATTAAAGGCTTGTGCATATAATGATACATGATTGGAACTAAATAAATATTTATGCTTTCATTTAATATTGTATTTTATGAATGCATGATGGATGATTATGGACTAAGGCCAATGTGATTGTGAATGGTTGAATGTATGTATGATTTGGTTTTGATATTTCTGAAATAGGGCCTGCGTGTCCTGCCTTCTCTATATATTCTCAATGTAAATTCTCTTCTCATCTCACTCCCCTTGAATGTAACTCAAGGTTTTTCCCAATATTATGTAATGTACTATATTAGGGATAGGGAGAGGGTGAGGATCTAAAATGTTTAGAATAGATTTACATTTGTAATGTACAAAGGAGATGGAGATGGTACCAATTCCACATGGTGGACATACAAAAGACGTACAGGGCATGGAGATGTCGCTCGTCCCTTAGTTTGACCATCTAGTTTCCTTTTGGCTCAAGGAAACTAGTGTAGGAATAAAGTCCATAATCATCCATGTTTAATTATAGTATGTTTATTTATTTATTTATATTGATGAATGGATATCCATGCTATATATATATTTGATGAGACCAATTTGGAATACCATGTCTAAAATCCCTCTACTCAAATATTAAGTCTAAACTTAAGTTGCCTTCCATTGTTATAGTTAAAATGAAATTATGTTCGAGTTAACTTGTTGAGTACACTCAAGGTTGCTCTACCATGAGAAGTTTTAACTATGAGATGAGATCTCGGAATAATGGGAATGACTTAACTAAAATTTGTGACTTGTTGAGTACACTCAAGGTCATAAAATTTTAGAGGCAAAGGTTGGGTGACACATATGATGTGATTTATCAAGAGTTGATAACTCAACTATCTAGAAGTTACAAAAGTTATAATTGGTAATAAGTACCTACCTATTGAAATTATTTTGATTTGTTGAGAATACTCAAGATCAAAATAACTAAATGGGATTCTAGCCTACTAGGAATTTTTGAAATTCTCGAATCTATATAAGAGGGTTATAGATTTGAATAAAATAGTGGGAGCAAAACCAAATTTGATTTTTATATCATTTTTACTTGGTTTTGTTTTGCATAAATAGCAATTCTCTTTTATCTTCACCATCCGTTGTAGAAATTATGAGTAATTGCATATTATTCTCGATATAATTGGTATTTTTAATTTCTTGGATTGGCAAGTTAAATTGAGAAAAGTTCTCAAGAAAATTTGGCTATATCATTTAAAACCTTAACACTTCCAATTATGGAAGATGTAATGGAATTAATAAAAATTGCTAACAATAGGTAAAAGGAGATGATGATAGTATGCCATAGATGCTTCCTAAATCTCATTTACTAGATAAGATTTCAATTTCTTTCACCATGGTTATACATCTCAAGAGTTGAATGATGAATAATCAAGGTATAAGATGTATGAAATACTTGAGCAATAATTCTATTACAAGATGACAAAAATATCTCAAATTAAATATTAATTTATTAGAGAGTGATTGACTATTTTAAGAAATTTAGATCAACCAAAGTTTTGTCATACACTATTAGTCAAAAGTTGACTAAAAGTAATTACTTATCAAGAGTTGATAATAAGAATTACTTATCAAGAGTTGATAAGTTAAGAGTTTTAAAGAACTAGCCTTATAGTACAAGCTTTCAATGCATGGTTTTGAAATACAACTTTGTGAAAGTTTTATTTTTGAGATTATAATTGAGATTAACTAATGGACTTATTTTAGAACTTAATAAATGTTATTATTTTCTAAAATAAAAGAAAGTCCATTTCTCAATATGATGTTAGATAATTTGAAACCATCTTTAACATTTGGAAATTAGTCTTTTGAATAAGAAACATATTTTTCAAATCGCATGATGATTTGGCTCATTTGATTATGAATCATTTGAGACATATGAGCCTTATTCACTAATAAAAGGGTAATTTGATCTTTTATGAAAAGATTTAATGAATTGTTAGGATCCATACATTATGATGTATGTGAAAGATTAACAATTCATAGTAGAGATTATTTCTCATATTTTATCACTTTTTGCTAATAACAACTCAAAATGGATATATGTATCTTTAAGGTACTAATCCAAGATTTTGAGAAGTTAAGAGGTTTAAGTATAAAATAGAGAAACAATCTGGTCAAGTACTAGGACACCTAAATATGATCAAAGTGAAGAATACTTGAGCCATGGTAAAGTATTTTAACACCATGATTTGATCAAGGTGAAGAATACCTAATCTAAGGGTTTCAAAATTAACTAAAGGAGAATGTGATTCTCAAGTAAAATAATTTTTCTAGTTATCTCAATTATTGTTGTGTAATCTAGATAAAGAATTATATCTCATGAGATGAGATGTCCCATGCAAGTTTACCAAAATGGTTTTGGGGTTTTTTCCTACATAAAATTGTCTCCTATACACTAAATCTTGTTCCATAAATATATTTGTTCAAAATGTACCATATGAGATATGGAGTGTGAAAATTTGGATTGTGCTACTTATGAAGTGAGCATCCATAATCGGATAAAGTGGAGCTAAGATCCGATTAAAACCTTTTGTGAAGTATTCTTGAGAATTAAAGGAAAAGAAAAGGAGAGCCAAAAGAAGAAGCAAATCCGTTCTTCTTATTTCATTTGGTTTAAATTTTTTCCTTAGCACACATGCTAGAATTTTCTTATCTTCTCCAAGAATTTTATAATTCTATCATCTTCAAGAATAAAAGAGTTTTAGTTCTAAAACTGCTATTTTCTAGATATATGATTTATTCTAGATAAAGTAGTGGGAGAAAGATGGAACTTAAAACTTGAAATAGTTTCAAGTATCACAAAAGCAAATTGAACAAAATGCATAGAATTGGGGCTTGCATTTCATGATGATGAGGCGCAGCGAAAGCTCCTAAAATAAGGGTTCATAAATCTTAGAAATATAGATTTCTTATAGAAAATCATGATATTTGATCGTGCATTTTTAAATGATTTATGAATACTTTTACAACTTATAGAGATGGTTGAGACCCATGAATCTAAAATGGATTCCATATTTAACGAAGGGTAATGACCTTAGTCAATTCACCTAAAGGTTTGGTAAACCTTTTAGTTGCAAAAGAGTCTTTAGAGTAAAGACTAATATGGAAGGTAAAGTGTTACCTATAGAGTTTGGTTGGTAGAGTGGTCACTATTAAAGATAAGAAATTATCTTTAAAGAAACCTTCTCACTAATCGATATACTTAAATTCATTTAGATTTACTTGCTTGTTTTATCTATGAGTTATGGTATGGCAAATAGATGCTAAAACCATTTTTCTTAAATGGAAACAACAAATAATTGTGTATGTGACACAAATTAAAGGTTTTACATCTAGTGTGCCAATAAAGCAAATCTCTAAAAGTGGTATCATCCATTTTTGATGAAATAATCAAAGAGTTTGATTTTATCAAAAGTATGGATGGCCTTGTACTTATATTTGATTTAGTGGGAGCTATTGTTGGTTTCATGCATCATATATAATTGATATATGATACATTGAAATAGTATGCCTATATTCCAAAATTATAGGTGTAGCTATCCAAAACTTCCTTCATGATATAAAGGAGTGGCAATCTACCTTTAGAGTAAAGGTCTATATTGATAGGTATGATTGCTTAAGTTTTTAAGTACTTAGACAAGATGCTAAAATGTTTAGCATGGAGTAATCTAAGAAGGGGTCTTATCTATATTATATAGAATAATCCTTTCATTGTACTAACCTCATTGTCTCCTTTGGTCCATGAAGAGTTTAAAATTGAAAATCCGAGAATGTACTTGTAAACTTTCCTACAAAAATGATTTGCAAGTAATTATGCATACATTCATAATGTCAGTGCTATGTGTTGAAAGAGTTTCAAGTGAAACACAACTAAATTTCTACAATTAAAACCTTAACAAATGCTACTTGAGAAGTGGCAAAAGGAAACATGTGAATCTACAAGTTCAAATTTGAGTTTGAATTGGTTTATTCTATTAGAAGTCCTTCAACTTATGTTGAGACTATAATAGAATTTGTCCTAACAAAGGAACCAAAGTCTCATCATAGATCCACATATTTGTTAAGGTAGTTTCACATGATTTGATGAAATCATTGATGGGAATTAAAAGTGAAGATTAAAAGGAGTACCCATGGATTACAACATAGTTGATCCGTTTACTAAACTTATCTTAAAGAAAACATGATAGTCATGTTTGCTCATTTAGTTTTTAACTTGTGAGTGATTGGCTTTAGTGCAAGTGGGAGATTGTTAGTGTATATGCCTAAAGTCAATCAACTTTAGGGTTTATTATACACTTTGACTATTTATGTAATAATAAATGACATCTTTATCATATTGATTGCTTATATTTTCATATAAGTATGATAAAACCCTTAGAATAAACCTAATCGATGAAATCATAAGAGTTATGATGGTGAGGTTCATTCGATTATAAATAAGGTTTATTCTTAAATATCTCTAGTCATAGTATTAACAAGAAAGGGTATTGTTAATACGGTTAGACTAACATATACTATGCAGCTTCTATATGAGAAGTAGTAGACCTCATCTACTATGGTGTATGAGACACCTAAGCAAGTATATGGGTGCTTGATGGTATGATCAAGTTCACTAGATTGATCCACATAGGGACATCCTTTAAGTGCCAAAGGATTAATGTCTAAGTGACGTTTATGTAAATGATTCTTAGACTTAAGGTTATCATGATATCTTGAATATGGATAGTTATACTTTCTTTGTTATATGATTGCTCTGTAAAGGGAATGCTCACATCATTAGCAAATGGGTGTATCTTTGAAGTATGGAAAGATGGTGAATAACCTATAAGGATTTACCGCCTCTTATGTGAGAGGAGTTATCTAGTGTTTGGCCACTTGTAGAAGTATAACTTCGAAATCTTAGCTAAGTGGGAAAGTCTTAAAAGTGTTTCTAAGAACTTCTTCATTGGAGTTATATTTTGGTACAAGAGAAAAGAGCATTAATCACACAATGGAATAGGCACAACTTATTCCAAGATTAATGTGAGATAAGTGTGGTAAAAGGATATTAGTTACATTATAAACATTTACTGAAAGGTGAAGTCATCCACTTGACTTTTCTCATTACTTGGGTGGTCATGATGTATTGCTAGATACCAATCTTGATCTATAAGTATGAGTTGATTGATTAGTGGAATCAGTGATAAATTAAAAGGAGTTTTAATTTATCTAGTTCTTATTTATTAAGAATGTATAGCTCATACTTATTGCCAACGTATATGAGAACCTAATGGGTCACACACATTAAGAACTTTCTTAGCTAGATTAAATGAATTTCAAGTGGGACTTGATAGATAAGTTTTATAACTTATAGTTTGATTTGTGAGACAAATTAAACTTGAGGGACTTATGGTGCAAATAAGTTTTAGTCTTCCAAATACAAGAGTTGTATTAGAATTAGGAAGCTAAATCTTATTGGAAACTGATTTCAGGTTTCCATAAGGATTTGACAACTTATTTGTCTATAAATACTCACTAAGCTTTTGCTAGCAATTGAATCATCACACAATTTGTCTTGTGAGATTTTTGAGAAAAAAATCTTGAGAGAAAAAATACCCAAAATTCGTCCAAGAAAATAAGGAAAAAATTGCATCTCTTATTTCTTATCTTGGGATGAATTTTTCCTGGTGAAAAATTGGAATTATCTCAATAGACTTGTGTGTGGTTGTCTTGGCAATAGCTAGCACTAATCTAGCTTAAGCTAATTGACCTTGGAGGTTCTAACTAAGGAGGTTCGTGTGGATCACCATTAGAGGCGGACGCGTAATGCCACGTGGATCTCTTTGCCATCCTCTGCATCAAATCTCCACTAAGTTCAAGGGGGTCTTAATGGATTGAGGTAATCTTCTTGAACTATCTCTATGTTACATGGATTTAATCAAAGGATGATCTATTAAAGGAATCAAAAGTTTTAAATTTCCGCTGTGTTCATCTTCTTGATTCCTTACACTCACTCCCCTTGAATGTAACTCAAGGTTTCTCCCAATATTATGTAATGTACTATATTAGGGATAGGGAGAGGGTGAGGATCTAAAATGTTTAGAATAGATTTACATTTGTAATGTACAAAGGAGATGGAGATGGTACCAATTCCACCATGGTGGACATACAAAAGACGGGCATGGAGATGTCGGCGTCCCTGTTTGACCATCTAGTTTCCTTTTAGCTCAAGGAAACTAGTGTAGGAATAAAGTCCATAATCATCCATGTTTAATTATAGTATGTTTATTTATTTATTTATATTGATGAATGGATATGCATGCTATATATATATTTGATGAGACCAATTTGGAATATCAGGTCTAAAATCCCTCTACTCAAATATTAAGTCTAAACTTCAGTTGCCTTCCATTGTTATAGTTAGAATGAAATTATGTTCGAGTTAACTTGTTGAGTACACTCAAGGTTGCTCTACCATGAGAAGTTTTAACTATGAGATGAGATCTCGGAATAATGGGCATGACTTAACTAAAATTTGTGACTTGTTGAGTACACTCAAGGTCATAAAATTTTAGAGGCAAAGGTTGGGTGACACATATGATGTGATTTATCAAGAGTTGATAACTCAACTATCTAGAAGTTACAAAAGTTATAATTGGTAATAAGTACCTACCTATTGAAATTATTTTGATTTGTTGAGAATACTCAAGATCAAAATAACTAAATGGGATTCTAACCTACTAGGAATTTTTGAAATTCTCGAATCTATATAAGAGGGTTATAGATTTGAATAAAATAGTGGGAGCAAAACCAAATTTGATTTTTATGTCATTTTTACTTGGTTTTGTTTTGCATAAATAGCAATTCTCTTTTATCTTTACTATCTGCTGTAGAAATTATGAGTAATTGCATATTATTCTCGATATAATTGGTATTTTTAATTTCTTGGATTGGCAAGTTAAATTGAGAAAAGTTCTCAAGAAAATTTGGCTATGTCATTTAAAACCTTAGCACTTCCAATTATGGAAGATGTAATGGAATTAATAAAAATTGCTAACAATAGGTAAGAGAAGATGATGATAGTATGCCATAGATGCTTCCTAAATCTCCTTTACTAGATAAGATTTCAATTTCTTTCACCATGGTTATACATCTCAACAGTTGAATGATGAATAATCAAGGTATAAGATGTATGAAATACTTGAGCAATAATTCTATTACAAGATGACAAAAATATCTCAAATTAAATATTAATTTATTAGAGAGTGATTGACTATATTAAGAAATTTAGATCAATCAAAGTTTTGTCATACACTATTAGTCAAATGTTGACTAAAAGTAATTACTTATCAAGAGTTGATAATAAGAATTACTTATCAAGAGTTGATAAGTTAAGAGTTTTAAAGAACTAGCCTTATAGTACAAGCTTTCAATGCATGGTTTTAAAATACAACTTTGTGAAAGTTTTATTTTTGAGATTATAATTGAGATTAACTAATGGACTTATTTTAGAACTTAATAAATGTTATTATTTTCTAAAATAAAAGAAAGTCCATTTCTCAATATGATGTTAGATAATTTGAAACCATCTTTAGCATTTGGAAATTAGTCTTTTGAATGAGAAACATATTTTTCAAATCGCATGATGATTTGGCTCATTTGATTATGAATCATTTGAGACATATGAGCCTTATTCACTAATAAAAGGCTAATTCAATCTTTTATGAAAAGATTTAATGAATTGTTAGGATCCATACATTATGATGTATGTGGAAGATTAACAATTCATACTAGAGATTATTTCTCATATTTTATCACTTTTGCTAATAACAACTCAAAATGGATATATGTATCTTTAAGGTACTAATCCAAGATTTTGAGAAGTTAAGAGGTTTAAGTATAAAGTAGAGAAACAATCTGGTCAAGTACTAGGACACCTAAATATGATCAAGGTGAAGAATACTTGAGCCATGGTAAAGTATTGGAACACCATGATTTGATCAAGGTGAAGAATACCTAATCTAAGGGTTTCAAAATTAACTAAAGGAGAATGTGATTCTCAAGTAAAATAATTTTTCTAGTTATCTCAATTATTGTTGTGTAATCTAGATAAAGAATTATATCTCATGAGATGAGATGTCCCATGCAAGTTTACCAAAATGGTTTTGGGGTTTTGTCCTACATAAAATTGTCTCCTATACACTAAATCTTGTTCCATAAATATATTTGTTCAAAGTGTACCATATGAGATATGGAGTGCTAAGGAATCCAAATTTTGTAAAAATTTGGATTGTGCTACTTATGAAGTGAGCATCCATAATCGGATAAAGTGGAGCTAAGATCCGATTAAAACCTTTTGTGAAGTGTTCTTGAGAATTGAAGGAAAAGAAAAGGAGGGCCAAAAAGAAGAAGAGCAAATCCGTTCTTCTTATTTCATTTGGTTTAAATTTTTCTTAGCACATATGCTAGAATTTTCTTATTTTCTCCAAGAATTTTATATTTCTATCATCTTCAAGAATAAAAGTGTTTTAGTTCTAAAACTACTATTTTCTAGATATATGATTTATGCTAGATAAAGTAGTGGGAGAAAGATGGAACTTAAAACTTGAAATAGTTTCAAGTATCACAAAAGCAAGTTGAACAAAATGCATAGAATTGGGGCTTGCATTTCATGATGATGAGGCGCAAATGAAAAGCTCCTAAAATAAGGGTTTCATAAATCTTAAAATATAGATTTCTTATAGAAAATCATGATATTTGATCGCATTTTAAATGATTTATGAATACTTTTATAACTTATAGAGATGGTTGAGACCCATGAATCTAAAATGGATTCCATATTTGACGAAGGGTAATGACCTTAGTCAATTCACCTAAAGGTTTAATAAACCTTTAGTTGCAAAAGAGTCTTTAGAGTAAAGACTAATATGGAAGGTAAACTGTTACCTATAGAGTTTGGTTGGTAGAGTGGTCACTATTAAAGATAAGCAATTATCTTTAAAGAAACCTTCTTACTAATCAATATGATTAAATTCATTTAAATTTACTTGCTTGTTTTAACTATGAGTTATGGTATGGCAAATAGATGCTAAAACCATTTTTCTTAAATGGAACAACAAATAATTGTGTATGTGACACAATTTAAAGGTTTTACATCTAGTGTGCCAATAAAGCAAATCTCTAAAGTGGTATCATCCATTTTGATGAAATAATCAAAGAGTTTGATTTTATCAAAAGTATGGATGGCCTTGTACTTATATTTGATTTAGTGGGAGCTATTGTTGGTTTCATGCATCATATATAATTGATATATGATACATTGAAATGGTATGCCTATATTCCAAAATTATAGGTGTCGCTATCCAAGACTTCCTTCATGATATAAAGGAGTGGCAATCTACCTTTAGAGTAAAGGTCTATATTGATAGGTATGATTGCTTAAGTTTTAAGTACTTAGACAAGATGCTAAAATGTTTAGCATGGAATAATCTAAGAAGGGTCTTATCTATAATAATCCTTTCATTGTACTAAACTCATTGTCTCCTTTGGTCCATGAAGAGTTTAAAATTGCAAGTTCGAGAATGTACTTGTAAACTTTCCTACGTAAATGATTTGCAAGTAATTATGCATATATTCATAATGTCAGTGCTATGTGTTGAAAGAGTTTCAAGTGAAACACAACTAAATTTCTACAATTAAACCTTAACAAATGCTACTTGAGAAGTGGCAAAAGGAAACATGTGAATCTACAAGTTCATATTTGAGTTTGAATTGGTTCATTCTATTAGAAGTCCTTCAACTTATGTTGAGACTATAATAGAATTTGTCCTAACAAAGGAACCAATGTCTCATCATAGATCCACATATTTGTTAAGGTAGTTTCACATGATTTGATGAAATCATTGATGAATTAAAAGTGAAGATTAAAAGGAGTACCCATGGATTACAACATAGTTGATCCGCTTTACTAAACTTATCTTAAGAAAACATGATAGTCATGTTTGCTCATTTGGTTTTTAACTTGTGAGTGATTGGTTTTAGTGCAAGTGGGAGATTGTTAGTGTATATGCCCTAAAGTCAATCAACTTCTAGGGTTTATTATACACTTTAACTATTTATGTAATAATAAATGACATCTTTATCGTATTGGTTGCTTATATTTTCATATAAGTATGATAAAACCTTTAGAATAAACCTAATCGATGAAATCATAAGAGTTATGATGGTGAGGTTCATTCGATTATAAATAAGGTTTATTCTTAAATATCTCTAGTCATAGTATTAACAAGAAAGGGTATTGTTAATACGGCAAGACTAGCATATACTATGCCGCTTCTATATGAGAAGTAGTAGACCTCATCTACTATGGTGTGTGAGACACCTAAGCAAGTATATGAGTGCTTGATGGTATGATCAAGTTCACTAGATTGATCCACATAGAGACATCCTTTAAAGTGCCAAAGGATTAATCTCTAAGTGACGTTTATGTAAATGATCCTTAGACTTAAGGTTATCATGGTATCTTGAATATGGATAGTTATACTTTCTTTGTTATATGATTGCTCCGTAAAAGGGAATGCTCACATCATTAGCAAATGGGTGTATCTTTGAAGTATGGAAAGATGGTGAATAACCTATAAGGATTTTCCGCCTCTTTTGTAAGAGGAGTTATCTCATGTTTGGCCACTTGTAGAAGTATAACTCGAAAATCTTAGCGCTAAGTGGGAAAATCTTAGAAAGTGTTTCTAAGAACTTCTTCATTGGAGTTATATTTTGGTACAAGAGAAAAGAGCATTAATCACACAGTGGAATAGGCACAACTTATTCCAAGATTAATGTGAGATAAGTGTGGTAAAAGGATATTAGTTACATTATAAACGCTATTGAAAGGTGAAGTCATCCACTTGACTTTTCTCATTACTTGGGTGGTCATGATGTATTGCTAGATACCAATCTTGATCTATAAGTATGAGTTGATTGATTAGTGGAATCAGTGATAAATTAAAAGGAGTTTTAATTTATCTAGTTCTTATTTATTAAGAATGTATAGCTTATACTTATTGCCAACGATATGAGAACCCAATGGGTCACACACATTAAGAACTTTCTTAGCTAGATTAAATGAATTTCAAGTGGGACTTGATAGATAAGTTTTATAACTTATAGTTTGATTTGTGAGACAAATTAAACTTGAGAGACTTATGGTGCAAATAAGTTTTAGTCTTCCAAATACAAGAGTTGTATTAGAATTAGGAAGCTAAATCTTATTGGAAACTGATTTCAGGTTTCCATAAGGATTTGACAACTTATTTGTCTATAAATACTCACTAAGCTTTTGCTAGCAAGAAGAATCATCACACAATTTGTCTAGTGAGATTTTGGAGAAAAATCTTGAGAGAAAAAATACCAAAAATTCGTCCAAGAAAATAAGGGAAAAAATGGCATCTCTTATTTCTTATCTTGGGATGAATTTTTCATGGTGAAAAATTGGAATTATCTCAATAGACTTGTGTGTGGTTGTCTTGGCAATAGCTAGCACTAATCTAGTTTAAGCTAATTCAACCTTGGAGGTTCTAACTAAAGAGGTTCGTGTGGATCACCATTAGAAGCCGGACGCATGTACGGCTACGTGGATCTCTTTGCAATCCTCTGCATCAAATCTCCACCAAGTTCAAGGAGGTCTTCATGGATTGAGGTAATCTTCTTGAACTATCTCTATGTTACATGGATTTAATCAAAGGATGATCTATTAAAGGAATCAAAAATTTTAAATTTCCGCTGTGTTTATCTCCTTGATTCCTTACAATATGAACACCATGAAAAAATATTTATAATAAATGTATAAATGCCACATAGAAGTTGGTCTACTTTGGTTCAGAAGAAACCAATGCAAGTGCCAAGTACCGCTCATTACCTAGTTTAGAATCATTTTAACTTTCCTAGTAATGCAAGAGGATAGATTAATCAAATTATATGACAATAGATAATCATAACTATATGAATGGTTACTAATTTACCATCTTGACTATTGAATATCATCTTATTTTGATACTTTAACTTGATAAAGGCCCTCTAAACATTATTGTCACAGCCACTGGAAAACAAACATTTTCCCTGCTATATCTCTAATGATTCCTCATTAATCAAAACAAACTGTAGACTGACAATCAATAACTTTGTAACATTGTCATTGGAAACAAAAAAATGGGAGCAAAATAACCAATTTGAAAGGCAAAATAACCACAAAATTATATTTATTTCAAAAAATGTAATTCCAAGGGAAAAATCCCCGGTTAATTCTGTAACAGCCCCACCTCTCCCAAGGGCGAACCCAAGGGTATCAGTGGACTGTCTGCCCAGCTCTCGCCAGGACTCACTACAATCCCTCAAGCACATTATAGATTTCAAATAATCATAATTTCAAGATCTCTAAAATAATAATACGTGCATTCGATCTTAAAGCCTTAATTGAGGCCCAACAATAAATGATAATTAACTTACAAAAGTAAATCCTCAATAACATCTATTAAAATTCTTACAACATCAATTCCGGGTACAATAAATCTTTAACTTCGAAATTTAATATTCATCTTATACAAAACTATGATAATCCTACCAAATTAACTAAATCCTCGATCTATGTTTCCACCAGACCAAAGGAAAACAATGCAGTGAGCTAACGCTGAGGGCTAAGGAGAAACATGCAAGCACGTAATCAAGTAAGTAAGAAAGCCAAATTTCAGATATAAAAGCAGGTAAATCAATCATGCACGGTACAATTGCAATTTTCACCTGTGAGATTGGATTCTCAAGGAATCACTACCGAGGGCTCACATTAGACAAAAGTCTCGGAGCTGGGTTCGGAGACCCTCTTCGAGCCTCTCTATCTACAGTGAATTTGCGCAAGTACAGTGACCAAATCATACAGGAAAAGTACAAAGTACGGGTAAGGATACAGGGCTCTCAGGAGCCGATTTCCACAGTTAAGCGCTTGAGTCCATTCCATCCCAAACGTTGACCCTCCGTCAACTTAACACAAATAAAGTCATTAGAAACTCCACTTATTACAACCTCCGTCCAGCGGTTCACCCTCTGGCCCGAAACCAAACAGGTAAATTAAAAGGTAAAGCTACGAAGCAATACCGAGCAAAAATCTCGCATAGATCAAGCTCTAAAAAGCAGGACCTGGTTCACCAAGTTTCCGACCAAGCCCTTGCGCTCGAGTCCCAAGGATCCCAAGAGATTTGGCGTCCCCATTTTAACTTTTAAGTCGATGGATTATTCCAACGACATTCATTTCCAGATCAAGTCAAGTAGCAGTCAACAAATCAAGTAAACGGTCATGTACATGTAAGTCAAGTAAAGAGAACGGCGCGATAAAGTACACTCTAGCCTCAACAGTTTATATTCAAATAAACAAGTCAAGTAATACAACAATTCATACACTTGACACTCCACGAGGTTCATGAGTTTAAGGCCAAAAGCACGCAAGATCAATTGAGGTTTTTTTCCGGGATCTTCTGATCACTGAGACAAGTATGGTATTTTCATTCAAAACGCTTGAATAATATTTGATAGATGTCTTTAAAAATGTCTCAAAGAGACTCAAGTCAAGTTCAAGATTTCCTAATTTGAAAATCAAGCAAGACACTAAGTTGGCACGAAAATCAAGAAAAAAGGGGTCGACCATTTCCATATCAAAGTTTCCAATTTTATGCCCTATAATAATTAAAAGAGAGTGGAAATAGGTTTCCCTAGTTCACCGACCAAATTTATCTCATAAGAAAGTGAGTTCGATAATTTCCTAATTTGAGTTGAAATCTTTGAAAAATCATAACTCAAGTTTCACAGGTCGGAATTTTGCTCATTTGATACCGTTGGAAACCTCTTTGAAAGCTCTAAAACTTTTCAGAAGACATCAAATTAAAATTATGGACGAAATTAGCCCAGATTTTCGTTGAACATTCTGCTACAGTAAAATGACAGGGTTCGTCAGGCTGGACATCCAGCACACTTTGAAAATTCGGCAAAAATTACAGAAATTTAGTTAACCTCTTAAATTCACACACAATATAGTACTACATAAGGATTTTCAACAGCCACTGACGGAACTCAATTCCGACATCCGAGCATGACATGACAACAGTGCAAACATGGGCAGTTCAAAATTCTGCAGTTTCTGGAAACGTGAAGATACAGGGCAGATTTCCAGGCTACATTTGAGTGACGAATTCTACCCCAAAGATCACCAAATTTGGTACACTAATACTTCCATATATAGGGTAGGTTCATACCAAAATTCAACTAAATATTCCCTCGGGAAGATGGTTTTCTAATCGCCCAAAGTGGACCTAACAACCTTGATTCATTCCTACAGTCTTCTCTTCCTTTCTTTCCATTACTTTTAACACATCTAAATCACCACCAAGTGACCCCATTTTCGAACCTAAACTAGTATTAACCTTCCTAAGCCTAATGATGATCAAAAATGGTACAAGTTTAGCTCAAAATTTAGCACTAAAATAGCCTCAAAAATCGGAGAGCATGCCCTCTTGATTTTCCAGTTTTCCCTTATTTCATTTAACCATCAACTTTGCTTAATCCTTGAAGGAGTTTGTATGGGCAATTTAACAGCTTAACCACCAACATTTAAACATCAAATTCAGCCCTTAAGCTATCCAAAAATCCAGCCACGAAATTAAGCCAAAAATCAGAAAATTTCGCCCCCAAATTTTTCTCCTTCAAACCGGTTCTTCCTTGAGGTTTTCTTCCAACTTTTAGCAACCAAAATCAAACATAATGCATATATATAACACCATTTAACCAACTCATGAACAAATACACATATGTAGTGGGAATTCCAAGAGCCTACAAATTCTCCACAATCATCAAATTGCACCATAATAAGTTTAGCACTTCAAACAACATAATCATCATCCATTCAAGGTTCTAAGAACCTATCAACCACCCAAATCCTAACTTTTTGTGAGGACCCAGAATTTCTTGAATTATACACCCAAAATTTCTTGAATTACTTGCTTAAATTTCTTTCGAGAAACCCTAAATTTTCCATGAATTATTTCTCATTGTATTCATTTAAGTGCAAATCATTTTCTTTAAACATTGGTAGCATAAAATTTTATTAAGTGCATTATTTTCCTTAAGTACTCTATTTTGCATGTATTGTACAAAATTAATTTGGAATTGTATTTTTCATATTTCGTGTAGCCAAATACATAAACGTATATGGTATTAAGTGGATCACATTTTACATTAAGGGATTTGATGGCAATTAGTAAAGATATCATTTCATTTTTGGCTAAGATTTGGCCATTTGTCAACCATCCAACAACCCCTTTGACTTAAGCCTTCTATATAAATCCTTGTCTTCAAAAATTTGAGCAAAATTTTCCCTCCTTTTCCTCTCTCTTGGCCGGCCACCTCAAGGAGAAAACTACACAACCCTAAGTTAGAATCTAGCAATTTTAGTGAAGGAAATCATCTCCAAGTGAAACCCTAGGTTGGATTGCTACTTGATCATCAAGCTTTGTTGGAAAACTTGAGGGTTCTTGGGTGGAGTTTGTGTTGGTTTGAGAGGTTCACAAGAGGTACTCAACCCCTTGATTCTTACTCTTTCTTGATGGTTTTACTGGATTTATATATGATTGAAGTTGTAAATGCTGGTTACATGATGATTAGTGAAGGTTTGCTTGATATGGCATGGAAGACTGCTGGCCCGGCTGACAAGCTGAAATTTTCAGCTTTGCTTCTTGAAGGTTTTAGAGGTAACCTAGCTTGTTCAATCCTTGAATCTTGTAGTATAGCTTGTGGTTGATGTTTAGAATGGATTAGGATAGCTGAGGACAGATTTTGGATGGATATCATTGCTTGGTAAATTCGTTTGATAAAGTAGGGAAGATTGCACACCAACTGTTTGATCTTAATTTCCAGATTTTTGTGTTCAATTCCTCTGCGAATTTGACCATGTTAGAGTCCAAACCAGTTCTTTCTCAAAACATGAAAGTTGTGGATATTTAAGTTATCTTTCCACCCAGAAAATTTCAGAGCAATCGGATCACTGTATCATGAGAAATGTCCAAAATACCCCTGACTGTTCTGCTCCCCTGTTTACCCGACAGTCTCTAGTTTCAGCCAACTTGTCGGATTTTCTGGTATCAATTGGCAACGAACTAGAGTCTGATTTTTGTACCATTGAAAGCCATATGAATCTAGTTTTAAACGCCACTAACGGCACTCAATTTTGATATTTCTACATTGAGTTATGGATTTTCTCCCGAAGCTGCTTCTGCTTTCCTGACGTAACCCGACAGTTTTCTTAAGTCTCTGTAATTGCCATTTTTGACTACGAAAATGCATGAAGTGAATTTCGATGGCTTCACAAAAATTGTAGATCTATGTCTTAGCTTCGAAACGGTGTAAAATTCAACTCAATCCGATAAGCGTAGCTCTGGTTTTGATCAAAACACCGGGAGGTGTCAAATCTGCCAAAGTTGATGTTTCTCTTTTATGCTCTTTCCTTCCTTTTGGGTTGGTTCAAATACTTTTCTTGGTTCAAAATAATATTTTCACTCCATTTTATACCTGGACTCTTGCTCTAAATGTTTGAAGTTCTTCCCTTGATTTGAGCTAAAGGTTTAGTAAATTTGGACACTAATTTTGGGGGATTAAGTTGGATTATTAATGTGAGTTGCTTGAGGGTTTCAAATGAAAGTTTTTCACTTGTTATGAGTTAGAAGTGGTAAATTCTTGTTATATTATGTTGATCTCAGGATTCAATTATGCCATGAAGGTTAAATGGTGATTGGTGATTTATGTGGACGAGTGTGAAATTTGGTGAGTGTTCCAACCGATTCAACTAAACTGTTTTACTACTACCTTACTTTGATCTTGCTATCACAAACTTGCTACTCATGTTATTACTTGTGAAATGGTTCACTAACCTACTACTTCACTTGTTTTCAAATTTGCTCTCATCTTGTTTTAACTTGTTTTCAAACATGTCCTAATTTGTTTTCCCCATTTACTTACGCATGAAACATGTTACTACTAATCTTTTAATGACACATTTTCCAATTATTTGTAAGTATTTCAAAATGTGTTTGAAACTCGTTACAAACTTCTTTTGATGTTTAATGTAGTTTGTCGTATGAAATAATTTGGTTTGTTAAATTGTTAAAATCTAGATGATTGTTCGATCTTATTTCCAAAATTGTTTTCACACTTGCTTTCCAACTTGTTTTCGAACTTATTCCACTTGCTTGTTAAACTTGTTCTACTTGATTTTTAGACTAGTTTTTCACTGGTTTTTACATGAAATATCCCGTTACTACTACTTTTTTGAATGAAATATTTTCCTGGTTTTTTGAGTGTTCAAACTATATGTTAACTTATTTGTAAATATTTCGCTATTATTTCAACTATGTTTCCACACATATTGGTCAATGACCTAATTTACTCGTGGTTTCAAAAGAAATTGATTTCAAAGGAATTGTGTTTCAAGTTAATGTGTGCAGTTAAAATAATTTATTGTTGAAGTGGCTGTTACTTGATTTTACATGTTGCTTTTGCTTTTGAGTGTCCTTGAATATTAATTAAATGTTCAAGTGTTATTTGTTTGAGTGTTGTTATTTATTAGTTGAAGTAATTACCTGTTTCCTTGATTGTTTGTTGATAACTTGATTGTTTGATAGTGGTATACCAAGGAGCATTTTACCATTGTAGTCCGATGTGTATTTTATCGCATCGTTTACTACTTGTAGGTCGACGTGTACTTTATCACATCGACTGAACTGGGTCTCAAGACCCTTTTGCTAGAAAGCCTATCTAAGACCACCTTCTTGAGCGATCGGTGGGTCAAAAGCCTACTTGAGTACGCCATTAGTGTGGCCAGATAGGTTGGAAAGTTTTATCTTAAAACAAAAACTCCTTGGTCTTGATTGATCATTACTTGCGCATGATGTAGGCCATGTGTACTTTACCACATTGGCTGAACAAGGCCTTTTCCCCTTCGTTGTCGGCCTATTCGAGCCAGAAGCGGACTCGGTCGGGTAGGTTGGTACTTAGGGCACGGTACGGTATACTCGAGTATTACCTCTGGAGGAATAAGGCGATGGCCAGATGAATTAAGGGGATTGCTCAGGAGTTATAAGGTGAAGTGGACCAGTGAAATAGCTCCAAGTGAGCAATCAGATCCTTTATAGTTGATTGAATGTTCATTAAGCCTCGTTCTCCTAGTTGAGACAATCCGAGCAAGTCTCCCATGAGCACCGATCTCCAGAAGCCGTATTGTTATCTCCCAGTTGAAAAGTGTACTATGAGTGTGCTTGATTATTTGTCAAAGAGCTTGTGTGATGAAGTGAATTATTATGAATTGTTTTGTCTTGCAAATTTCTAGTGAAAATACTCTTCCGTGATTTCAAAGATTTGAATGTTCCAATGTTTTGTACTCGATAAAATAGTGGAATTCTAAAATATTTGTTTTCTGAACCCATCGAGCTCTAGCTCACCCCAAAAATATTTTATTTTTCCCCAGTGGCTCGAGATGAAGGAAAGCGGAAGTGATCTTTCATAGTATGACTATTATCTCTTTACTATTTGTAGTTTGGACAGTTGGACCTTTGGAGTACTTGGATTCATTGGAAATGTAATTATTATTTGAAGATCTTCCATTGTAATTATTTGAAGTTTGTAATATGATTGAGGACTGTAGTGAGTCCCGGCAATAAGAGTAGGCTCACGATACCCTAGGGTTCGCCCTAGGGAGAAGTGGGGCTGTCACAGTTGGTATCAGAGCTTTAGGCTTCAGATCTCTGTAGTGTGTCCTAGGCTTTAATGTTTAGGATGCCGGACTGTGGGGTTTGATTGTGCGTTAAGTGTAATGTGACCTAAGTGCTTGATACTTGAGTGAGTGATATTGACGTGTTTGTGTTTGATTGGAGTAATTCATGGATTTGAGAGTGATGGAATGTCGAGGACGACATTCTCTTAAGGGGGAGAGATTGTGAGGACCCAGAATTTCTTGAATTATACACCCAAAATTTCTTGAATTACTTGCTTAAATTTCTTCTGAGAACCCTAAATTTTTCATGAATTATTTCTCATTGTATTCATTTAAGTGCAAATCATTTTCTTTAAACATTGGTAGCATAAAATTTTATTAAGTGCATTATTTTCCTTAAGTACTCTATTTTGCATGTATTGTACGAAATTAATTTGGAATTGTATTTTTCATATTTCGTGTAGCCAAATACATAAACGATATGGTATTAAGTGGATCACATTTTACATTAAGGGATTTGATGGCAATTAGTAAAGATATCATTTCATTTTTGGCTAAGATTTGGCCATTTGTCAACCATCCAACAACCCCTTTGACTTAAGCCTCTATATAAATCCTTGTCTTCAAAAAATTTGAGCAAAATTTTCCTCCTTTTCCTCTCTCTTGGCCGGCCACCTCAAGGAGAAAAACTACACAACCCTAAGTTAGAATCTAGCAATTTTAGTGAAGGAAATCATCTCCAAGTGAAACCCTAGGTTGGATTGCTACTTGATCATCAAGCTTTGTTGGAAAACTTGGAGGGTTCTTGGGTGGAGTTTGTGTTGGTTTGGAGGTTCACAAGAGGTACTCAACTCCCTTGATTCTTACTCTTTCTTGATGGTTTTACTGGATTTATATATGATTGAAGTTGTAAATGCTGGTTACATGATGATTAGTGAAGGTTTGCTTGATATGGCATGGAAGACTGCTGGCCGGCTGACAAGCTGAAATTTTCAGCTTTGCTTCTTGAAGGTTTTAGAGGTAACCTAGCTTGTTCAATCCTTGAATCTTGTAGTATAGCTTGTGGTTGATGTTTAGAATGGATTAGGATAGCTGAGGACAGATTTTGGATGGATATCATTGCTTGGTAAATTCGTTTGATGAAGTAGGGAAGATTGCACACCAACTGTTTGATCTTAATTTCCAGATTTTTGTGTTCAATTCCTCTGCGAATTTGACCATGTTAGAGTCCAAACCAGTTCTTTCTCAAAACATGAAAGTTGTAGGTATTTAGTTATCTTTCCACCCAGAAAATTTCAGAGCAATCGGATCACTGTATCATGATAAATGTCCAAAATACCCCTGACTGTTCTGCTCCCCTGTTTACCCGACAGTCTCTAGTTTCAGCCAACTTGTCGGATTTTCTGGTATCAATTGGCAACGAACTAGAGTCTGATTTTTGTACCATTGAAAGCCATATGAATCTAGTTTTAAACGCCACTAACGGCACTCAATTTCGATATTTCTACATTGAGTTATGGATTTTCTCCGAAGCTGCTTCTGCTTTCCTGACGTAACCGACAGTTTTCTTAAGTCTCTGTAATTGCCATTTTTGACTACGAAAATGCATGAAGTGAATTTCGATGGCTTCACAAAAATTGTAGAGCTATGTCTTAGCTTCGAAACGGTGTAAAATTCAACTCAATCCGATAAGTGTAGCTCTGGTTTTGATCAAAACACCGGGAGGTGTCAAATCTGCCAAAGTTGATGTTTCTCTTTTATGCTCATTCCTTCATTTTGGTTTGGTTCAAATACTTTTCTTGGTTCAAAATAATATTTTCACTCCATTTTATACCTGGACTCTTGCTCTAAATGTTTGAAGTTCTTCCCTTGATTTGAGCTAAAGGTTTAGTAAGTTTGGACACTAATTTTGGGGGGATTAAGTTGGATTATTAATGTGAGTTGCTTGAGGGTTTCAAATGAAAGTTTTTCACTTGTTATGAGTTAGAAGTGGTAAATTCTTGTTATATTATGTTGATCTCAGGATTCAATTATGCCATGAAGGTTAAATGGTGATTGGTGATTTATGTGGACGAGTGTGAAATTTGGTGAGTGTTCCAACTCGATTCAACTAAACTGTTTTACTACTACCTTACTTTGATCTTGCTATCACAAACTTGCTACTCATGTTATTACTTGTGAAATGGTTCACTAACCTACTACTTCACTTGTTTTCAAATTTGCTCTCATCTTGTTTTAACTTGTTTTCAAACATGTCCTAATTTGTTTTCCCCATTTACTTACGCATGAAACATGTTACTACTAATCTTTTAATGACACATTTTCCAATTATTTGTAAGTATTTCAAAATGTGTTTGAAACTCGTTACAAACTTCTTTTGATGTTTAATGTAGTTTGTCGTATGAAATAATTTGGTTTGTTAAATTGTTAAAATCTAGATGATTGTTCGATCTTATTTCCAAAATTGTTTTCACACTTGCTTTCCAACTTGTTTTGAACTTATTCCACTTGCTTGTTAAACTTGTTCTACTTGATTTTTAGACTAGTTTTTCACTGGTTTTTACATGAAATATCCCGTTACTACTACTTTTCTGAATGAAATATTTTCCTGGTTTTTCGAGTGTTCAAACTATATGTTAACTTATTTGTAAATATTTCGCTATTATTTCAACTATGTTTCCACACATATTGGTCAATGACCTAATTTACTCGTGGTTTCAAAAGAAATTGATTTCAAAGGAATTGTGTTTCAAGTTAATGTGTGCAGTTAAAATAATTTATTGTTGAAGTGACTGTTACTTGATTTTACATGTTGCTTTTGCTTTTGAGTGTCCTTGAATATTAATTAAATGTTCAAGTGTTATTTGTTTGAGTGTTGTTATTTATTAGTTGAAGTAATTACCTGTTTCCTTGATTGTTTGTTGATAACTTGATTGTTTGATAGTGGTATACCAAGGAGCATTTTACCATTGTAGTCCGATGTGTATTTTATCGCATCGTTTACTACTTGTAGGTCGACGTGTACTTTATCACATCGAGGCTGGGTCTCAAGACCCTTTTGCTAGAAAGTTTATCTAAGACCACCTTCTTGAGCGATCGGTGGGTCAAAAGCCTACTTGAGTCGCCATTAGTGTGGCCGGATAGGTTGGAAAGTTTTATCTTAAAACAATAAACTCCTTGGTCTTGATTGATCATTACTTGCGCATGATGTAGGCCATGTGTACTTTACCACATTGGCTGAACAAGGCCTTTTCCCCTTCGTTGTCGGCCTATTCGAGCAGCGGACTCGGTCGGGTAGGTTGGTACCAGGGCACGCACGGTATACTCGAGTATTACCTCTGGAGGAATAAGGCGATGGCGGATGAATTAAGGGGATTGCTCAGGAGTTATAAGGTGAAGTGGACCAGTGAAATAGCTCCAAGTGAGCACTTGTATCCTTTATAGTTGATTGAATGTTCATTAAGCCTTTGTTCTCCTAGTTGAGACAATCCGAGCAAGTCTCCTGAGTCGATCTCAGAAGCGGCCAGTATTGTTCTCTCCCAGTTGAAAAGTGTACTATGAGTGTGCTTGATTATTTGTCAAAGTGCTTGTGTGATGAATTGAATTATTTGAATTGTTTTGTCTTGCAAATTTCTAGTGAAAATACTCTTCCGTGATTTCAAAGATTTGAATGTTCCAATGTTTTGTACTCGATAAAATAGTGAAATTCTAAAATATTTGTTTTCGGAACCTCTCGAGCTTAGCTCACCCCAAAAATATTTTATTTTTCCCTGTGGCTCGAGATGAAGGAAAGCGGAAGTGATCTTTCATAGTATGACTAGCGATTATCTCTTGTACTATTTGTAGTTTGGACAGTTGGACCTTTGGAGTACTTGGATTCATTGGAAATGTAATTATTATTTGAAGATCTTGCATTGTAATTATTTGAAGTTTGTAATATGATTGAGGACTGTAATGAGTCCCGGCGAAAGGCTGACGATACCCTAGGGTTCGCCCTAGGGAGAAGTGGGGCTGTCACAGTTGGTATCAGAGCTTTAGGCTTCAGATCTCTGTAGTGTGTCCTAGGCTTTAATGTTTAGGATGCCGGACTGTGGGGTTTGATTGTGCGTTAAGTGTAATGTGACCTAAGTGCTTGATACTTGAGTGAGTGATATTGACGTGTTTGTGTTTGATTGGAGTAATTCATGGATTTGAGCGAGTGATGGAATGTCGAGGACGACATTCTCTTAAGGGGGAGAGATTGTGAGGACCCAGAATTTCTTGAATTATACACCCAAAATTTCTTGAATTACTTGCTTAAATTTCTTTCGAGAAACCCTAAATTTTCCATGAATTATTTCTCATTGTATTCATTTAAGTGCAAATCATTTTCTTTAAACATTGGTAGCATAAAATTTTATTAAGTGCATTATTTTCCTTAAGTACTCTATTTTGCATGTATTGTACGAAATTAATTTGGAATTGTATTTTTCATATTTTGTGTAGCCAAATACATAAACGTATATGGTATTAAGTGGATCACATTTTACATTAAGGGATTTGATGGCAATTAGTAAAGATATCATTTCATTTTTGGCTAAGATTTGGCCATTTGTCAACCATCCAACAACCCCTTTGACTTAAGCCTTCTATATAAATCCTTGTCTTCAAAAATTTGAGCAAAATTTTCCCTCCTTTTCCTCTCTCTTGGCCGGCCACCTCAAGGAGAAAAACTACACAACCCTAAGTTAGAATCTAGCAATTTTAGTGAAGGAAATCATCTCCAAGTGAAACCCTAGGTTGGATTGCTACTTGATCATCAAGCTTTGTTGGAAAACTTGGAGGGTTCTTGGGTGGAGTTTGTGTTGGTTTGGAGGTTCACAAGAGGTACTCAACTCCCTTGATTCTTACTCTTTCTTGATGGTTTTACTGGATTTATATATGATTGAAGTTGTAAATGCTGGTTACATGATGATTAGTGAAGGTTTGCTTGATATGGCATGGAAGACTGCTGGCTGACAAGCTGAAATTTTCAGCTTTGCTTCTTGAAGGTTTTAGAGGTAACCTAGCTTGTTCAATCCTTGAATCTTGTAGTATAGCTTGTGGTTGATGTTTAGAATGGATTAGGATAGCTGAGGACAGATTTTGGATGGATATCATTGCTTGGTAAATTCGTTTGATGAAGTAGGGAAGATTGCACACCAACTGTTTGATCTTAAATTCCAGATTTTTGTGTTCAATTCCTCTGCGAATTTGACCATGTTAGAGTCCAAACCAGTTCTTTCTCAAAACATGAAAGTTGTAGGTATTTGAGTTATCTTTCCACCCAGAAAATTTCAGAGCAATCGGATCACTGTATCATGATAAATGTCCAAAATACCCCTGACTGTTCTGCTCCCCTGTTTACCCGACAGTCTCTAGTTTCAGCCAACTTGTCGGATTTTCTGGTATCAATTGGCAACGAACTAGAGTCTGATTTTTGTACCATTGAAATCCCTATGAATCTAGTTTTAAACGCCACTAACGGCACTCAATTTGATATTTCTACATTGAGTTATGGATTTTCTCCGAAGCTGCTTCTGCTTTCCTGGCGTAACCGACAGTTTTCTTAAGTCTCTGTAATTGCCATTTTGACTACGAAAATGCATGAAGTGAATTTCGATGGCTTCACAAAATTGTAGAGCTATGTCTTAGCTTGAAATGGTGTAAAATTCAACTCAATCCGATAAGTGTAGCTCTGGTTTTGATCAAAACACGGAGGTGTCAAATCTGCCAAAGTTGATGTTTCTCTTTTATACTCATTCCTTCATTTTGGTTTGGTTCAAATACTTTTCTTGGTTCAAAATAATATTTTCACTCCATTTTATACCTGGACTCTTGCTCTAAATGTTTGAAGTTCTTCCCTTGATTTGAGCTAAAGGTTTAGTAAGTTTGGACACTAATTTTGGGGGATTAAGTTGGATTATTAATGTGAGTTGCTTGAGGGTTTCAAATGAAAGTTTTCACTTGTTATGAGTTAGAAGTGGTAAATTCTTGTTATATTATGTTGATCTCAGGATTCAATTATGCCATGAAGGTTAAATGGTGATTGGTGATTTATGTGGACGAGTGTGAAATTTGGTGAGTGTTCCAACTCGATTCAACTAAACTGTTTTACTACTACCTTACTTTGATCTTGCTATCACAAACTTGCTACTCATGTTATTACTTGTGAAATGGTTCACTAACCTACTACTTCACTTGTTTTCAAATTTGCTCTCATCTTGTTTTAACTTGTTTTCAAACATGTCCTAATTTGTTTTCCCCATTTATTTACGCATGAAACATGTTACTACTAATCTTTTAATGACACATTTTCCAATTATTTGTAAGTATTTCAAAATGTGTTTGAAACTCTTTACAAACTTCTTTTGATGTTTAATGTAGTTTGTCGTATGAAATAATTTGGTTTGTTAAATTGTTAAAATCTAGATGATTGTTCGATCTTATTTCCAAAATTGTTTTCACACTTGCTTTCCAACTTGTTTTCGAACTTATTCCACTTGCTTGTTAAACTTGTTCTACTTGATTTTTAGACTAGTTTTTCACTGGTTTTTACATGAAATATCCCGTTACTACTACTTTTTTGAATGAAATATTTTCCTGGTTTTTCGAGTGTTCAAACTATATGTTAACTTATTTGTAAATATTTCGCTATTATTTCAACTATGTTTCCACACATATTGGTCAATGACCTAATTTACTCGTGGTTTCAAAAGAAATTGATTTCAAAGGAATTGTGTTTCAAGTTAATGTGTGCAGTTAAAATAATTTATTGTTGAAGTGACTGTTACTTGATTTTACATGTTGCTTTTGCTTTTGAGTGTCCTTGAATATTAATTAAATGTTCAAGTGTTATTTGTTTGAGTGTTGTTATTTATTAGTTGAAGTAATTACCTGTTTCCTTGATTGTTTGTTGATAACTTGATTGTTTGATAGTGGTATACCAAGGAGCATTTTACCCATTGTAGTCCGATGTGTATTTTATCGCATCGTTTACTACTTAGGTCGGCGTGTACTTTATCGCATCGAGGGTCTCAAGACCCTTTTGCTAGAAAACCTATCTAAGACCACCTTCTTGAGCGTCGGTGGGTCAAAGCCTACTTGAGTACGCCATTAGTGTGGCGGATAGGTTGGAAAGTTTATCTTAAAACAAAACTCCTTGGTCTTGATTGATCATTACTTGCATGATGTAGGCCATGTGTACTTTACCACATTGGCTGAACAAGGCCTTTTCCCTTCGTTGTCGGCCTATTCGAGGCGGACTTCGGTCGGTAGGTTGGTACTTAGGGCACGGTATACTCGAGTATTACCTGGAGGAATAAGGCGATGGCCGATGAATTAAGGGGATTGCTCGAGTTATAAGGTGAAGTGGACCAGTGAAATAGCTCCAAGTGAGCAATCCTTTATAGTTGATTGAATGTTCATTAAGCTTGTTCTCCTAGTTGAGACAATCAGAGCAAGTCTCCTCGTGAGCCGATCTCAGTCGAAGCGGCCAGTATTGTTCTCTCCTAGTTGAAAAGTGTCATGAGTGTGCTTGATTATTTGTCAAAGTGCTTGTGTGATGAATTGAATTATTTAGTGAATTGTTTTGTCTTGCAAATTTCTAGTGAAAAATACTCTTCCCGTGATTTCAAAGATTTGAATGTTCCAATGTTTTGTACTCGATAAAATAGTGAAATTCTAAAATATTTGTTTTCTGGAACCTCATTGAGCTTTAGCTCACCCCAAAAATATTTTATTTTTCCCAGGCTCGAGATGAAGGAAAGCGGAAGTGATCTTTCATAGTATGGTAGCGAGTTATCTCTTGTACTATTTGTAGTTTGGACAGTTGGACCTTTGGAGTACTTGGATTCATTGGAAATGTAATTATTATTTGAAGATCTTGCATTGTAATTATTTGAAGTTTGTAATATGATTGAGGACTGTGAGTCCCGAGAGTGATACCCTAGGGTTCGCCCTAGGGAGAAGTGGGGCTGTCACAGTTGGTATCAGAGCTTTAGGCTTCAGATCTCTGTAGTGTGTCCTAGGCTTTAATGTTTAGGATGCCGGACTGTGGGGTTTGATTGTGCGTTAAGTGTAATGTGACCTAAGTGCTTGATACTTGAGTGAGTGATATTGACGTGTTTGTGTTTGATTGGAGTAATTCATGGATTTCAGCGAGTGATGGAATGTCGAGGACGACATTCTCTTAAAGGAGGAGATTGTGAGGACCCAGAATTTCTTGAATTATACACCCAAAATTTCTTGAATTACTTGCTTAAATTTCTTTCGAGAAACCCTAAATTTTCCATGAATTATTTCTCATTGTATTCATTTAAGTGCAAATCATTTTCTTTAAACATTGGTAGCATAAAATTTTATTAAGTGCATTATTTTCCTTAAGTACTCTATTTTGCATGTATTGTACGAAATTAATTTGGAATTGTATTTTTCATATTTCGTGTAGCCAAATACATAAACGTATATGGTATTAAGTGGATCACATTTTACATTAAGGGATTTGATGGCAATTAGTAAAGATATCATTTCATTTTTGGCTAAGATTTGGCCATTTGTCAACCATCCAACAACCCCTTTGACTTAAGCCTTCTATATAAATCCTTGTCTTCAAAAATTTGAGCAAAATTTTCCCTCCTTTTCCTCTCTCTTGGCCGGCCACCTCAAGGAGAAAAACTACAGAACCCTAAGTTAGAATCTAGCAATTTTAGTGAAGGAAATCATCTCCAAGTGAAACCCTAGGTTGGATTGCTACTTGATCATCAAGCTTTGTTGGAAAACTTGGAGGGTTCTTGGGTGGAGTTTGTGTTGGTTTGGAGGTTCACAAGAGGTACTCAACTCCCTTGATTCTTACTCTTTCTTGATGGTTTTACTGGACTTATATATGATTGAAGTTGTAAATGCTGGTTACATGATGATTAGTGAAGGTTTGCTTGATATGGCATGGAAGACTGCTGGCCGGCTGACAAGCTGAAATTTTCAGCTTTGCTTCTTGAAGGTTTTAGAGGTAACCTAGCTTGTTCAATCCTTGAATCTTGTAGTATAGCTTGTGGTTGATGTTTAGAATGGATTAGGATAGCTGAGGACAGATTTTGGATGGATATCATTGCTTGGTAAATTCGTTTGATGAAGTAGGGAAGATTGCACACCAACTGTTTGATCTTAAATTCCAGATTTTTGTGTTCAATTCCTCTGCGAATTTGACCATGTTAGAGTCCAAACCAGTTCTTTCTCAAAAAATGAAAGTTGTAGGTATTTGAGTTATCTTTCCACCCAGAAAATTTCAGAGCAATCGGATCACTGTATCATGATAAATGTCCAAAATACCCCTGACTGTTCTGCTCCCCTGTTTACCCGACAGTCTCTAGTTTCAGCCAACTTGTCGGATTTTCTGGTATCAATTGGCAACGAACTAGAGTCTGATTTTTGTACCATTGAAATCCCTATGAATCTAGTTTTAAGCACTAACGGCACTCAATTTGATATTTCTACATTGAGTTATGGATTTTCTCCGAAGCTGCTTCTGCTTTCCTGGCGTAACCGACAGTTTTCTTAAGTCTCTGTAATTGCCATTTTTGACTACGAAAATGCATGAATTGAATTTCGATGGCTTCACAAAAATTGTAGAGCTATGTCTTAGCTTCGAAATGGTGTAAAATTCAACTCAATCCGATAAGTGTAGCTCTGGTTTTGATCAAAACACCGGGAGGTGTCAAATCTGCCAAAGTTGATGTTTCTCTTTTATACTCATTCCTTCATTTTGGTTTGGTTCAAATACTTTTCTTGGTTCAAAATAATATTTTCACTCCATTTTATACCTGGACTCTTGCTCTAAATGTTTGAAGTTCTTCCCTTGATTTGAGCTAAAGGTTTAGTAAGTTTGGACACTAATTTTGGGGGATTAAGTTGGATTATTAATGTGAGTTGCTTGAGGGTTTCAAATGAAAGTTTTTCACTTGTTATGAGTTAGAAGTGGTAAATTCTTGTTATATTATGTTGATCTCAGGATTCAATTATGCCATGAAGGTTAAATGGTGATTGGTGATTTATGTGGACGAGTGTGAAATTTGGTGAGTGTTCCAACTCGATTCAACTAAACTGTTTTACTACTACCTTACTTTGATCTTGCTATCACAAACTTGCTACTCATGTTATTACTTGTGAAATGGTTCACTAACCTACTACTTCACTTGTTTTCAAATTTGCTCTCATCTTGTTTTAACTTGTTTTCAAACATGTCCTAATTTGTTTTCCCATTTATTTACGCATGAAACATGTTACTACTAATCTTTTAATGACACATTTTCCAATTATTTGTAAGTATTTCAAAATGTGTTTGAAACTCGTTACAAACTTCTTTTGATGTTTAATGTAGTTTGTCGTATGAAATAATTTGGTTTGTTAAATTGTTAAAATCTAGATGATTGTTGATCTTATTTCCAAAATTGTTTTCACACTTGCTTTCCAACTTGTTTTGAACTTATTCCACTTGCTTGTTAAACTTGTTCTACTTGATTTTTAGACTAGTTTTCTTGGTTTTACATGAAATATCCGTTACTACTACTTTTTGAATGAAATATTTTCCTGGTTTTGAGTGTTCAAACTATATGTTAACTTATTTGTAAATATTTAGCTATTATTTCAACTATGTTTCCACACATATTGGTCAATGACCTAATTTACTCGTGGTTTTAAAAGAAATTGATTTCAAAGGAATTGTGTTTCAAGTTAATGTGTGCAGTTAAAATAATTTATTGTTGAAGTGACTGTTACTTGATTTTACATGTTGCTTTTGCTTTTGAGTGTCCTTGAATATTAATTAAATGTTCAAGTGTTATTTTTTTGAGTGTTGTTATTTATTAGTTGAAATAATTACTTGTTTCCTTGATTGTTTGTTGATAACTTGATTGTTTGATAGTGGTATACCAAGGAGCATTTTACCCATTGTAGTCCGATGTGTATTTTATCGCATCGTTTACTACTTGTAGGTCGGCGTGTACTTTATCGCATCGGTAGGCGGGTCTCAAGACCCTTTTGCTAGAAAACCTATCTAAGACCACCTTCTTGAGCGTCGGTGGGTCAAAGCCTACTTGAGTGCGCCATTAGTGTGGCCGGATAGGTTGGAAAGTTTTATCTTAAAACAAAAACTCCTTGGTCTTGATTGATCATTACTTGCGCATGATGTAGGCCATGTGTACTTTACCACATTGGCTGAACAAGGCCTTTCCCCCCGTTGTCGGCCTATTCGAGCGAGCGGACTGGTCGGGTAGGTTGGTACCAGGGCGCGATGCGGTATACTCAGTATTACCTCTGGAGGAATAAAGCGATGGCAGATGAATTAAGGGGATTGCTTTCGGAGTTATAAGGTGAAGTGGACCAGTGAAATAGCTCCAAGTGAGCACTGTATCCTTTTATAGTTGATTGAATGTTCATTAAGCACTGTTCTCCTAGTTGAGACAATCAGAGCAAGTCTCCCGTGAGTCTTGATCTCAGTCGAAGCGGCCGTATTGTTCTCTCCGGTTGAAAAGTGTCACGTGGGTGTGCTTGATTATTTGTCAAAGTGCTTGTGTGATGAATTGAATTATTTCGTGAATTGTTTTCGTCTTGCAAATTTCTAGTGAAAAATACTCTTCCCGTGATTTCAAAGATTTGAATGTTCCAATGTTTTGTACTCTGATCAAATAGTGAAATTCTAAAATATTTGTTTTCTCGGAACCTCACTGAGCCTTAGCTCACCCCAAAAATATTTTATTTTTCCCCCAGGGCTCGAGATGGAGGAAAGCAGGAAGTGATCTTTCATAGTATGACTGACAGGATTATCTCTTGCACTATTTGTAGTTTGGACAGTTGGACCTTTGGAGTACTTGGATTCATTGGAAATGTAATTATTATTTGAAGATCTTGCATTGTAATTATTTGAAATTTGCACTATGATTGAGGACTGTAATGAGTCCCTGAGAGCTGATGCCGATACCTAGGGTTGCCCTAGGAGAACTGTCACACTATGAACTCCCACATCCATTGATTGTTGGATTGTTATGATGTGTACATATGTAATGGCATGAGTTGTGTTGAGTTCTTGGAAGTTAGAAAGTAGGAAGAAAGGAAAAACGAGAAACCGAGAGAAAGGAGTTGAGACATGTTGACGATTCTTTTTTGCTGATTTATGCCCTAGTTTAGTTGCAATTTTTCTTGTGTTTCTTGGTTATTTTGAGAGCTGAAATATTGCTAGAGTCTTGGTTTCGAAAATAGAATGGAATGGGGCTGTTTTGGATGAACTAAATGGTGAAAAAGAAAAGACGTGTTGTTGGGCAGAATTGAATTTGAAATTTCAGTCAACTTTGGTCACTTTGATCACTACCTTCCCATACGAGTTTTTAACTAAAATTTGGTGAAAACGTAACTCACTTACTGAGGTTTATGTGTGAAAAATTTGGTGTTTTTCTAGTATCATTTCATTGCTCAAATGATGCCCCAAATTTGTTTTTTAAACCTGGAAAATTTTAGTGTCAGATCAGCTTTATGCCTCATGTTCAAATGGTTATATTTTCTTGCTTAGGAGTCAAAATCAAGCGCAGTTTGTGGAGTTTGAAACTAGACTTCAAGGGCTTTCCAATAGTGTATGGCTTGCATGCTAACTCATTTTCTATTAATCCCAGCAAGTCCAAAAAAATGGCTGTTTTTCGAAATTGTTTTCCTGTTTTTGTTTCTTGTGGCAACTTGCGGCTCAGTTTAGCCTATTTTACAAATTGAATCTTAGAACGAGCTCTTCTAGTGAATTGTAGTACTTTGAGTCTAGTTTCCATAGCCATATGCCTTGCCTAATTTCAATGAGTGTAGCCTTAGATATGGTCCGAACAAGGAACTATGGCAGTTTGGCCTTTGGTGATTTTAATTAGTTTAAGTTTTGAGTTCTAATTATTTGGCTAGTGTTTGATAGTTAAAATTTGGCTCGGGTGACCAAGATTTTGCCGAGAGAGAACCTAATATCGAAGCTTAGCCTTCTTGCTTGCTTAAGTGAATTGTTGAAAATTTTGTATAACAGGTTTTGAAATTTAGGTTTCATAAAACTGTTATATATTGGTGTAGGAAGATTCGAATTGAGTTCTGTTTATTTCATTTGAAACTAGAATCCAATTTATGTTAGTGGTATAAATTGCAAGGGCTAGTTCAATTTTTGTGAATTTTGGTGAATTTTCAAAGTTAACTAAAAACCAAGATTGTTATACCCTATTTTTACTGTCACAGTACCTTTAAACTAAAATTCGACTAGTTTATGATCTGAATCTCGTACAAGTTTCTTTTGAAAAGTTTTAGTTCATCGAGTCTATTTTTCAACGGTATAAGATTTGTAAATTTTGAACTTATAGAACCCAAGTTATGATTTTTCAAAATATATTGTGCAAAACTGAAAGTCTTTCTAAGGAAGTGATGAAAGTTTCGAAAAGCCTTGGAAACATTTCCTGGTTTTCAGGCGTAACCTTTTGAGTATTTGTACACCATTCCAAATTTGGAAAATGGATTTTTCCAATTACATGAGATTCCTCGTTGTGTGGACCCGAAAATCTATTTTATCTGACCTATTTAATTAATTAATTAATTATTTTCTCTGAATAATTGATTTAAATCATTTTAATTGCAATTACACTATACATTACCTCATGTTATTTTAAAAACCTTATTTAACCTTCAATTTAATTTTCTAGCTCAATTATGAAAAATAAAAAAAAGGCACATTTTTCGAGACAAACATTTGGACTGAGAGTGACGTAAGTTTGGAGAATAAGAATGATCATTAGTAGATTAAGAAAAGCTAATTGAGGAATTAGAAGTGAGTGATTAGGATTAAATTCCAATTGAAACATTTTGGACCACAAATTCAAGTTGACTTTTGGCACCCTTAAGCAATGCTTTATGTCCTTTCTTCCTTTTCTCATTTCACTTCATGAAAATACTCAAAACTCTCTCTTTCCTCTCTTGTTCAGTTGCACCTCTCTTCCCCAATTTTCCCTTCATTTTATCTTCAAAAGCCTCCATTAAACCTTCACAAATCAACTCCAAAACTCCATCAATCATCCAAGGGAGCTTGAGTAGTCTTCCACACTCCATACTTAGAGCTTGAGGAGCACCAAGAGAGGGAGGTAGAACCGGTTAGGGGCTTGGAAAAGAAGGGATCTTACACATCTCAAGCTTGAATTTCCTTGAGCTATTTGAGGTAAAAGTGCTCCAACAAAACCCTAATTCATTTGCTCTAATTGTTTAGGTTTGAATCTTGTAGCCTTCTTGTTTGTTTTTGTGTTAAATTGGGTTGTTGAAGTGGACTCTTGGATTCCCACAAGACTTGAATGGGTGGTTATTATGATGTTGATGAGATAATATGGTGGTGATTTTAGTTTATTTTTGATGTTAGGAAGATAGGAGGAAGAGAAAGAGGCAAAACCGAAAGAAAAGGGAATTTATGCTGCTGGTTTCATTTCGATTTTTATGCCCTGCTTTGGCTATGAATTTCCAGATTTTCTTGGCTATTTTGAGAACTGAAATGTTGATCCATATGTGTGTAAATTTATTTGCAAAAATCATTCCATTTGGTGAGGTAAAATTGCATGAAAAGAAGAAGCCAAAATCTGGAAATTTTTACTCCTAATCTGCCCAAACTTGTGTCCTATTTTGGGGTGTTGTTTGGTCTGAATTTTTGCTACCATTTTACCATCATTTGCTCAAGAAATTTTTCTAGAGTCTTGGTTTTAAAAATGGAATGGAATGAGGACTGTTTTGGATAAGCTAAATGTTGCAAAAAGAAAAGAATTTCGTTTGGCAGGAATGAGCTCAAGAATTTCAGTCAACTTTAGTCATTTTGATCACTGCCTTCCCATGCGATTTTTTGGGTGAATTTTGGTACAAACATATCTCACATACTGAGGTTTATGCCTGCAAAATTTGGTATTTTTCCAGTACCATTTCGTTGCTCAAATGATGCCTCAAAACTGCTCCTCAAATCTGGAAAAACGCTGTGTTAGGACAGCTTTTTGTTTCATGTTCAAATGGCTATATTTTCTTGCTTGGGGGTCAAAATTGAGTTCTGTTTATTGAGTTTGAAACTATACCTATAGGTATTTTAGTGATATAAATTTCAGGGGCTAGATCGATTTCTGTGAATTTTGGTAAATTTTTAAAATTCGCTGAAAACCAAAACTGTTATGCCTTGTTTTCACAGTTATAGTGAAAATTTCTCTATGTTAATGACCAAACTAGCTCTTACACTAAACATGAAAGTTGTAGAGAATTGAGTTATCCATCTACTCACAAAATTACAGCCCAATCGGAGCACTGTACTGAGTGAAATGAACCAAAATACCCCTGCTGCTCAAACCCTTATATTTTGCTGGAAAATGGCCTAACTTGCTGTCCGATTTTTCTTGAATTTTCCAGCCTATTTTCCAAATTCTCTTGAGATGATATGCTGTGTTATGGTTTTCTTGAGTAGTTTATAATGTGGGTTGAATTTTAAGAGAAATGAATTTCCGACTTGGGGTGAATATTTGACCTACTTGTGCTTTGAATCTTTGAAAAGTGTCTTCTAGAAAATTGTAGTACTAAAAATCTATTTTTCAACTGTCGAACTTGTATAGTTTTCTGACTTGTGGAACTTAAGATATGAATTTTTAAAGAGTACTATCACTTATGGCTAACGAGTAAGTTTAGTGACACTTTTGGCTAAGGCAGATAATTCAATGACATTTTTGGCTAAGGCGGATAATTCAGTGACATTTTGAACAATTTGCTCATAAATTGTTGATCATTAGTCACGTTTGCTTCAGGTGGCCAAGGGAACTACGGTGTGAATTTCGAGGCACTCAAGTGATCTCACCTGCATACTTTTATTTGATTTCTTTTGTTGGTGAGCATTCCAACTCCTTTTCAAATGAAAATTTTGCTATTGTTTGCAAAGAAATGATTTGTTGAAATGAATTTGGATTATTTGAAAGACTTGAATTTCATAAGAACTATGCTTGATCTATTTTATGATTTGAACTACCATGTGAGTGTTTTCTCCTTTTCATGTGGTATTGGGAATTAAAAGAATAGTGTGCTATCTTGTGAATTATTGTGACGTCGTTTGGCGAAATCCCTCGACTAGTCTACTTCATTGGGCAAAGTCTCTCGAGTAATTTCAGTGAATTATTGTGATGTCGTTGGGTGAAATTCCTCGACTAGTCTACTTCGTTGGGCGAAGTCCCTCGAGTAGTTTCAGTGAATTATTGTGATGTCGTTGGGTGAAATCCCTCGACTAGTCTACTTCGTTAGGCGAAGTCCCTCGAGTAGTTTCAGTGAATTATTGTGATGTTGTTGGGTGAAATCCCTCGACTAGTCATTGGGTGAAGTCCCTCGAATAGTTTCAATGAATTATTGTGACGTCGTTGGGTGAAGTCCCTCGACTAGTCTACTTCGTTAGGCGATGTCCTTCGAGTAGCTTACCTGGTATATCCAGGCAATACCCATTTACGTATTTATCTACATGTTTTAAATTGTAAACTTGAAATATGATTTGAACTGTTCTAAGTGAATTACAAGTCTTTTGGAGCTCACTAGGCTTTAGCTCACTCTTTCAAATTTGTTTTCTTTAGCAGGGATTGAGAACCGAATGAAGACATGATTAGTTAGGGTTGGAACTTATCTTTTGAATTTTGCCTTGAAATGCTGAATTTGATATTTTGGGTTTGTAAGATGAAATTGTGGTTGTACTTTAAGTATATTAGACTGCAATTTGAAAAGTTGGGTTGTAAGTTGAATTTAGTAATGTTATTAGTTGTGGTTTGATTTGGAATGGTTATTTACGTTACTTTCGAAATGTTATTAGTTATTCAAGTGAGTGAGTCTAGCGGGAGCTGGGTAGGCGGTCCACCGAACCCTCTGGTTCATTAGGGGGAGGTAGGGTCGTCACACTCTTAATTTGGAATCGAAAGCTTAACTGTTTGAAAATTGACCTTGAATGCATACTTAGGTAATTTTGATTATGCATCGCTCAAGTGATCACGTGGACACCGAGAAACTTGTTTGATTTCCTAAATTGCTCTCGCTTGCTTTTGATTATTAGTGAGTGTCAAGTGCATGATTTGTTGACTTGCTTGAAACTGTTACATGCTTGAATTGAACATATTATTAAACTTGTCGAGGCGGACGTGTACTTTATCTCGTCCGATCTCTCTTACTTGACATGAACATGCTTACTTGTACTTGTAATGACTTGCCTAAACTTGCACTTGTACTTAATTGATAATTGAGTATTGTCTCATCATCCTACTTGATACATAAACATGCTGGGGATGCCCAAAACTCATCGGCAAACCTTTCACTTCGGGTCGGCAAGGGCTTGGCCGACAGATTGGTAAGCTATGGGTCTTTTCCTGTTTTGTCGGTTGGAATGCATTCGTCGACTACTTGCTTGGGTATACTAATTGGGGGGTTGAAACGCCGAAAAGAGATGGTTGACAAGTGTAGTTCTACGGACTTGTTCTTGTTATGTTGACAGAGTGTCAACTCAACTGGAAATCCTAATCAAGCAGTGGACTAACTTCTAAGAGCTCCTGTATCCTTTATTTAATATATAATTACTTTCCTTATTTGTATTCTTGCCCTAAAAGTTTTGGTTACTTAGCTTGCTTAATAAAAGTGTATATTACTTGAACTTGCATGCTTGCATGTTTTTCTTGGCCTCACTGAGCGTTTGTTCATCCCATTATATTTGTTATTCCTTAACAAGATGGTGGAGTGAAGTGTCCTGAGAAGAGTAGAATTATCTCTTGTGTATAAGCTTCTGTTTTCTTGTAAATTTTGACAAGTGTAAGTGTGAATGTGAAATGTATTTTGGAAGTGCTTGAATTACACTTGGGTTGTACAAAATGTAAGGTTTGTAGTCTTGGATATGAATCGGTTGATTCTTGTTTATCGAGGTTTCTCCTAGTTGGTTGATTCTATTATTTTACTTATTGAGCGAGTGAGTCCCGGCGAGAGTTGGGCAAGCGAACCCTCTGATTAACCTTAGGGGAAGGTGGTCGTCATAGTTTGTCTTATATAAGGGTTAGTTGGACAATCCAACAACTACGCCACGTGTTGCTTCCCCGTTGACTAAAAATCCAATGAAATCTTATCTTATCCATTAGTTTGTCTATTTTGCACTTAACTCCCTCTAGTTTCAATAATGTTCAACATTCATCCCACTAATTATTGTTTTACCATCATTCATTTACTCTCAACTCACTATTCACTACGGTTCAATTTACTGGCACTCGAATGAAAATTCTAATATTAAGGCATCCCTGCACATTCAAATGAGTCAATAATCAATGCAATTATAGATATATAAACATAATTGAGAAAAATGATAAATGCAAGTGAAGAAATATAAGTAAAATAATTGAAGAAATTTTGGGTCCTCACATCCCTCCCCCTTAAAGAAATTTAGTCCTCGAAATTTATACCTTCTACTACCTCAGTCGACACTGAAATCTGTTGGCCAAAAAGGGCAAATGTTCTAGCTAGCGCCCGCAGTCGATTCCCTCCTTCAGTAATTCATTGCGAAACAATTCCATTTCCCTGTCGCGGTTGCATCCTTGGGCAATTGCTAACTTAAGCGTCAAATAGGAACCAAGTCAATTCACACTAGGACTGCCCATCTCCAAGTGCTAATCAACTCAATCCCATTATTCCTCAAAGAAAATTCACAAGAAGCCTCACTTAAACAGTCAATCTACAGAATCACATTCAGTCTCATACATATACATATGGAGATTAAAACCCTAAAGAACACCTAGAATTTCTATGATTTACCTTAGTTAAATTCGCTCCCATAAATATCGACTAGTATCATTGTTCATGAAACTCACCTATCACTTTTCAAATCAATCCCACATAATTCTATTCTTTTCCTACAATATAGGAAACCCTAGTACTCAATATTTCACTTAGTAGCTAATTAGTCCCACGGTCCGATATCCTAAACATTAAGCCTAGGATACACTACAGAGATCTGAATCCTAAACTTTGATACCACCTGTGACGACCCCTTCGACATTAAGTCCATAAGAAGGTCAAATTGGTTGTTCAAAATTCCGATTTAAACCTAAGAAACAGAACAAGTTTTGAATTTTAGTCAATTGAACGAATTTACTGGGAATTGTAGAAAATGAATTAAACTCTGAAATTTATAGGATTTAAAGATTTCTGAGTCTAATTTCCAACGCAATAGACGGAGCTCGTATTCTCGAGACTGCACAGGCAACCCTACTAAAATTTTCAGAAAGTGGCAAGTCAGAAAAAATGGTTTCTTTCCCTCAAAAACTCATAGTTTTGATTGAAATCCAGCATACATTTGTAGTTTAAAGTCTAAAGAAGTGTTTGAGCTAGATTTGGCCAAGAAAACACCGTGAAAATTTTGAAATCCAAGCTGAAAACTCAGCCCCACTGTTCAGCCAGTGAGCAGAAATTTTCTCAAGTTTTTCTCCAAAAAATAACCATTAAATTCCACATAATCTCACTCAAATCCATAAGGGTTTCATCAATCATTAGCCCTATGGTATAAATAGCCAATTTCCAACAAGATTTAACAAAATTCAAATCTATAACAAGCATAAGGGTTACTAGAACATCTAGTGCCTGGATCTTTGAACAACTACTAGATCCACCATAGATCTTGCATAAATCAAGTAGATCTACCTCTATCAAGTGTCAAGAACTAGGAACCAAGATTATGGGTAGTTCTAGGGATTGCCTCCAAGATCTATTAAGATCTAACCAAGAACAAGCAAATTCTCCCAAGCTTTTGTTCCACAAGAGTTGCTTCACGTCGGATCGTCAGATTCCTACCCCAAGCTCGGATCTTTCTTGCAATCTTCAAGGAATCAAGAAGTCTCTCTCCTCCAAGCTCTCTCTTTCTCACCTCGCGGCTTTCTCTCTCTCTCACCAAGCCCTCTCTTTCTCCCAGCTCACTCAAGAAGAAGAAGAAAAGAGATTGAAATTGAGGTGGCTTGTTTCTCTTGGATTTTCTCCACAATTCTCTCTTCAACATGAAAGATTTCCTTGAGCTCTCTCACTCTCTCTCTAAAGGGAGAAGAAGAAGATGAGAAATGAAGTCTTTAAACTTGAGTTTGCCTTATATAAGGGTTAGTTGGACAACCCAATAACTACGCCACGTGTTGCTTCCCCATTGGCTAAAAATCCAATGAAATCTTATCTTACCCATTAGTTTGTCTATTTTACACTTAACTGCCTCTAGTTTCAATAATGTTCAACATTCACCCCACTAATTATCTTTTTACCATCATTCATTTACTCTCAACTTACTATTCACTACGGTTCAACTTACTGGCGCTTGAATGAAAATCCTAATATTAAGGCATCCATGCACATTCAAATGAGTCAATAATCAATGCAATTATAGATAAGAAAAATGATAAATGCAAGTGAAGAAATATAAACAAAATAATTGAAGAAATTTTGGGTCCTCATATCATAATTGACCTTTAGCAATGCATCATGACCATCCAAGTGATGAGAGCAGTCAAGTAAATTGCTTCACCTATTTAGTGAATGTTTCCTATGCAATTAATATTTCTCACCATAATTATCTCATATTAGTCTTGAAATTTGTATCTAATCCAATTGAGATATTATTGTTTTCCTATACCAAAATATAACTCTAATGAAGAAGCACTTGGGTACGTGTTTCGGAAAATCTTTATACAAGTGACCAATAATGAGATAACTTCAGTATCATAAGAAATAGTAAATCTTTATACATTATTCATTATCTTTCCACACTTCATAATGTACTCAATCACTAACAATTTGAGTTATATGATCCTTCCCAAGATGACGAAACCTGTAGTCATACAAGGCTGGATCTAGATGATTACCAGAGTTTAGGAAGTGGAAAGAACCCTTAGACCCAACTAATTCCCGAATTGTGAACGTGTTAATATAATCTCAATCCACAATTAACAATTTAGAGAAATCGGTTTTGGTAGAAGGCACAACAATCAAGTACAGTTCCTAATTGAAAAGCCAATGAATACTAGAACCCAACTCTAGGTATTCAAAAGAAACTTGCAACAATCCTTAAGAGAAAATTCTTAATTTTTATTATCCAAATTACTGAAACTATTACAAGTAGAAGAAAGGCTGTTTATAGCCAAAAGCCAAATTAATTAGACTAATCTGGTTGGACTTGAATTTAGTCACTTATTTCCTAAAAAGCTAACTAATTGACTAATAATTAGTTGGCACAAATAACTCACATAACTGGCCATTACTATTTGTAACAATCACAAAGTAAATAACTAAACAAACTAAGAAAAAATGAATCAAATTGGATCAAACCAACAAAACCCTAAAAATTAGAATGCCAGAAGATCAGAGTCGATTATAGGACCAGTCTTTGCACCAGCTTTATCTGACCAGCGTCTCTCATTTAATCGAAGGAAGACTAGCACTGGTTGTGAAGCTGGTCTTCACGCCGGTTGTTCTCTGCTTGACCAACCGTTGCTACATTTTGCACGTTGTCATGTCATGGCTTTTATTTCAATTCCTTCCATTTGAATAGCTCAAGTATGAAGGTTTTGTCATATTCAACTCTGATTAATGACCAAAATGAATGATCAAAAACTTCTTCAATGAGCAACCCAACTCAAACTTGAATAGTTCTTAAGAAAACAAATCTTGAGTTTTGGGTTGCATCATTTTCCTCCTCTTGAACAAGATTTGTCCTCAAATATGCACCTAGACCAAACACAAGAGGATACAAATCAATAAGAATGAAATATTAAGACTTTGTATTCTTACCATGCGCATAATAAAGAATAAAGATTTTATTGCCAAATCCCAATTGAGACCTTACTGTGAAATCTGAAAGACAAAACTAGTTCACGACTCAAATTACTAATAAAATAGATGGATTCAAGTGGCAATATTATGAATTCCTTATTAATATTAGCTAGAAGCAAAAGCAACTCAAAGATATTAGAATTAGCATGAGAACAAACACATGACACCTCAAATGTGAAATCATTTAACAATGATGAATTATGCATGCCATGAGCTAGACTCTTACAACAAAACCAAATGTAACGTGACCCAAATTAGAACACACACAAATGACAGGAAGATTCTCTAAAGAATTCCATGACACAAACACACTTAAGGAACAATCACTTAGATCAACAAACAAAGAGTAGTTAGGTAAAACACTTACACATAGACAATGCAAACCTTCCTTCTTGACTAAGACAACTAAGAAATTGAGGTAAAAGATATACCCAATCATAAATAACACTTAGACTAATCAACTTATTAATTGGATGCAAAATAATAACACTAAGATCAATTATATTTATGGCAAGTAAAAATGCACATCACTAGGCCATAAAACAAATTGAACATCCCTAAATTCTTCATGGCCAGCTTTAATGCTTCATTGAGCAAACCCAAGGTTGCCATGATCTATCTGTAGACAATGGAATTTTAATTAATTATTGTGTTCCATTGGTCTATAAATTATATTCATGGCATATTTTTATCCTATCAAATATTGCCATATGTCATGCACCGTGGAAAATTGGTTATTTGGGCCAATTATATCTCTCAAGTGTCAAGTTGAGGTGCTTCACGGCCAATGAAAATATTTGGAGTGTCTTAATCAAATGGCCATGTCACATGTTTCTGACTAAGCAAATGTGGATAAATATCTCAATATTTATTTCTTATTAAAGAGATAATATTTGGTTCTTTAGTCCTTATATATATGTCTTATATATTGGACCATCAATGAAATTGTACCCGTCATATATGTCTCTGAATCACGTAATGAGGAAAGTACATGTTGGTAATATCTCTTTGTTAATAAATACAAAATAAAGAGATAATATTCAAGAGATTCAGTCCTTATAGAACTAGATGTCTTTGCAAGCCAAGCATATGTACCCCATTCTACAACTATAAATGGGGGTCTCTTAAAACCTCACACATCAACACATCTGCACCGGCCACACAAGTCTTCTTGAAGCTTGAAAGTTGCAAAGGCTCGCAAGTTCTTCAAGTGCGTCTTCATATTGAGGTGTTAGTCACGTTCTTCAAATCTTGATATCAAGATTTGGAAGAAACTTTCTCTTCATATTCAAAGGTGTTCATCACGTTCTTCAAATCTTCTATATCAAGATTTGAAGAAATTGACATTGATCCAAGAACAAGCTACGAAACCCTTGGATAAGTGTTAGAAGAGAAGAATGAGAGTCTCTCTCTCCACAGTTTGAGAAAATCTAGGAGATTGTAACCCATATTGTCTTAAAATTATTATACTTTTTCATATTTGCGTATATTTTCTTGTCTTGTAATTCTTTTTTGGACTTGAAATTTTTATTAGCATTACAAATTTACTGCTGCGCCCGGTGGGACCATCTCGCCTTCCATCTCTTCTCTTCAAATATTTGACAACACGTATCGATGAATGGCTTCAAAGAACAACCAGTCTGCTTTGCTTCTGTTCCAAAGTGTTGATGCCAAATCTGAATCGCACATGTTGCTGCACCTACATATGTTGTTAGATCACGTGACAGGAGCATGACAAAGAGCTTCCACTCAAAGTAGCATGAAAGTTCAAGCGCATCAACTCTGTCTTTGGTTCGACATCACCAATGCTCTCTTCTCCTACCTTGGGGCTCAAGGATGTTTCCGCCTCGGTTGAGAGACACTTACCATGCTTGAATTGGGATCTGAATCCAAACTCTCCAAGTATGATGATGATCGCGTCAAGCAGGATGGAAGCTTCCTCTCATGGAACTCTTCAACCCAAATTCTTCATTGAAGATTACGCAACGCGACTTATACTTTTATGCACCATGATGACAAATACTGCAAGTTTGGAAGAGCAAGTCTTGAACATGTCTAAAATGATGGAGACTATGATGAAGCACATCAAGGACCAAGATGTTCTAATTGCTCAACTCGTCAACCAAGGATGGTGCTCACGAAGGAAGTCGCATGAACTCAAAGAGCACCAAGATGAGAGGGCTCCTCATCTAGAGGAAGAGAAGATGAAAGAGTATATGCGTTGCTGAAGGAGCAATTCCTATGGATGGGTTAGAAAGTTCGTTGAAGACATGATCAAGGCAAGGAAAGTGGCCAAGTCAAGCTTCACTTACTCTAAACCATACTGCTAGGATTGTGACCTAGCAATGCACGCTGTAGATATCAACCACCTAAGTTCCAACAATTTGATGGAAGGAACCCAAAACAACATGTAGCTCATTTCGTTGAAACATGTAACAATCTTTGGAACACGGGTGACGCTGGTCAAACAATTTGTTAGGTCTTTGAAGGGTAATGCATTTGATTGGTACGATCTTGAATCGGTTCCATTGATAGTTAGGGAACAACTTGAACAGGAGTTTCTCAATCGCTTCTACTTTCGACGAGGCTGTAAGCGTAAGCATCTTTGGAATTGACCAACACCGTCAATGGAAGAATGAACACGTGGTCAACTATATTGATAGATGGAGAGGCTTAAGTCTCAAGCTGCAAAGATAGACTCTCACGAAGCTTACGCCATATGAAATGTGCATCGAGGAATGCATTGGAGCTTAAGTTACATCTTGCGGGGCATTCGACTTCAAACACATTTGAAGAATTAGCCAAAGCTCATGACATGGAATTGAGCATTACTGGCTAATGCAGATGGTTCTCAATTCAAGTTCCCGTGTTCAACCTTCTGGTCAAAATAGCAGAGACAAGAAAACAAGAAAGGGGCAAGTCTCCCCAAAACTCAACAACAAGGGTCAATGGTGACAAATTCGGCACCTATGAAAAGTACCACAAGGTGAGTAGAAAAGTCAGCTTTGAAGGCTAGACTCTTCACAGAATAGGCCAACAAGAAAGCCCACTTTGAAAGAGATGCAAGAAAGAATACCCTTTCCTTGATTCAGGACTTGCAAGGAATGTTCGATGATCTCTTCAAGGCAAAACTCATTGAACTGCTCACGAAATGAAGCGTCGAGGAAGCGGGAGCCAAGTTAATGATCCAAATTACTACTGCTACCACGTTTGATGGTCATCCCACTCAAAATGTTTTGTCTTCAAAGACAAAATCATGGATTTAGCTCGTCAAGGTCAAATTCTTCTTGAAGAGGGACAAAGTGTCCATAAACCAAACCACCATAATGTTTGGTTCTTTTTGCACGATAGAAGCCTCTTTCAATTCATCCCTATCGGCGATATCCATCCATGAAGAAGATGATTAAAAATCTTCAAATAACGGTCAGGTGGAAGCGATAATGAAGGATGGACTCGTCGCGAAAGAAGACACACAAACCAAAGGTGAAGAAAAATGCTCCTTGAAAACATCGCACAACAAGATCCAAAGCAACAAGGCGCAAAAGCGGTGAGAAAGCGAGAAGGGATGGCGGTGGCTCAATCCCCGGATGACTGCCCCTCCAAAGGCTTCGTCGGACCTATAACATTGAAGGAATTTATGCCAATGGGATATCGAGTGATGGTGATGACTATGTCTCTTGCAATGTTGTCCGCGTCGAAAGTTACGAGTGGCACAAATTGATGCTAAGTTTGAAGAAAAACTTAAAATTGCGATAACACCGGCGATTGTGCAACAACTATCGTCTTTAATGATGATGATTTGATGATTGGCTCCAAGACCCACAATGTCGACCTTTGTTAGATCGGTGGATATGCTTTCGAGAGAAAGGATAAATCGGGATACTCATAGATGGAGTCTGCTGTCAACATCATGCATGTGGCGCCATGAAGGAACTTGGAATTTCAAGTGATGAGCTCTCCCAAAGCGCCTCATGATCAAGGATTCAATCAAGGGGCAAGAGCAATTGGCCTCGTGGGATCGAGATGCTGATTGGCGAGTTATCTTCAAGTGCACTCTTCCATGTTATTGGCCTTAAAACTTCCTACAACATGCTCTTGGAGAGACCATGGATTCATGAGAATGAGATTATACCATCCACTCTTCATCAATGCTTTAAATATTATCATGATGGTGTAGTCAAAGAAGTTGTTGGGATAATAAAAGCCTTTCATGAGCTGAAGCACATTTTGTTGATGCCAAATTTTATTTGCAAGGTGAAAAGAAGAAGAAAGAATCAGTAAAAGAGGAAGTTCAACAGTCGAAGCGACCTCTGTGTGTTATATTCAAAATCAAGGAGGAAGGAAGGACAATCTCCTTTTGTTGGAGTAATGCATTAAATATTCCACTAACAAGATTGAACCCGTGTGAAGAGTGAAAGTCATCTTTGAAGGGTTGATGCGTCCAAAGGAGGAACCTGCGATGGAACATAACTTCATTTACCAAACTCGGACCCAGGGGGTTTTGACCCAATACATCTGACTTCGCTAAAGCTGGTTTACAACCCAAATAAGAAGAATACATTGGGCGGACTTCTTCCGAAATAGCGGTGAAAAGGCTCATGGATTGACTTCTACTCAAAGATGCTAAAGGAAAGAGGCCATGCTATTGAAAATTTGTCAATGGGTCTTGGCTATCAACCACCTTCACCCATTAGCATAGCAATCAAAGAGCAAACTACAATTATGTGAATGTGGAAAGAAAGTAACAAGTCAGGAGGAGATGTGCCGATAGATTAGGGAACAAGTCAAAGCGCACTTCCATTTTTGACAGACTTGCACAGGTAAAGTTTGAAATGACGGTTCATGAAAACTAAATGCTCAAAACAAAACGACAAGTTGTCAAACAAGAAAAGAACCTTGCTCCGAACAAAGGAAAATGTTTAAAAAACGAGTCACCAACTTCTTCATACATTATGGTGATCTGTTTAATGCAAGGATTGAGACAATCGTTGATGAGCAAGATAAAGAAAGCACTGCCTCTTGCCATCACATTACAATCAATGATCCTGAAGAAGAAGAAGAGGCGGGCGATGCTCCTCCTGAATTTGAGGTAGGGGTAAAATCCACAGCTGATGTGCTAAAGGAAATTAACCTTGGCACGAGTGATGATCCTCGCCCGATTTACATAAATTCATGGATGACTCCCGAAGAAGAAAAGGAATACGTTGATCTACTGCTCGAGTTCAAAGACGTCTTCGCTTGGAATTATCAAGAAATGCCTGGTCTGGATCCGAAAATTGCTGTTCACAATTTATCTGTCAGGCGAGGAGCAAAACCTATCAAACAAGCTCAAAGACGCTTTCGGCCTGAGTTGATTCCTTTGATAGAGAAGGAGGTAAACAAGTTGATTGAAGCTGGTTTCATACGGGAAGTAAAATACCCAACGTGGATTTCAAGCATTGTCCCTGTGAAAAAGAAAAATGGACAAATTCGAGTTTGCGTGGATTTTCGAGACTTGAATGAAACCTGTCCAAAAGATGATTTTCCACTCCCATCCGAGTTGACAGTTGATGCTACAACGGGGTATAAAGCATTGTCATTTCTAGATGGATCCTCTAGTTACAACCAAATAATTATGGTAGCCAAGATGAGGAGCTCCGACTTTCAGACTCCCAAAAAGGAATATATATTGCTATAAAGTAATGCCGTTCGGATTGAAGAACGCTGGAGCAACATATCAAAGGGCAATGCAAAGAATTTTCGATGATATGCTGCATCGAAATGTGGAATGTTATGTTGATGATCTTGTCATAAAGTCAAGGAAGCGAGAAGATCATATTCAAGACCTTCGAAGAGTTTTTCAACGCCTTCGAAGATATCAGCTGAAGATGAACCCATTGAAGTGTGCATTTGGGGTCGCTTTACGGCAAATTTCTTGGTTTCATGTCAATCAGCATGGGATAGAGGTTGATCATGCCAAAATTGATGCCATCATGATGCTTGAACCACATAATATTCACGCGAGTTGAAGAGTCTTCAAGGCAAATTGGCCACATCGAAGGTTCATCTCAAATCAGGTGGAAGATGTCAACCCTTGATCGCTGAAGAAGAAAAAGGAGTACCCTTGAATGGGATGAGGCATGTAGAACGCATTATAAAGCATCAAAAGCGATCTCATGAACCCTCCCATTTTAAGCGCACCGGTTCGGGAAAACCATTGATCCTCTACATTTCTGCTCAAGAAGCGGTCGGTTGGGGCATTACTCATCAAGAAAATGATGAAGGCAAGGAGAATGCCTTTATTACTTGAGGTGGGATGATGACTGCAAATGAGTTAAAGTATTTGCCTATTGAAAAGTTATGCTTGGCACTTATATTTGCCATTCAAAAGTTGAAGCATTACTTTCAAACATCTTTGTGCGACTCATATCTAAACCAATCCTATCAAGTATGTCATGATAAGACCGTCTGTCGATCGTCTAGCAAGATGGTACCTTCAATTTCAACAGTTTGAAATTGTTTATGTACCCTTGAGGCTACATTAAAGGAGCAAGTGTTAGGCGACTTCTTAGCCGAACCATCCCTATACACCGGGCCGGAATGGGAGTTGACCCGAAATTGCGATGAAGATGTGTATATGGTGGAATCTCCATGGTCAATGTATTTTGACGGGGAGGGCTGCTCATGCATTGATGGAGCTGGTGCTGAGTCGATCTTCTATACTTCTCAGGCGGCGTGCTGCCCTCTCCTTTACCAACGCTTGACACCGATGCTCAAATAATGGCGAATATCAGCATTGATCCGGGCTTGAGATGGCTAGATATGAAGCAGTTGCATCTTAAGATTTATAGGTGATTCCAAAGCGGTGGTAAATCAACTTTTGGTATCTATGAGGGGTGAAGAAACCGATTTGGTTCCATATTATAATTATGCCAAACAACTCGAGGGGTACTTAGGTATGTCACTATAGAACATGTCGAGGAAACTTAACCAACAAAGCTGATTCTGGCCCGATTTGGCAAAATTAGCTTCATGCCTCTCTCCTTCTCCTCAATGTCAAGTCCCAATATGTAAAATTGGGTTATACCTCAATGTTTGATGAAGAAGACAATGACGAAGAAAATGTTTATCATGTCACGGTCTATGAGATTGGGAGGAGGATTGGCATCAACCATAATTGATTATCTCGATTATGGAAGATTGCCTAAAGATCAAAGAGAAAGAGTTGACATATACCACCCGAGCACCTCGTTCATCCACTTACAAGGAGACACTTTGCTCCGGAGATCATTTGATGGGGTGTTTCTTAGGACTCGATGCCTTGGAAGGAGTTATTTTAGTATACATGCCAAGAAGAAGCTCACAGGGGTATGTAGGCATACACATCAATCGGTCCTGAAGTTACAACTTTCGCGCCAAGAGGATGGGTTACTATTGTGCGATGGTAAAGATTTGCATTGATTTTGCAAGAAAATGTCAAACATGTCAATTTCATAGCAACTTATCCATCAACCTCTGAGTCGTTACAGAACCGACCGTTGCTTTTTGCCAGCCTTTTGATGCGATTGGACATAGTTGGACCGCTTTACCAAAGTCTTGCGGAGGACATATTTTTATTTTAGGCAATGTGAACCTACTTCTCAAAGTGGGCTGGAAACAACTCCCTTTGAAAGAGGTGAAGAAGGAAAATGTGGTGGACTTCATTAGTCTCAATATCATCTATCACTATGGAGTTCCATCGTTACATCATCACCGATAATGGCAGGTAAGCCTTTTTGTAATGCTTTGCAATCAAACTTTCTAAAAGTTTAAATTCAACTGACACAATTCTTCCATGTACTTCATACGCATTTTCAAAATGGGCTGCCGGGGCATTTAACAAGACTTTGTGCAATCTATTGAAGAAAATGGTGGATAGAGTCGAAAAAGGATTGGCATCTTACATGGAGAAAGCTCTTTGGGCATATGGGACCACCGAACTCTGCAAAGCAACTCCGCACTTGTCTACCATCTTGAAATTTGTTCTTCCACTTGAGTGCGGATACCACTTCACTAAGGATTGCAGTCAGAAGGGCTTAACGAGGAAGATAGCGTTCAAGCCATGTCTCTCGAGGAGTTGAAAGCACTTGATGAAAAGGGCTAGAGGCTCAACAAGAATGGAGTGCTATCAAGCTGCGTCTCAAGCGTTGAACAAGCGTGTCCCGACCACGATCTTTCCAAGAGATTGGTGAGTTGGTTCTTGTTGTTGAAGACCAATCATTCTCACCCATGGTGGACAAAGAAAGATTGTATCTCTAAGTGGGGCTGACCCATATGTTGTCCAGTCTACTCCAATGGTTCCATACACGATTGATTGATGAAAATGGATTAAGGATTGGTCAATCAATAAGTATTTGAAAAATACCATCCATGTGGTCGAGAGCTGCTCCCGCGCATGGTTAAAGCGCATGTTGTTCACGACCCGTATGAACTAAAACTATGAGCGGCCACCTAGGTGTAGTATGTGGTTAAAGCTGCTGAAACACTCCAAGTCTAGGTGGTAAACAAATGGCATCACAGCCGCATGAGATTAAAGCACTGCGAGGGAACTTCGACGATTTGACAGTTCCACTTTGGGATCGAGGCGACAGGGGCAACCTCTAAGTTTTACACCACGAATAAATCTTTCCTCATAAAAAAATTATTTTGATGAAAAGCTTGAAGTTTAAGCTTGTTCTTACTTTTATTTTTTATTTTATTTCTTCTTAAAAAAAAGAAAAAAAAAAAGAAAAAAGAAAAGAAAAAAAAAAGAGAAAAGAAAACAAAAAAAAAAAAAAAAGGAGAAAAAAATCATCTCAAAAAAAAAAAAGGGTCTTATTGTTTAAGAGAAAAAAGTTTCATTACTAAATGTCAAATTTATGATCTATTACAGCAGTTTTGCATGACTCAAGGGAAAATTTCATGTCTTCTAATTCCTTTGCCGCATCTTCAGTCAGGATATTAGCAGTCTCAATAGAGGAAATGTCATCACGGACTTGAAACTTTTAGCCTGAATTACTTGAGAGATCTTCTTGCTTACGGTCAATGGTGAACAAATCTCCACGCTGGCAAGTCAGCAAGTTCCTTTTGAAGAAGTATCTTTTCTCTTCAGCGAGAATGTAACTTTTCTTCAAGGCATTGGATGTTAGAATAGCTTCTTCTACGCTCCTTAACTTCTTTTAGTTGAGATTAGCTTTAGAAAGAAGCTTGGCGTCGTTCTTTACTCATCCTTTCCCATGATGATGACATGGAAGAATCATATTCTTCAGCTTTTCACAAATAAATCTGTCAATAAATCCTTCAAAGGAGACCATATGTTAGGTCCGCTTTGGTGATCTCTCCAATAACTTCTTCCGCACACTCCTTCAATGAAGAAATTTGCTCAATAGGAGTGTTGAGAATTTGCCGCGAATCCATCCAAAGACTTTGTAAGTACTTCTTTTGGTGTGTTTGAATCAATTTTTGCCCATGAAATTCCGACACCAATGCCACTCTAGGCTTCTTTCGAATTTCATGTGAATTGGCCAACTCTTGCTTATGCATTGATGAGGCAGATCCACTGGTGGTAAGTTGCTTTGGACCATTGACTGCAGTTTCATGATTTCTCTTATTTGAAGTCATGCTAGTAACTTCAATAGGTGAGTCGCTCTTGGTTCCTTCTTGGCGAAATTCAACAAAAGCAGGCTGAAATAAAGATGATCTAAACATCAAGAAATAAGGAAAGGAAGATAAGAGGTAATATAAGTTTATATATATTACCTTAAGCGTGATACTTGGCCAATGATGATGCAAAAGAGTGTCTTCTACATTGGAAGACTTTGACCTCTTAGTTGACCTCTTCAATGGTGATCTTGGTTGCTACTACCACTTGTTGTGGCGAATCCCTTCTTGAGTAGATCCGGCACACTTATCTTGAGTTGCTTTCCTTCCAGTGGACTTGGCAAAGTCAGGATTGTCTAATATCTCGATTTCGATATTTTCTTCCATAGGAGCTACCGTCAAGGGTTTTGGAAGTGTCAATCGCATCTTTGGAGGAATCACCTGTTTCGCGCCCTTTGTGGTTTGTTGAGTATCTCTAGAAGAGTTACTTTTCATGACAACGCTTTCCAAGCGAGCGTTAGGAGTTTTATCCTTGGTGGGAAGATGTCGAAGATCCGTTGCAATCTCAAGTAGCTTCACCGTGGTGCATTGGCTTATCAATAGATGTAGTCATCTGCTTGGATGGCTGTGAAGGAATCTTGTGTGATCTTAAGAGTGGAAGGAACACTATTTGATCGTGTGCGACCACCAGCTATCGAGTCCTTACCGTGACCAAGGGGTGCTTTCTACGCACGGGATGGTCATCTTGGAACTGTTTGCACGGTCGAGGAATCCCATAGTTGAATAGCTTCGCCCAAGGTGTAGGTGTGAGTGATCTCCTTCAAATTGTTTGGAATATCCTGACAAAAGCCAAATTGCACTAAATCTACAAAATTGTATCTTTCAATGATGAAAATACTATCCTTACGTAGAGTTAAGAAGCGGATCGTTGACTAATAGTAGCTTCGTAAGTCTTGGTGATAGAGAGCCATCATCAATCAGCAGTTTTTCTTCATTCTCGGTCCAGCATAGCCTAGAGAGTGTCAATGGAGTCACTCCTTTGAAGATTTCCTCAGCCTTTTGTCTATCATAGAAGATTGCCATCCTCTCACGCTAAATCTTGTCATGGTGCATGGTAGCTACTCACTGATTGTTTTCATGATACCGTTAAAGTATTGACCAATCCAAGCATAGACGTAGTGGATTGGAAAAACAACATCGCATTCTCTTAGGTTAGGGGCGTGGACGATCTCCCTCAACCCATGATATATGCTGGCAAGAACGGATTGCAAGACAAAACTTTGTCCACTGTTGCCATTAGGCACGCAACTTTGAAGACACTTGGACGAATACGATCAACTTTCTTGCTCGACAAGAGGAACTTGCAAATCCAACATGCTATGAATGCCGCCATGTAGGTCTCTTTTCTCAACGACCCTTGAATATTTAAGGTGTCAAAGGAATGTTAAAGTCTTTGTCGACAAGATGGTTTGGTTCCACACTTCCACAAGGTTAAAAGTTGTTTTGGGCTTAGGCGTAGTCTTTCTCTACTTGCCTGTCGGGATGAGCCCTATATCTTGCCTCTCCTTTGAACCGAGCGAATCCAATCTTTCATCCCACGCCTTGGTGGTTAGTCAAAAGATGAAAATAAGCGAGAGTAGATGTTTACAACTTGCGGGGAGAAGGGTTTTCCTTCTTTATGCATGGAAAGAAGTTCCACTGCCGAAGGGACAACTTCATCGAAGAACGTGCCATCAATTGATAGGCCACCAAGTCGATAGAGATCCCAAAGCGTAATAGACATCTCTCCCATGGTATGAAGTGTGTTCGTAAGGACACCAATATTTGAAGAAGGCTACAAGTAAGATGTTCTCATAGCGATCATAGGAGAATCTCGGCCTAGGCGGCTTCAAATATACCGGGTGTGAGCACTTCCTTATGTCTTCAAGGATGTCCTCAGTCCATTCCCAATAATGGGAAGTGTAGCGCCTCACCAAAGAAAGATGAAGGAATTCTCCATGTAGCTTTGTCGATATTGAAACTTACGAGCGGAAGGCGTGAATTTACGCTATCCACGGATCTCCACTATGTAGTGATGAGTTTAGCACAGCGACTTCTTCTCTCTTTGGTGTTGCTGAGAATCGACGGTTGCTATAACCTCTTTAGTCCACTTGCTAGTCCAGTCCTCAAGATACATGGATGCATCAAGAGGGATGAAAGACTCAGCAAGGCTGCCAAATGCCGGTTTATTGACATACAGTGATAAGCTTTTCGATTGAGATCCTCCACGTTCGTCTGTCAAGGTGATATGTGGCAGTGGCGTGGCGTAGTCCTTGATTTGCATGGTTGCTAGAATCTTGAAAAGGAAAATTTTTAGGCGATGAAAAGAAAATCCTTGCAAAATTTTAGAGACTAAATTACCTAGTTAGGTGAATTTCCAAGTCGTTGCTCGCTGAAGCCTTACAAAAAATGACGAAGGAGGGAATGTTCGAAGTTAATGGAGGTAATTTTTACGAAATTTTAGTAGTCAAATTACCTTGGCCGAGCTTTGGAAATCACTCAAATTTCCTCTTGAGGTTGGTTGCTGGTCTCCAATAGAAGTTGAACCTAAAGGCAAAGCGGAAAGATTGATGCAATAAGTGATCGAATAAAATCGAGGTCCCACGTTATTCATGCATGCTCTTTGCATAAAATAGCATATGCAAAACAATAATGATTGCATAGATATCATACATAAGAAGCTATCGGAATTTTATAATAACCAAGGCACTAGTCAATGAGGATTGAACAATCAATGATAGGAGACAAGCCATTGAATTCCACATGGAAGTCAGAAGTTACAAGAAATTAAAGTCATCCTATGAACTTAATGACATGGCAAGAAAGGCTCCAATATCAATCACATGCGTGGCATCAAGGGTGAATTGAATAAGCATGCAAGGGCTCTTTCCGAAGCTTCATTCAACAGTTAAAATAAACGTGAGAAAGACCAGCACATGCATGCATGGTGTCAAGATAGACTAAGACAGCTTTCTATTGAGGTTTCTTTCAGCAATTGAAATACGCGGTTGAAGACTTGCATGGGATTTTATATGCAATAGTTTATCAAGTTCTATAGTACGCCGTTGGCATATTACTGAGCATCATAAAAATCAGGAGCAAGCTTGATCAATATGGAAAGATATAGCATGATATGGATATTTAATTTGATAATAGTTTTCTTGAATGTTAGTCACAAGTGGCGGAGACAATTACTTACAAGTGTTGACACCCGAGAGATTTCAGCAAGATGCAGTGGGAAGCGGGAGTGATCACTACAATGGAGATCGTAAGGGCAACAATGGTAACGATTGCTTGATACTAACAGCGAAGACAAAGAAAGCAAGACAAAGAGACGTATATCCACGGTTCTAACCCTCAAGTATTTATAGTGAAAAGCTTCCAGTAAAGTCCAAGAAGAATTTGAAACTGAAGTTATCTCCATTTCAAATAGGATTCGGTTTGTTAGCAATTTTGTGAAATTCGGATGATTTCAGAGTTTGTGTTGAGCTACATATGCGGCAAACAAGGCAGTTACCATGTAAGGATGTTATTTGTGGGATATTGTGGATGAGTATTCTTTTCTAATTCAACAAAGAATGAGATTCAATGCCACGCATGGTTTCTTGGGAGGTTGAGTTTGATGCCAACTAGCATTTCTATTGCAATTTGGTTTCGGATTTCTAGTCTAAGTGGAGTTTGAAACTGACAAGGGATGCAATGGTTCATGACTTCGAGATTCCAAACGTACTTGAAGTTTGAAACCAATACCAACAGGGAAATGAATTGTTAATTGGATGCATCGGATTTTAGAATCTGACAAGGGAAGGATTGCTTTGGTAGTTGACTTCTTATAAGGGTAACTGATTCCTTCCATGCATGGGTTTCACCAAAAACTTCAAATTCGCTAAGGGAACTACTAATCTAATATTAAAAGAAAGAAAAGGTGCAGCCGTGGTTTCCTTGGTCAAGATAGCTTGCATGGATGATTTGGCATCAATATATTTCATGTCCTAGTTCCTCAAAAACCGTCTTTGGAATTCCTAGTGATGGTGATCTCTGAAAGAAATAATTGGAGGTGAAGTCAAATGTTTTTGCATGATTATCTTTCACCAATCCAAAAGCCTCGGTCATCAAATTTGCAAGATTTTAAGTTTAGTTCATTTCTTGGACTTTATTTGGAAATTATATTTTGGTGACATTAATGGTGGAAAAATGTCAAAACTTGTCCTTTTCAACCGTCAACATTCGAGAACAAGTTTTGAGGGGGCATTTGTAGACAATGGAATTTTAATTAATTATTGTGTTCCATTGGTCTATAAATTATATTCATGGCATATTTTTATCCAATCAAATATTGCCATATGTCATGCACACGTGGAAAATTTGTTATTTGACGGCCAATTATATCTCTCCAAGTGTCAAGTTGAGGTGCTCTGGCCAATGAAAATATTTGGAGTGTCTCGCCCAATCAAATGACGCCATGTCACATGTTTCCTGACTAAGCAAATGTGGATAAATATCTCAATATTTATTTCTTATTAAAGAGATAATATTTGGAGTTCTTTAGTCCTTATATATGTCTTATATACTGCAAAGGACCATCCAATGAAATTGTGCCACGTCATATGTCTCTACAGGCCTGGCCAATCAGGAAAGTACATGTTGGTAATACCTCTTTGTTAATAAATACAAAATAAAGAGATAATATTCAAGAGATTCAGTCCTTATAGAACTAGATGTCTTGCAAGCCAAGCACATATGTACCCCATTCTACAACTATAAATAGGGGGGTCTCTCCATGAAACCTCACACATCAACACATCTCAACATACAAGTCTTCTTGAAGCTTCGAAAGTTGCAAAGGCTCTGCAAGTTCTTCAAGTCGTCTTCATATTCGAGGTGTTCGTCACGTTCTTCAAATCTTCGATATCAAGATTTGAAGAAACTTTCTTCATATTCAAGGTGTTCATCACGTTCTTCAAATCTTCTATATCAAGATTTGAAGAAGTCGGCATTTGATCCAAGAACAAGCTACGAAACCCTTGGATTAGTGTTCGAAGAGAAGAATCGAGGGAGTCTCTCTCTCCACAAGTTTGAGAAAATCTCGGAGATTGTAACCCGCATATTGTCTTAAAATTATTATACTTTTCATATTTGCCGTATATTTTCTTGTCTTGTAATTCTTTTGCAGACTTGAAATTTTATTGCGTACACTATCCAGAGCACGTGATTGCCAATTTCTCAATTAACCTATGAAAACTCAACAAATATACTTGGCAACAAAAGGTTAAGAGTGTTAGAAAACAAATCCTTCCTTACAATATTGGCTTTTGCAAGACACTATTGTTTCTCTCATTTGTTGCCTATAAGGTTGTACTTAATAATGCCTTTCCCCTCTCAATTTTGCCAGCCTTGCTCTCTTGTTTTTGCTTCCTATCTAACACAAATTCTTGTTGAAAACTATTTTGGTCCTCCTATGCTTGAGCGGTACAAGAGTAATCTTCTTATCTCTATGGACAAAAGAATACTTGTAAGTGTGACGAGAATGATTAACACCCTTGTTATATTGCCATGGTCTCCGTAAGATAATGTGACTAGCTTGCATTGGCACAATATCACAAAGGATCTCATCTCCATATCTTCCAATCTTAAAAGAAACAAGTACCTATTTTGAGATCCATATTTCACCACAATTATTGAGCCATTGCAAATTATAAGAATGAGGATGGTCGTAGTAGGTAGTCCTAATTTTTCTACCATAAGTGCATTAGACATATTGGAGCAACTACCCCCATCAATGATCAAGCTACACATCTTATCCTTCACTTGACAATGCATATAAAAGATGTTTTAATGTTGTGCATCATCCTCTTGAAATTGGGCAATCAAAACATGCCTCACCACCAATCCCAAGCCTATAGGTTCATTAGTTGGAGCTATTTCAATCTCTTCTTCTTTCTCTATTAAAGGTAGCATATCTTTGCACTCATCCTTATGATCAGTCACCACATCTCCATTGTCTAGAATCAATATAACTCACTAATTAGGACATTGAGATTGAATATGCCCATACCCTTGGCATTTAAAGCACTTCATATTCTAATTGTGTGTATTGGAAGCCTCACTTGATGATACAATCGCTATCAACTCTCAACCCAAATTTTGATTGATCAACTTGTGGCCTTACTTGAGAAGTAGTAGGTGAAGGCTTCTCCTCTCCTCTAGGCAAATTTGATCTCCCATTATAGAAAGGAATAGTAGAACTGAAACATGCATTACCCCTCCTCTTAGTGCGCCTCTCTACTTTGATGGCCTTGTCTAACATCCCATTCATGTCCAGATAATGTTGTAACTCAACAACTTCAACAATTTCCAGCCTCAATTCATTGCGAAAGCACGCCATAGTAGCTTCGGTATCTTCATGTACATCAACCTTCATCATAAGCTTCTTCAAATATTTGTAGAAATCGTCTATACTCTTGTTCCCTTGAGTGAGAGTTTGTAACTTCTGATGAAGTTCTTGATGATAATAACCTGGCACAAATCTTTTTCTCATGAGACCCTTTAGTTTTTTCCAAGTCTCTATGGATTCTTTATTTCTCCTCCAACTTGAATGAAGTTGATCCCACCACATCAAAGCATAATCCATAAACTCTGTGGTAGCTAATTTAACTATTTGCTCTTTCGTGTAGTCATTACAATCAAAGACCATCTCAATCTTCCTTTCCCATTCTAAATAAGCCTCAAGATCGGATTTCCCTTGAAAAGGTGAAATTTTGAGTTTGATCCCTTTGATTGGATCGTTGTCATATCCACCACCTTGCATACCATGCCTCGGTCTTCTAACCTCCTCATCACTAATTGTGATGGCCCCACCTCCTGCCTAAGGAGAACAAAAGGGTTCGGCGGGCCGCCTGCCCAACTCTCGCTAGGACTCACTACAGTTCCTCAATCAACCTACAGTCTTCAAATAATTACACTTCAAGATCTCCAAAATAATGATTACATTTTCAACTAATCCAAATATCCCAAAAGTACAACAGTCCAAGATTACAAATAGTACAAGAGATAATCCTGCTAGTCACTACACTCCTCCAATAAATTAAAGTGTGAACTTCAATAGATACAGTCCTCAAACAAATTATAATATCAATCTCAAATATTTACATCAAATACTCCACTAATTTACATTTCACAAGTCAATCGAACTTCGAAACATACACGGGATTCGAGCCAATCACAATCATGAATTAATACAAGTGATTTCCTTCACTTCGAACCCTGTGGAGGGGAAATAAAATATTTTGGGGTGAGTTAAATCTCAGTGAGATTCTAAGCAAACAAGCGCAATATATAGAAAATAATATTTTCATTTAATAAAACTTTACAATTAAACAATTACTCAATCATTTTATTCCAAGAGCAAGTAGTGAATAAGACTTTGAAAAGTATCCACATTGTAGGTCAAGTATAAAAACAAGCAATAATAAATACTTTTCCAAAATACTCACCATTTAACTTAAATCATGAGCAAAGCATTTCATGTAGAATGATAATAAATCATGTCTCATTTAGCTTAAAATAAGAGTTAATCTTTTCGGAGAAACTCATTTCACTTATGCACAACACATAGGCATTTCTATATGTATCAAAACCAAGATAGATATATAACATAATTAACTCAGAGGAAACAGTGCCACAAATATCATTATTGAACGGATCTTTAGAGGTGGCTCCGTCTCCAATGACGTAGCACATAACTCCGCTCAGTTAAACATTTTAAGGAGTGAGACGGATCTCTAGAGGTGGCTCCCGTCCCATATGGACATAGCACATAACTTTGCTCACGTAAACACTTGAAGGAGTGAGTCGGATCTCTAGAGGTGGCTCCTGTCCCATATATACGTAGCACATAACTCCGCTCAGGTAAACACTTCAAGGAGTGAGTCGGATCTCTAGAGGTGGACGTAGCACATAGCTCCGCCCATGTAAATATTTTAAGTGTTGAGACGGATCTCTAGAGGTGGCTCCCATCCCATATGCACATAGCACATAGCTCGCTCTAACACTACCAGGCATTTCAAGCGCTGAGACGGATCTTTAAAGGTGGCTCCCATCCCATATGGACGTAGCACATAGCTCTGCTCAGGCCACAAAACTCAAGGCAAACACAAATAAATCATTCCATAGATCATTGGCAACAGCAAAAACATTTCATATGGAAAACAAGTTGGAGTGCTCACAAATTAGTCACAAATCATTTCACTTGTAAAAGCAATTTTACTTGGAAATAACAGTAAATCGTTCCTTACAAATACTATTAAATCATTTCAACAAATCATTTCGTTGCAAACAATAGCAAGATTTTTCATTTGAAAAAGGAGTTGGAACACTCACCAAAACTGCAATCAAGCAAGCAAGTCCTTCACCTGTCCATCTCGGGATTCCCCTCGTAACCCTTTTGAGCGCCTCAAAATTTGGCTAAATCTAGCAAGATCAAATGTAGCTCTACTCAAGAATTCTCTTCCAAGATTTGCACCCTCAAGATCCTCCAAGTCAAAGATCCACTTGTTTCTTGTGATTCCACAAAACTTCAAGATCAAGAAGAAGAACAACAAGATGAACCTCTCTCTCTCTCTCTTGCTCTATCTCTCGGCTCTCTCTCTCTCTCTCTCTCTCTCTCTCTCTCGGCTAGAGCAAGAATAAAAAAGAGTAAGATGAGCTCTCAAATGAAGTCTTCAAGGATCAAGAAGATGAAGAAGAAGAAGTAGCAAGTTTCCTTTCTCTCTCTTTCTATCTCGGCTCCCTCTCTCTCTTGTTCTCTTGGCTTGGCTGAAAATGGAGAAGAAATGGGACAAGAATGAAGTGATAAGGAGACAAAAAGCAAGGCCTTCCATGTTTTAAGGAAAGTTGTTAGCCAACTTGTCTTTATGTAGCGTCTACGCGCGATACTTTAATTTTTACTGGATTTTCTCCTTCCGACACTTCCCTACCATAAAATATATCTCGTTAGAGTCTCTACATAGGCTCAATTTCATCTTAGATCTACTATTCATGTCACGACTGAAAACTTAACACTTAAATTGGTCGAAACAAAAACCGGACAATTTATTCATGAAAAATTCTCAAAATTAGAAAATGATAACTCGATGCATAAATTCACTAATATTTTAGTGAAAATACATAATATAATTATTATCATTATTATTTATTTTTTTTGAAAAGAATAAAATTTGAGATCCCTCATTCTAATGAAATCTTCAAATTCAAATCTATGAGCTTTCCTTTGGCTAGAACATGATGTACTTCATGAATTTTCAAGGCGGTCAATCCTCTGATGCATGGTTTCCAAGGAGCGATCAACCATGCACTTAATTTCCCTTGTTAAAGCTTCACTCAAAAGCTTAAAATCAAAGGGTTGAGAACTCCCTTATCCTCTGTTAGACATGTTTAATATGACCTGTAAAATGGTCAGTAAGAAAGCAAATTTTCCTTACTTCACCCCCTCACATGTATACACTCGACACTTGTATATCACTCAAATCACTCTATTTAACTCAACAAACTCTCAAGACTTCTAATCACTTCCCTTGAAGAAATAGAGTTACTCTAAATGTTGCAATCAACTTACCAATCAAGTTCACACAAGTGTGGCAAGAAAGATAGAGATTATTAGGAATGCAAGCCGGAATTTAAGACTCAAATAAAACTAGAAAAATGATTCAAAAACATAGCTAAACAATTGGAAATAATGGCTGGAAAAGAAGCACGACTAATTGGCAGAAATTTTGGATCCTAGAAAAACTTCTACCCAAAGATATAAAGGTGGAAATTTGAGACAATTGCTAATGTCTTTGATTTTTAATTTGGAAGAAAAAATCAATTATGGAACCCTCTTTCAAAATAAAATTGGGATATGAAACCCTTTTAGTATCAATCTAAGCCATGGTAGGATTAAATTTTCAAATTTAATGTAATTAGGAAACTAATCCTTAACAAGGTAGGATTTAACTTGAATCTTGTTTCCCTTTTTCGCACTTGATCCAATTTTTTTTCCACAGATCAAAATATTTTTTTTAACACAAGTTACCTTTCTTTTTTTTTTTTTCAAATTGCAGCTTCAAGTATGATGAACCAATAAGGAATTAGTGTTTTCAAGCACTTCAAGATGTTCAAACTTACTCAATAAATCCAATAATAAACAAGAACAACCCACACAATCCTAAGACTCGAAACAATGCATGAAACACAAAACTCAAATGACTAAAACAAGGAATAAAAACACCAAATTTTTTTGGATGAATAGTAATGTGAATGTAACCGCTATAGTAACAATGAATAGTAATTAAAGACAAAACAACAAAAATATGAAGGCACAAAATGCCTTATGGAATGACTCGACAAATAAAATAACAAAAGGACTTGACTCAAACAATAAATAAAAAGGATATAATCTAGTATGTCAGCCAGCTCTAATGTTAGATCATATGATGTGACGACCCCATCTCCCCCTAAGACGAACCAAAGGGTTCGGCAGGCCACCTGCCCAACTCTCACTGGGATTACTAGCAAGCCAAGTGTAATATTTAAAATTAACCACTAAGAGTCATCTTATAAGACAAGAGCCATCACCAATATTTACACGAAATCTAAAATCCTACCTCTATTACATCCCAATTGTGTCACAAATACATCTCAAGTTCAATTCACATTTAATAACACTTGCCCAAAAATATACAAAAATCTCAACAACCTAACAAAAGATTGGTCAAAACTAGTGCTGCCAAGACCCCTTCATTTCAACACCCTGTTAAGGAAAATCAAACTTAAAGAGGTGAGTTAGAAACTCAGTGAGGTTCAAGAAAATATGAAACATACAAGTCAACTTGCACTCATAACCTTTATAGGAATCAAGGAAGTAAAACTAATAGCATTTCATAGAAAGAAAGTAAATAACACACAATAAAAGGATACCGGTAGAAACAGGGCGTAGAGGTGACTTCCATCCTTACGGACGTAGCACTTACTCCCGCTCCAAGATTTTCAATTTGCCACGATCATGTTAAATCTGAGTCACGGGCTCAAGTAGCTCCCAATCAATTATGTTGACACTCCATCAACCACACACTCGCAAAACTGTGGACTCCACTTACACGCCCTTACCCGTCTACTTACACCCCATGTACTGGGCCTGCATGTCAAGCAATTCAATTACTAATACTTGAGTATACCTTTCAAGTTCAAGTTCAAGTTCAATTCCCAATGTTCGTCAATTTTTTCGACCAATCCCCTTTTTGGTAGGTCGAGTCGATCAACTAGTCAATGGGTTTTGGGTATCCCTACAAGTGACAAGTGACAATTAAGTTGATGAATCCATACTCAGTCGACAAGCCAGTCAAGCACAAGTTATCACAAGTACAAGCAAGATCAATCAAATCATGTTCGATAAGGCAATAACTCAATCCAAGGAATGCGAGCGCGATAAAGTACACGCTTGCCTTCATAAGGTCATGTTATATTCACACAATTCAATCATGTCAAGTCAAGTACAAGTAAACACGCACTTGAATACTTACCAATTAACAAGTAGCAAGCAAGAAATTCCTTAGACTGCCAAGGTTGGCTCACCCTTAATATCATCTTGATCACCTGGGCCAAGAATAACCAACTAAGCTCAAGACAACAAACTAAAAAATTTTCCACGATCGACAACCCTAAAAGTTAGGTTCTTTTCCTCACTTAAAAGTCACCATTCTTAAGGTTGCAAGAACTATGCTAAGTGAAGGCAATTTGTCAAATTATTTTTGGGTCGAGGTCATGAATATGGCTTGCTATGTAATGAATAGAGTTCTTTTAAACCCAATTTTGAATAAAACTTCTTGTGAATTAGTTTTTGGTAAAAAGCCGATTGTTGGCTACTTCAAAGTTTTTGATTGCAAGTGCTTTATTTTAAACATCAAGGAGCATCTTGGAAAATTTGATAAGAAAACGATGAAGGTGTTTTCTTGGATTATTGTGAAAACAAGAGAGGATATAGAGTCTATAATAGAAAGACTCTTGTTATAGAAGAAGTTATACATATTACATTTGATGCATGTAACGATATTACTTCCAAAAGTATTTGTGAAGATGATGATGTAGGTGTTCAAGAAGGACTTGAGAAGCTGACAATCCAGGATGAAAGTAATGCTGAAATGGAGGTGAATTCAAAGGAAGATGGCTCTCTAGGAAACCAAGAGTTAGAAGAAGAAGATAAGAGTGATGATCTACCTACGGATTTTCTTAAGTTTGGAAGTTCATTCAAAATCATCCTAAAGAGCTAATTATTGGTGATCCGTCGAGAAGGTAAGAACTCGCTCCTCATCTAAACCACTAATGGATAATTTTGCTTTAGTCTCTCATTTTGAACCTAAAAATGTGAATGATGCCTTGAAAGATGGAAATTGGATTCTAACCATGCAAGAGAAACTAAATCAATTTGAAAGGAATAATGTTTGGACTCTAGTTGAAAGGCCTCAAAATCATCCTATTATTGGTACAAAATGGGTTTTTAGAAATAAATTAAATGATAAATGTGAAGTTATGAGAAATAAGGCTAGACTGGTGGTTAAGGGATATGCTCAAGAAGAAGGTATAGATTTTGATGAGATATTTGCATTTGCTTATTTCAAAGGCTTTAAATTATTTCAAATGGATGTTAAAAGTGCTTTCTTGAATGGTTTTATTGATCAAGAAGTTTATATGGATCAACCTCTCGGTTTTGAAAATGAAATATTTCTAGATAAAGCAAGCTCCAAGAGCTTGGTATGAGCGGTTCAGTGGTTTTTTGATTGAAAATGGTTTTAAAAGAGGTATTGTGGACACCACCCTTTCACCAAACAAAACTTGAATGACCTTCTTATTGTGCAAATATATGTGGATGATATTATTTTTGGTGCTACTAATGAATGTTTGTGCAATGATTTCTCCACTATTATGCAAAATGAATTTGAAATGAGTATGATGGTAGAATAAAACTTCTTCCTCGGGTTTCAAGTATTTCAAACTCAAGAAGGGACATTCATAAATCAAGTAAAATACACAAAGGAACTCCTCAAAAGATTTGGAATGGAGGATTCAAAGCAAGTTGGCACACCTATGTGTACATCTACCAAATTTGACAAAGATGAAGAAGGTACAAATGTTGATAAGAAGAAATATAGAGGTATGATCGGTAGCTTACTTTATTTAATCGCAAGTAGACCCAATATTATGTTTGTCATTTGCTTGTGTGCTCGCTTTCAATCTTGCCCTAAAGAATCTCATTTAAATGCTGTTAAAAGAATTTTTAGATACTTGAAAGGAACCTTGAATTTTGGGCTTTTGTATCCTAAATGTCATAAAATTGCTTTATGTGATTTTACGGATGCCGATTTTGGTAGATGTAGAGTAGATAGAAAAAGTACTAGTGGTTCATGTCACTTTCTTGGTAATTGCTTGGTATCTTGGTTTAGCAAGAAACAAAATGCTATTTCTTTATCTACAACTGAAGTGGAATATATTGCCACTAGTGCATGTTGTGCTCGGTTATTATGGATGAAGCATACCTTGAATGATTTTGGACTTGTGTATGATTGTATGCCTATTTTCTGTGACAATACGAGTGCCATAAATTTGACAAAAAATCTCATTCAACATTCTAGGACAAAGCACATAGACATAAAGCATCATTTCATTCGCGATCTTGTTCAAAATGGTGAAATTTGTGTAAATTATGTTTGTTCAAAAGATCAAATTGCTGATATCTTTACAAAAGCTTTGCCTTTGGATCAATTTACATATCTGAGATTGAAGTTGGGCATTTTGGAAAAGAATTTTTGAAAAATTATCAATCAAACTTTATCGGACGTTTGATGGCTAATGAATGGATGTCCGACTGTGTTCTAAACTATTTTCTAGAAAATTTTGTCGAATAGATGTGTCGGACGATTTTCTTCGTTCGGCCGTCCGACACACTAAAAGTTGCATCTTATAAAGGGTTTTTCTTCTCATTTATCTCAGACAAAATTTCTTCTCTCAAACACACCTCTTCTTCCCTTACATTTCAAAATTCAAATTCGTACTTTCTCAAGAAAAATCTTCCAAAATTGATTCCACAAACGGTTTTGTGAGCCTTTTGTGAACCATGTTGCATCAAAATTTTACCTTAACAACTACATTCTTTTCTGATCCTAAATTTCTGTCAAAACCCTAGCCATTACATAACACCCATTTTAGGTAGATTCGTTCCTTTATTTCCATTTAAGTAGCCAATTTAGCCTCTTTCATTCCATTTCGCATCATAATCATCACTCAAAACCATCTGCATTTTACAATGGTGAGAGTGAGAGGCAGCACCGTTGCTACCGGATGCAAGCACACTCTTCGGGATAAAGAACTAGAACTTCTAACTACAAAACGATCCTCCCGGTGGATTAAAAAGGGAACCGCTACTGCTCAGGAATCTCAGCAAACTCAAACTGAACTTCAGCCTACTCCTCAACCCTCTCCTGTACCTGGTTCTTCGATGATGAAGCCAAAGAGAAATATGAACGGATTTCGCAGAAAGGCTTCATAATTCAAAGGTCAATCAACCTCTCTGAAATTCATAAGATTAACCTAGATTCTGTTCTTCGTCTTTTTGACTTTCAAAAATAGTCCCATCTCATCACTATGCCTAACAATTACTATCCTGAAATGCTCTATCAATTTTTCACAAATCTTAGGAAAGGCACTAATCACACTGAGGTCATGTCACTTGTTAATGGAGTCGATATTGTTTTTGATCCTGAACTTGTAAATGTTATCTTGAAAACCACAATTGAACCTGGTTGTCATAGCAATGTTGCAAATTTTTTCTCTTATGAAGAATATCCTACACTTGATCATCATTTTAATGCTGCAAAATTGATGGCCTATTTTCAATCACCATTTCAAGTACCTGTTGAAGCAAAATTGGAAGATCTTGCTCCTAAAAATCTGATTATCTTCTCTATCATTTCCAATCTTTTAGTCCCTGCTGATGGTCATCGCACTGATGCCAACAAAATGGAACTGTACTTGTTTTACTACTTTGTTGAAAAAATTTGCATTGCTTTTAGTTTCATCATGTGCAAATTTTTGCTAAACTAAGCTTTGATTCCCATAGAAAGTTTTCTTATGGAAAATTCATGATCCCTATCTTTGAGTATTTCAAAATTCCTCTTACTGATGTGTGTCCTAAAGAAATCTTTTCCTCTGCTTTCACCAAAGCCTATTTTGAAAGAAAGAATTTAAGATTTTTTGATGGTTATTGGTGCTCTAAGGAGGCCGTTTCTGAGTCACAAACCAAAAATGTTCATGATCTATCTATCACTCCTCAAACCATAAAACACTAGTGTTTCACTGCTATTCAAATCCTCTTCCCAAGCCACTTCATCTCATTCCGAAGTGGTTGAACTGTTAAAAGACCTTAAGAATCATGTTCTTCTTCTCAAACATGGTCTCATGCTAACCATGTCACCTGAGCAACAAGCAGAATTTCTAGATAAGAAAAATCTCCTTATGCCCCCTGTGAGGGCCTTGAAAAATCCCGATTTTATTTTAAAAATACCAAATATTGTTTATATTGTGTTTATTCATTGGAAAATGAGTGAATATATGTTTAAAGTGAATATTTTCCAATTTAGAGAATTTTAAACGAATTATTTGCCGGTGTGCGGTTTTGGCCAAATTAAGTGCTTAATTTTCTACCGGAGCATGATTAGTGACTTTAAGTTGAAATTAAGCATAAGTAATGATATTTTAGAAATATTAATAAGTTTGGACAGTGTTGGAATGGAGTAGAATAGTGTAAGTTAGACTGTCGCGCGCGACACGACATAAAGTGCCCAAAAAGCACTTTTTCCTTAAAATAGGGAAATGACACTTTTTGTCCCCCTTAAGACTTGACTTTTGGTCTCTTGAAGCTTCATTTTTCCAGCTGCAATTTGGGCTTAGAGAGAGAGAGAGCAGCCGGCCATAGAGAGAGAAAAGAGAGAGATTGTCTTCTTGATTTTCTTCTTCTTCTTCCTTGTTTCTCCCAAGCTTCAAACCACCATTGAAGCCCATCCTCCCCACCATTCCTTGCAACCAAGAAAGGGAGGAGAGAGAGAGGATTTGGACCGGTTTTTGGACAGAAAGAAAAGAGGTAAAGCTTGCACCTTAAACTTCCATTCTTTCCTTCAACTTGTATCTTGAATTTGTGAAGCTTGAGTGAAGATTTTTGACTTGAGATTCATCCTCCATGGCAGCCGACTGAAGAGAGAGAAAGAGGGGTGCCATCCGAAAGTTTGGAAGAGAAAAAGAAAGAGAAAAGTGAAGAAATAAAGTTTGTTTGAGTGGTGGGTTGCTTGATCGTGAGCTTAGAGTTGTAGATCACTGTCAAAGTTCGAAGATCTTGGATAAAGATCGAAGCTTTCATGGTTGTTGAGTTTGGAAGGGGTCAATTTTGAGAAGATATCACAAAGCCTCGGTGGATCTTGTCGGATCTTGTCAGATCTAATCAGATCTGAAGGTATAAAGCTTGAACGTTGTAGATATAGCTTTATTAGTGTTAAATAGCTTAGATCTATCGTTGATTTTGGTAAAATGATCTCATCTGAAAAGATGAAGTTGCGCTCTTTAATTCCCAACTTAGGTAGCGGACTTGAGGTGGCCTCTAGGTAGCGGACTTGAGGACCTGATTGTGGCTTTGTATGATCTTTGTGAAATGTATCATGTTGTGGTTAGAGAGTAGGGTTTTGTTGTTGGAAATTGTGATAGAAAAATGTATAAGATGGCCAAACCCATACTTGGTCGATTTCGAAATCATATAATTGTTCTTGGTGAATGTTTGCCTAAGAAACTACATGTCACGCTCATTTGTGAGTATATGACTTTTAAAAGATAAAAGTGAAGTTTCTCGTGAGTTTTTGAATGGAAAATGTCATTTAAATGAATTTGACGGATTTACCTTATTGTGACCAAACCTTATGATTTGAGAAATAAAGATATGGTTTGAAGTGTTTTCAAGTTATATTAAAGTACTATCAAAGAGTGGGTGTTGAGTTTGTGTTAAAAGTGATTTTGAGGTGATAAATCTCACCTAAGTGTTTTATTAAAGAAAATGTGAAAATAGTGCTTGGAGAGTACATCGGTGATGTGTCATACTTGAAATGAGATAGTGATTTTCCAAAGATCCATTTGAAACATTGTATTCGGAATGATTAAGTGATTTTCAAAGAGGTATTTGAAATACGATGTCATATGAAGTGAAAATTTTTCCTCGAGAGGATTTTGGGAAAAATGTTGATTGAAACTATAAAAGTGAAAACGAATTGTTTTAGTGAATGAGAGATGAATTGAATCTCAACCATTGTTTTAAATTGTTTTAGGAAGTGCACAAGGAAGTGATTTTGACCCCTACGTAGAAGCCGAACCTTATTACTTCGGTGAGTTTCCATACTTGTTATGTGATTATGTGAAAATGATTGCAACTATGTTTAGTGAAGTGATTTTGAAGTGAAGCATAGTTTTCAAACCCTCGGATGGGGTAGTGAGTTTCAATGTATGTAAAGTGTTTATGTGAAAATAATTCGAATTGTGTTGGTCAAGTGATTTGACACGAATTTTGGATTTTTAAATTGATAAGTGGGGTAGGGTGTATTTCATCGCACTTACCTTTATTTGAAATAAAAGTATTGTGAAAGTGTTTGGCAGTGTCCTATATGTGTGAGAATTCTAACTCTCTTTTAAATGAAAATCTCGTCATGGTTTGTAAATGAATGATTTGTTGAAGTGATTTGCTAGTGTTTGTGACGATCCCACCTTCCCCTAAGGCGAACCAAAGGGGTCGGCGGACCGCCTGCCTAGCTCTCGCCAGGACTCACACACTCACTTATTCAATAATACTTAACAACTAAAACCCTGAATACAATACAGAAGAGTACAATGTCCTAAAGATACATAACATCCCAAATACAATTCGATAAATACATGATTCCATTATACAAAAGTCCTCAAAAAGGGCAATATCCATAATTCTCCAAAATACATAACAAAACATATGAAAGCCCTAATCTCAAGAGTTGGCATCACCACTTGGTTGCTCATTTCCTGCTAAGGAAAACAAATGGAAAGGGTGAGCTAAAAAGCCCGTGAGTTCCCAAAAACATGCAAGCCACATAACACATAACAATATCACTTTGTAAGAATACTTGAAATATAAACAGATAGAAAAGCAATTAACAATACAATGTAGGATACGGGGCCCTCAGGGGCCATTTTCCACGAAACTTGTCCACGATCCACGAACCGGTAGTTGACACTCCGTCAACTGTCACTAATACCATGTAGAACTTCACTTTCTCCTTACTCCTCCAAACCCCCACCGCCCGCACGCCAAACACTTTTCACTTCACTTTAAAACATTTCACTTTAAAACACTTCACTTTGAAACACTTCACTTTATTGAGTACTCTCCATTAGGGACAAGTCCATACGCCAAGTCCAGAGTACTTTTCATTTCACTTCACTGGGTTGTTGCTCTTATGGAGACTGGTTCAAAAACCAAGTTCCGAGCATAAATCACTGGTCTGAGTCACTGTGCTTTGTGACATTTTAAATAACCCTATGGCTCGGCCCTTTCTCCTCGGCCTAGGCCTAGTCCCCAGCTCGAGTCGAAGGGTTCACCTATAGGTCTCAAGGATTTCCTGACCTTCCAAACACATGCAATCACTATAATACACTTTAAAACACTTTACAATCAATCACTTCAAGTCACTTTCACAATTACTTTTACTCAAATGGAGTAGGTGCGATAAAGTACACACCATCCCCATTGGAGGGTTCAAAAGTCAATTTTCACATATCAATCACTTCAATACATTCATTTACAACATTTGCACGTAAACACAAAACAAGCATGGAAACTCACCGAAGTAGGGTTCGGCTTCCACGTATGGTTCAAAGTCATGGTCTTGCACACTCCCTAAAATAATTTAAAACAAGCAATAAGATTCACTTCAATCTTTTCCATTTACTAATACAGTTCACATTCACTTTTAGTTTCAAATGATAACCTTTTCCAAAACTTACTCAAGGAAAAGTATTCATTTCACATAGCTCAATTTCCAAATAAATTCCTTTGGAAAATCACTTTACCCTTTTAAAAGAAAACATCTCGTCGACATACTCATTGGCACTACAAGCACGTTCACCTTCAATCAAAACTTCCATTTTAACCCAAAACATTTTATACCAAGTCATTGTATCCAAAAATTCTTAGATTTTAGTCAAAATATAATAAAACCTTCAAATTCAGTCAAATAGCACTTTTCACTCAGGTTTCATGAAAACTACACTTTTTACCCTTTTAAAAATCCAACCACTCACTTACCCACACATATACACTCACAATTTGAACAATATATACATTTTTCTCAAAAAGCAAAACCCCTCGAGAACATTCACAACATTCCAAAATCAAACATTGAAATCACCAGGTATGGGTTTTGGCCATAGCATATATTTTCCTCAATTTCCCAATCAACAGAAAACCCTAATTTCTAACCATATCAAAACAAATTCACAAATAACAATCAATTCCCAATCAGGTCCTCAAGTCCGCTACCTAGAATCCACCTCAAGTCCGCTACCTAGGTTGGGAATCCAAGAGCCCAACTTCATCTTTTCAGATGATTTCATTTTTATCAATGTTAACTACAGATCTACACTAATTAACATTAATAAAGCTAGATCTACAAGATTCGAGGTTTATACCTCCGGATCTGTCAAGATCCAACGATATCCGGCAAAACCCAACAAGATCTCTCAACCTTTTCTCCAAGAAAGTCACTCCCAAGCTTGATAACCTCCAAGTTCCTCGAGCCCACTCAAGATCTTCAAGATTTGTCGAAGATATCAACCACCAAGTGCAAGATCGAGCCCAAGATGTTCACCCAAGCTTTTCTTCTTTCCTTTTTCCTTTCAAAATTTCGGATCTCCCTCTCTCTCTCCTTTCCTTGGTTCGGCTGAAGTGAGAAGATGAAGATCAAGCCACAAAATCATCATCAACTCTTCACAACTCAAGTTATTTGTAGGAAGAAAAGAAAATGGAAGATCAACCCACTTACCTCTTGTTTTCTCCAAGAACTTCAGCCCACACCTCCTTCTCTCTCTCCTCTTCCTCGGCTGCTAGGATGGTGAAGATGATGGTGGGTGTTGGTGTTTTAAGTTTCAAGAAGAAAGGATCAAGAATGGAAGGATTTTTGGAGACAATTTTCTCTCTTTCTCCCAAGCTCTCTCTCGGCTCTCCTCTCTCTCTCTACTCCAGATTTTGCAGCTGAAAATGAAGCTTGGTGTTGCAAGAAGTCAAGGCTTTAAAGCCACAAAAAGTGCTTTTCCCTAATTTAAGGGAAAAGTGCTTTTAGTTACTTTTGTCGCACACGCTGCATCCTAACTTATACTGGTTTCTTTCACCCCGACACTGTCTCACCTTAATAATATTTCCAAAATATCACTACATATGCTCGATTTCAAGTCCAAGTCACTATTCAGCGCTGAACAATTTTTTAACGCTAAAATTTGGCCAAAACCACACCGACAAACAATTAGATAAAATTTTCTAAATTGAGAAATAATCACTTTAAACATATTTTCACTAATATTTCAATAAATAAACTCAATATAAATATTATTAGGCCTTTTAGAAATAAATTTGAATTTTTGAGGCCCTCACAGTGTTTACAAAGAAATGATTTATCACTATTTCCAAGTAAAATGCTTTTACCAGTGAAATAACTTGTGAAGAATCTGTCAATGTTTCGACTCCCTTTCTAAAGGAATGATATATTGAAGTGATTGACTATTATTTCCGAGTGAAATGCTCTATAAGTGAAATAGTGATTGAAGAGAATGTGACGTCGATGGGCATGTCCCCGACTAGTTTCAATGAACTAATGTGACGCCGATGGGAAGTCTCGACTAGTCTACATTGTTGGCGAAGTCTCAAGTAGTTCACCCTGAAGTGATGTGGCGTATAAGTCCCTCAACTAGTTTCAAGTAAAATAATGTGACGTCGTTGGGCGAAGTCCCTCGACTAGTTTCAAGTAAAATAATGTGGCGTCATAAGTCCCCGACTAGTTTCAAGTGAAGTATTGTGGCGCGTTGGTGAGTCCCCGACTAGTATGCGACGTCGTGGGGTGAATACCCTCACTAGTTTCAATGAAATAAAGTGGCGTCGTAGGGTGAATACCCTCGACTAGTTTTGTGATGTCTTGAAATCTCTTGACTAGTCTACTTTGATGGGCAATGTCCCTCAAGTAATTGTACGAGTGATATCCATTGAAGTGTTTATTTACTTGATCTAAATTGTATACTTGAAATATGGTTTGAACTGTTTTACGTGAATTGTAAGCATTTTTGGAACTCACTGGGCTTTTTAGCTCACTCTTTCCAAATTGTTTTCTTTAACAGGGACCGAGAACCCAAGTGAAGGAGCCAACCTTTAAAGTTAGGGTTTGCTTTTGTATTGATGTGACAAACGTGGAATGTGATTCTGAGAGCTTTTGTATTATGAGAATTTGAACGCGTTGATAAGTATTTTATGTAATTTGAGATTGTATGGTGTAATGTGATTGTAAGCTATTGTTGAGTTTAGATTTGAGATTTGAATGTTAGTTTAATGTTTTAGCGATATTTATGTGAGTGAGTCCTGGCGAGAGCTAGGCAGGCGGTCCACGGATACCTTAGGGTACGCCCTAGGGAGAAGTGGGGCTGTCACACCCCCTGCTCCAGTTGAGGATGTTCCACAAGAAAAGGAGCTGCACCCTGATTCTACTCCTGCCATTGAAGATGGTGGTGCTACGAGTTCTCAGTCACCTCTCCATGATCCCTCCACTTTTGAGAAAGGCAAAGAATCAACCCTTGCTGAAGCCGAAGAGCACGATGAAAACACTGAAGAAGAAGGTCACTCCGAGTTTTGTATTGCTAGAAGGAGATCTGGTTCATCCAAGTTCACTTTTTAGGCTTCTGTGCATTTCATTATTAGGTTGTAGTTTCACTGTTTGCCTCTTTTGAAATGAATGATATCGTAATACATTAAATACTTTGCTACTTTTGGTGTTTGTTCATTTTGATGTTGGAATTGTTAAATGTTGAATATTAGTGTTTGTTTATTGTGCTATTGCTATTTTTGGTAGTTGTTCATTTTGTTATTGCTATTGTAATATTGTTCATTACTGCTATTGCTCCTTTGATTTTTTTTTTGTGATGACAAAAAGGGGGAGAAATTGGTTAGTTTGAATATGGTTTGGATGTTTGAATGGTTTAGATGTTTGAATGGTCTGGATGACCAAGTGAGGGGGAGTTATGTTCAATTTTGTTTGAATGGTTTAAATGGTTTGGACGTTTGAATGGTTTGGATGACTAAGTGAGGGGGAGTTATATTCAACTTTTTTGTTTTTGTAGTGGTTTGTGAAAGGGGGAGTTGTGTATGTTTATTTGTCAAAAATACTCAAATTATCAAAATGGCATCCATTGTTTTGTCATCATCAAAAAGGGGGAGAATGTCAATCTTGATCCCGGATTTTGATATTTACAAAACAATTGGATAATTCAAACTAATATTTTTCAATTGAGAAAAATGTCAACACAGATCCTTAGGTGCAAATGGAGACAACGAAAGATTCAATCAAAAAAAGCAAAAGAAACTCAACTCTGTCGGACGCTTGAAAGTTAGTACCGGACGTTCGATAAAGATTGAGAACTTTTAGAAGAACTACTATCGGCGCTCAAATTGAAGTACCAGACGTCTGATAGACAGGGGAAGCATCGGACACTCCTATGGGACGCATATCATCATCACAGACGTTCGATCAAATCAAGGAGGAAATCCAAACTCTCTAACCAACTTTGGATGTAAACTTCATTGGATGCAGAAAATTCATCGGCCGATAAATGTTAAGAAGAACCTTTTGGGCGATGGCACCAGACACAGAAGAATGTACCGGACATCCGACACGTCCAATGGCTAATTAAATCAAAACGTTTAGTAACTTTTACACACTAAGAATATAAGTTCTTAAGAGTGATTTTGGCTAGAAAATACTCTCCAAACAAGATTTATACTCCTTGTGGTGTGAATTTCTTGTAAGCTTTTCATTTGTGATAGAATTCTTCAATAGTGTAGCTTTGAGAGGGCTATCCTGAGTGATTGTAAAACTTTCTAACTTGACCGAGTGCTTCTTCACTAATTAATCCATTGTGTGATCACTTAGAAAAGAGGGCAAATTTTGAGTTGTGAAAAAAGGGTGCCATAACTTGATTAGTTTTAATCAACCTAATTCATCCCCACTCTTAGGTTGTCTTCGGGCCTTACAGTTGAGATTTTTGTATATTTTTTGGGCAAGTATTAGTAAATGTGAATTGAACTTGAGATGTATTTGAGACACAATTGGGATATAATAGAGGTGAGATATAATAGAGGTAGGATTTGATATTTTGTGTAAATATTGATTATAGGTCTTGTCTTATAAGATGACTCTTAGTGGTTAATTTTAAATATTACCCTTGGTTTGCTAGTAGTACCGGTGAGAGTTGGGCAGGCAGCCCGCTAAACCCTTTGGTTCACCTTAGAGAGAGGTGGGGTCATCACAGTTGGTATCAGAACGTAGGTTAGAGATCCATTTGAGAAAATTAAGAAACCTTAGTCTTGAATAGTAAGCCTTAAGGAGTTCTTGTTAAACTTTAAGTTAGGTACTCTAACTGGATGAGTGACTTTAAGCCTCTAATCTTGGGTCTTGTGGTTCTTGCCTTGTAGGAAATGGAGAATGGAGGTGATGGTAATCAGAGACCCCCGCGAGCCATCAGGTTTAGTCTAGTCTCAGGGGGACCCATTCTTACGTACTCCCCAATCAGTTGGGTTCCACTTTGTAATTCCCGGATGAGGTTTTCCTACCCTAATTGTGTGGTGCTCGCAATAGATCGTGAACGGAGGCAGTTGTTTCATGCTTACAAGGCAGAGGGCTACTATGGCGGATCAGACTATTAGGATTCATGAGTTAGAGGAAATGGTTGTGACCAAACGGAATAGAGCAGATGCCGCTCATGAATAGTTTCGAAGGATTAATGGTTGTCTTATTAGGGTAGTTCAGGAGGTGCGAGATCGTGCCATGAATATCCTGACTGAGTGTGGAGTATTGGTTGAGGAGGTGGTAGACATGGCCATTAGTGCTGAAAATAAGGATGACCCAATATAGGAAGTCAAGTCCTATCGTTCGGTGGCAAACTAGTTTGGGGATGTATTGATCTTTTGATTCACTTTTGTTAATGTTAGGTGGGGTGATGCCTCTGCCATGGCCTGAATATTTTGATAAACTTGAAACTTGTTTCTTTTGAGACACTTGAGTGCCATTCATTTTGTAACAGGTCTTATTGACTGCTAACTTGATTGTAACCTTTAAAATGTAAAAATATGCAAGATTATGTTTATTTTAAGTTCCTCCACTGTCAACATACATGCTTATGTTTAATTTTTGTTCATGCATATTTAATTTTGCTTGTGCATCTAAACATATAACTAGGACTGTGGATGGTCGTGGACATGAAAGAAGCCAAGGGCGCGGGCATGGGCATAGGTAGGCCCAAGCCTGTGAGAGTGACCAGTTGTCTGAGGCGGGATCAGAGCGAGGATAAGGAGTCAGAGAAGAAAACCAAGTAACTACTGCTATAAATAGAATGACTGACATATTAGAACGTCTGACTGATTGTCAAGGCCCTGAGCCCCACAATCAACCTAGGGATCTTGAGCAATAGGAGGATAGAGCTCTCGAGTGCTTTCTTAAGTTTGCACCATTCAAATTTTTTTAGAGGATCTGACCCAGAAACAGCAGAAAATTGGTTCTAGAGAATAGTTGACATTTTTGCCGTCCTAAACTATACCGAGGAGAGGCCAATAAAATTCACCATTTTTCAATTTGAGGGAGCAGCACGTGCATGGTGTAATGTGATTAGACTCAAATGGGAATAGCAGACCCCTTGTACTCGAGAGAGTTTCAAGAGAGAATTTAATGAGAAATTTTTTTTTCCCATGATTCAAGAGAAGAGAAAATATGATTTCATAAAGTTGAGATAAGGAATTATGAGTGTTGCCGACTATGAAACCAAGTTCACTAAACTCTCCAAATTTTCCCCAGAACTAGTAGCCATAGATTGAAAGAGGATAAGATGGTTTGTGTAGGGACTGAATATGAAAATTCAAGAAACTTTAGCAGCGGCTCAAATGAATACCTTTATTGAAATTTTGGAGAAAACTCAAACAGTAGAAAGTGCGAGACTTCAGGTGAAGGCCTGTCATGTTAGGAAAAGAGGTGCTGCAATCAGCTTAGAGCAACTCGACAAGAACGTACCAACCCCTAAGGTTGGAAGATGATTGGAAGGAGTAAGGATTCTGGGGCACCAAGAGAAATTATGGCTAAAGGAGTTTTGAGTGGGAGAACAACCCAGAAACGCCTCACAAGGAGGCTCTATATCAACTCCCCGTGTAGGTTGTGGGTTCTGTGGTAAGTTGAACCATGCAGAGGATGAACGTTGGAGGAAAACTGGGAAGTGTTTGTTTTGTGGAAGTCCCAAGCAACAAGTTATTAATTGTCTGACCGCACTTGTGGAGGAGGTAATTCTCAGCAAATTGACAAGCTGATTTCAAAATAATCGAGTGTCGGAGAAAACCGACCAAGAGTACTTGTTAGGATTTATGCTATGGATCAACATCAGGTTCTCGATCCTTCGAAGGTTATAGAAGGTACGATCCATATATTCCATCACTTAGTTAAGGTTTTAATTGATCCCAATACAACCCATTCCTTGTGAGTTCTAATTTTATGAGTGGTATGGATTTTAAGTTTGATGTATGATCTGGAAGTTAGAATGCCTACTGGGGACCAAAGTTTAATATCTAGCACAGTTTATAGAAATAATGAGGTATGGGTTGGAGAGCAGAAATTGTTAGCGGATCTTATAGGTTTGGAAATTAAGGGTTATGATGTCATATTACGAATGGACTTGTTAGCTCATTATCATGCCCAACTTGATTGTAAGTTGAAAATAGTGGAGTTACATATTCCAAGAGAGCCAACTTTGAAACTAGATGTGAGGGGTAGGCTAGCTTCTTCAGCTCTCATTTTGGGGATTCGAGTTAGGAAATTGTTGAATAAAGAAGCTCAAGGATATTTGGCTTTTCTGATAAACACTCTGGGAGATAAGGTGAAGTTAGAAGATGTACCTAGGGTAAAGGATTTTTCTGATATTTTTCCCAAGAAATTAGATTCATTACCATCTGAAAGGGAGGTAGCCTTTAAGATTGATGTAGTCCCAAGGACGGCACCCATTTCCAAAACTCTGTATAGGATGGCCCTAACAGAATTGAAGGAGTTAAGGTTGCAATTGCAGGACTTGCTAGAATGAGGGTTTATTAAAGAAAGTGACTCGTCTTGGGGAGCGCCTGTGTTGTTTATTAAGAAAATAGATGGAAGCTTGAGCTGTACATAGATTATCGAGACTTGAATGATATTACTATCAAGAACACGTACCCTCGGCCTCACATCAATACGATACAAACTGATTTGATGGAATGCTTGTTCTATCTCAATTTATCTTATCAATCTTTATAATGATCTCTTTGAACACATATTGCTTCCCTAGTATATTCCTTCTATTGTCTTAAAACCCCTTCTTTCGAGAATCTTAAGGCTTAGGGCTTTAGTTTTAGGAAACTGTATCAAAAGATTAATCTTCTCCAATATCTCTACTTATTGAATAAGTTCGTTGTTGACTTTCAAATTTTTGCAAGTCTCAAGACAATCGTTCATTTTTTTCAAAACCTTCCCTGAAATCACTATTCTTCAATTCCATTTAATATACTGTCCTTTCTTCAGTTTCACTCTATTTTGTAAACTGAACTCTTCCTAATCCATAAAATTGTCTAAGAAAAATAGTGAGAATTAGAGGTGGTTTTTTTGGAAGCGCATTTGGATCTAAAGCCGGATGAGGGCATGATCTTCCTAAAATGACATTTGACAAGGGAAAAGCTCCAATGGATTTGATAAGAACTGGTGGGGGAATTATACTTTTGAAAACCCAAGGAGACCCACAAGAATTGCTCATCCCAACTTTGATCAACATAAGTTCATTGATGAAGAATCCAAACACGATACTCCATCTTCTTGGTGAAGACTATTATCTCTTATAAACCCTACAAGAGAGGTGAACTGGCCGAACTAGACCTTAATTCATAAAATAATGTTTTGAGAAACAAAATTGGGGCTATTTAATTTATCTTAATGATCCTATTTACCATGAAATGGTTGTTCAATTTACTACAAATATTAGGAAAATAGAAGAAGATTTTATATGGTCTAGAACCAATCCTAGTGACATTGAGTTTCATCCTGCTTTGATTAACAAAATTTTTTATTACACTATTAAAAACCTGAAAAATTTTCATATTCTTTGCTTTTGATTCATGTTCAAATGAGAATCATGGTTTTGATATTAATGAGGTCAGAAGTCTATTCGAAACTGATTTTCAAAATGCTATTGATGCCAAAATTACCTCCTTGACTCCTGAATTGCAAATCTTGTATTCACTGGTCACTAATTTGCTTTTTTGAACTCATGGTCATAATACTTCACCGGCAAGGGTGCAACTTAATTTACTTGTTCTACTCTATTTCAAAGGAATTAAGTTGGATTTCTTATCTATTTTATGATTTTTGGGAGCCAATAGAAACAAATACTAGGAGAAGTATCCTTTTTGTAAAGTTTTTGACAAAAATTTTCAAATACTTCAATAGTTCTATCACTAGTGCAAGATCTTTCCATGTTTTTGCTTGACAAGAAAATTTTGGGAAAAAGGGCCTCAAATTTTATAAAAATCATTGGTTTACAAAAGAAAGTTACATGGTTAAAAAGGCTAAGGATGATGCTCTTGTTGCTACAAATCTATCCCCATCATTAGTAGATCATTCATCTTCTTAAACTTCTCCAATCTTCCACTATCCCTAACAACCATCCGTCAAGACATCCATTCTAAACTCTAGAGTGTTACAAAAAAAAGGGACACCATGAAACTAAAGCTTAAGAAAATCTCTCTAAAGCAAACATATTTGAACAAGGGTTACTACTGGGAATGACTTACACTGAGCAAATGTGACAACCCCACCTCACGCTAAGGCAAATGCAAGGATTCAGCGGACCACCTGCCTAACTCGCCATGACTCACTATAATGACCCCAATATAGGATAATTTATTCCGCTAAATAATTTTCAACTCACACTTGCATACCATTTCTCAAAAGAGTAAAAGTCTACCACCATTTATAACTTAAATTCATAATATATATATATATATATATACAATCATCCGAGCTTTAGTATCGACTCCAAGATGGATCAAGAATCTACCAAGATTATAATCCGAACTTCGCTCCGCCATTCCTACCTGCTCCGTCCTAGCCTTCAAACCCTGCTAAGGAAAACAACTACAAATGTAAGCGAAATTCTTAGTCAGGTTCCCAAATACAAAATGCATAACTCACGTTTTGGGCAAACAAAATACATTCAAAGCAAGGCAATCGCGTTCAAAGTTAAACACACTCAATCAATGACAATTATTGAAAGGATACAGATTCTTTATGCCGCTACACCAACACTACACACTCCACCCTTCTCCTCCTTATATCCTCTAGAACAACATACAATCCCCTACAATATCAATTTGGCCAATTCTTCGTACATCGGTAGACATACTCGAGTATTCCATATTTCAATCATTGTCCCATGGTTACCAACCTTCCTGACCAAATCCATCACTCGCTTGAGTCAGCCGATAACGAAGGGTGGGGACAACTTCAATCAAAGGCTAACAATCATGCACAATAAGTTTCTCAACAATTGATCATTTAGTCAAAATAGCTCAATTTTGATTAGGTCGAGTGTGATAAAGTACACACCCACTTGTAAGTATTTCACATACCATTTGCACATTCCACAAGTAGTCACAACATACATAGGAAACACTCACCGTGAAGGAATCAATCACCCTTCAGACCTTGGATCAAGTCCTCGATCACTTTCAATTCCTGAGACAATATCAAAGCCACAATCACTCAAATATTCCAATTATGTCTTAAATTATCACTATTAATGTCATTTCTACACATTTAATCCAGTTAAGGTTATTTAGGTCAACATTGTGTAGTTTCTACATTTGTCCGAGGATGACTAGTATTGGCGATGCTTACTAAAAAAATCATAACTTATGTTATAGGTATCAAAAATGGTAAAACTAGCGCCATTAGAAACTAGACTCGAGACATTAAAAACTTGTATAAGACACCCTTCTGCAATTCTAATCTTAAACTGACCTAAATTGAATCGAAAATTGTTGCAACTATTTAGTAATCAGGTGCACAGGTTCCTGTTTTCAGTCAAATTGAGCAGGTTACTAGATATATAGGAAATTAAGAAAGCCTTGAATTTTATACCATTGGAAAGATCTATGAGTCTAGTTACAAATGCAATTAGCGGCATCCAATTCCAACTCTCCTATAGAATGTTCTAGCTAATTTCCGACAGCTGCTCAAGGCTGTCTGCAACTTCAGCAGCAGAAATAGTTTTGCGTTCATGGTTTAATTCAACAACTTCGCAGGGTAATTCACCTAGAATCACCATGCTACATCTCATGGTTTCACTTATAAACATTTATAACAAAGAATATGCTAGTTATATAACACTTAACTAGAGCTATTTTGCAAATCGAGCAGCTCATGAGCTCGACTCGGCTCAACTCATTAAGACTCAAGCTTGGCTCGTTTATTTGAGTAAACCAGTCGAGACGAGCTCGGCTCGATAGGCTCGATTTTAAGGTGGCAAATTTGTCATTTTAGTCTTTAATTGTAAAAAAGAGAATATGACCACGATTTCCCCAACTGTCAATACAAAGTCAAGATGGTATTAGTGAATCCTTTTTCATCTAGTGGGGTATAATTGATTTCATTTGTTTTCGAAATACATCACTAAGCTAGAATAGCTCATATTCAATGATCAAATGCATATATTGTTCATTCCAAATTGTGAATTTCATCTAACACCAGTTTCAAGTCATTAATAATTGAACATTCTTAGGTTCCGTTTGTTGTCAAGTAAACAATTTTACGGTTACAAGTTGTTCAACATTAAGTTGACTGAGAATTGGCTAGAGCCTTAAGGACTAATGAATAATATATGAATCATTGGCTAACTTAATACATGGAAGATAGTGCTATAGCAACAAAATTTAACTGGAGAATTGTTATAGAGTTCATTTAACTGGAGAATTGTTATAGAGCTTAAATCGAACTGAGCTTAATTTAAAGTTCATTTTGTTAATCGAGTCGAGCTCGAGTTCGAGCTTAATGAGCTTGACTCGATTCTGTTAATCGATTCAAGCTTGAGCTCGAGCTCGAGATCGAGCTCAACAGTGTTTTAATCGAGCCGAGCTCAAGTTCAATTTTTAGCTCGATAACGTTATCGAGCGAGCTCGAGCTAGCTCAATAACATTTTCGAGCGAGCTCGAACGTCAGGAGCTCGGGCTCGGCTCGGCTCAAATAACAGCCCTACACTTAACATCAACACTTCTCCAAGTTTCCTATGCAAAGTTTCACAAGTTTTTCCTTAAGCTGCACGTAGCTGCGATTCAGCTTTACAACTCAAGTTTCAGGCTTAGAAGAGAAAAAAATGCACATACAAAGCTAGGTTATGATATTAAGAAGTGTTTTGGCCAAAATCCTATTGATTATTATTATCAAACTTCATTGAAACCTATCATCTATCAACTAGGCAGCAATAACAGGTTTAGTTCAACATAGCAATAGATTCTCTATTCAAAATCCATTCTTTTCTTGTCCAACCTAACATGTAACCTCATAACTGAAAAGTACTAAGTTTAGGAAGGGTTTTTAGGCATTTACCCCAAGTATTTTTGATATTAGAAGTGAAGGAAAGAGAAGAATCAGCTGCTCCTCCAGCCTGTCTCCTGTACTTGTTCTTCCTCTTCTCGCGGTTGAGCTAAAACACAAAAACTCCTTGCTAAGCTTTCAAATTTCTCTCAACTCTTTCTCTTGGACTAGGGGTGAAAGAATGAAGAATTCCTAGAATTTTCTCTCTATCTTTCCTAAGCTAAGCTGGTCGAACAAGAGGAACAAGAATGCTCAAGTGGTTGCTAGTTTTATGAAGCTAGAGTACAGCCTAGTCTTAAGCCTATTTGTCAAGGGTATTTCAGTCTTTTCCCTAACTTCTTAAACATGAATCATCAAGAAGGACAGGTGGCATTCTCTAGTCAATTTACATGAATGGTTTATTATAATTGTGGCATGAAAGTTTAAGGTTATTACACTAACATCCTAACGAGTTCCATTTACCAACTATTAAGTTCTTGAATTTAACCCTATGAAATTTTTATAATCACCCTTTTAACTCCTAAATGTTTGATCAAGACACAATAAATATGTGTTTTAAATTGGAATGAGATAATTACGCATGACCACTAACTAAATGCAGGCACAAAAGCAGGGTGTATACTCGGGCTCTCACACTCTCTCCCCCTTAAAAGAATTTCGTCCTCAAAATTCTTATCTTTATTTATGAAGAACTTGGGATACTTTTCCATCATGACTTCTTCTAACTTCCAAGTTGTTTCCTCTAATCCATGATGTGTCTATAAAACTTTAACTGGAGGAATCTATTTGTTTCTTAATTCCTTTACCTTTCGGTCTAGAAGTCGCATAGGTTGCTCTTCACAAGCCAAGGTTTCATCTAACTCAACATCTGTCGATTGAAGGATATGTGTCGAGTCTGGATGATATTTTTTCAAGAAGAAAACATGGAAAACATTGTGAATTTGGGATAGATTAACAGGTAAATCTAGTCAGTATGCAACTTTTCCCACTCGTTGGAGGATTTTAAATGGTCTTACATATGTGGGTTTGAGTTTCTTTCCTTTCCCTCCTTCGGTACTTCCTTTCAATGGAGTAACTTTAAGAAACACCTTATCCCAGATTTCAAATTCCAAATCCTTCCTCCGATGATCTGCATAGCTTTTTTGTTGACTTTGGGTTGTTTTGATTCTTTGCCGTATCAATTTACTTTGTCATAGGCTTCTTCCACCCACGGCACTTTTTTCGAATCTATGATTTTCCTTTCTCCTAGTTCATCCCAGTAGGTTGGTGATATGCACTTTCTCCCATACAGAGTTTTGCAGGGTGCCATTTGAATGGAAGAATGGTAGCTATTATTGTATGCAAGTTCTATTAATGTTAAGTGTTGGTCCCAACTTCCACCAAAATCCATTGTACACAACCGTAGCATATCCTCAAGGGTTTGAATAGTTATTTCGACTAACCATCTGTTTGAGGATGATATATAGTGCTAAGATTCAATTTAGTGCCCAAAGCAGTTTGCATTTGCAGCCAAAATCGAGATACAAATCGTGAATCTCTATCTGAAATTATACTCATTGGCATCCCATGTAACCTAATAATTTCATCCAAGTACAATTTGGTTAATCTTTCAAGTGAGTATTTCAGGTTTACTGGCAAAAATTGAGCCGATTTAGTTAACCAGTCAATTATTACCCAAATCGCATCATGGTTTCTTTGAGTACGTGGCAATCCAGATACAAAATCCATAGTGACATACTCCCATTTCCATTCAGGAGTTTCTAGCGGTTGCAACAATCCTGAGGATTTTTGGTGCTCATTTTTAACTTACTAGCAAGTGAGACAGGTCTGTACAAAGAGAGCAATTTCCTTCTTCATATTATCCCAATAGTACAATTTCTTTAAATCCTGCTACATTTTAGTACTACTAGAATGCACCATGTATTTAGAACGGTGAGTTTCTTCTAAAATTTCCCTCTTTAATCCTTCATTCTTTGGTATAATTATCTGGTCTTGGAATCTTAATATTCCTTCATGTCCCAAACTGTGATCGGGTAATTCTCCTCTGCAGGCCTTTTTCAATTGCTTTTGCAAGGAGGGATTTTGTTTTTGGGCATCCTTAACACGTTCCAACACTGTGGATTGAACCATGATGTTCCTAAAGATCACTTTCTTATTTCTAGCTAGAGATTCTAGGCACAGGCTTCCTCTAACACGTGCTATTTTTTGACCATTAACCATGCCACTTGAATCTTTCTGTTGAAAGCATCTGCTACCACATTGGATTTCTCAAGATGATAATTAATGGTACATTCATAATCTTCTAGAAACTCTAACTGTCGTCAGTGTTTCAGGTTCAACTCTTTTTGGAAAAACAAATATTTAAGGCTTTTATGGTCGGTGTAAATCTCGGTTACTCCATACAAGTAATGCCTCCATTTCTTCAAGGCAAACACTATAGCAGCCAGTTCTAAGTCATGTGTTGGATAATTCTGCTCATAAGGTTTCAACTTCTGAGAAACATATGCTATGACTTTTCCATTTTGCATCAATACAGACTTAATCCATCATGTGAGGCCTCGGTCTATACATTGCAGCTATCCTTTCCATTTGGCAAGGCCAACACGAGAGCCATGGTCAAACGTTTCTTAAGTTCTTGAAAGGTAGCTTCATAATTGGCATCCCATATGAAAATAACATATTTTTGGGTTAATTGGGTCAGAGGCCCTGCAATTCTAGAGAAATTATTTGTAAACCGATGGTAGTACCCTGCTAGAACCAAAAAACTATGGATTTTCATAGGGTTTTTTGGTCGTTTCCATTCAATAACAACTTCCACCTTGGCTGGATCTACCTCGATTCCTTTCTTTGAAATTACATGTCCAAGGAAGCTCACCTTTTCTATCTAAAATTCACACTTGTTAAATTTAGCATACAATTGGTGCTCTCTTAGTAATTGTAACATTATTCTCAGATGTTGTTCATGTTCTTCTCGAGTCTTAAAATATATCAGGATATCATCAATAAAGATCACCATGAACTGATCCAGATAAGATTGGAAAACTCAGTGCATTAAATCCATAAATGCTACCGATGTATTGGTCAGCCCAAACGACAACACTGTCAATTCATAATATCCATATCGGGGTGTTAAAAGCAATTTTTTGGCACGTTTTCCTTCCTGATTCTCAATTGATAATGCCCCTACCTAAGATTGATTTTAGAAAATACTATGACTTCCTGTAGTTGATCGAACAACTCATCAATATGAGGCAGATGATATTTGTTCTTGATCGTAGTATCATTCAAACCCCGATAATCTATGCACAATCTTAACCCTTCATCTTTCTTCTTAACAAATAGTACTGGGGCTCCCCACGGGGATTCGCTCAAATGTATGAACCCTTGCTCCAGTAAGTCCTGCAATTTGAATCTTAACTCCTTTAGCTCAGTAGGTGTCATCCGATACGGGATTTTAGAAATAGGATTTGTTCCAGGTATTAATTCGATCTTAAACTCTATTTCTCTTTTAGGGGGCACTAACTTTAATTCTTCGGGAAAAATGTCTGGGTAGTGTCTCACTACGGGCACATTTTGGACCTTCACTTTATCCTCTGGCATATTAATCAAGTAGGTTAAGTAGCCTGATGCCCCTTTACTCAATAGTTTTCTAACTTGAATACTCAATATAAAGGCAGATGATGCTAACTTATTTGTTACATCCATTTTTAGGATAGGTTCACTCGGTATATGAAATTCCACTACCTTAATTCTATAGTTCAACTGTGCGTGATATCGGGCTAGATAGTCCATACTTAGGATAACATCAAATCCTCGAATCGGTAGGGCTATTAAATCCATCACCAACTTCCTTTCTCCAATCTAGATGTCACAATTTTTATAGATCAAATTAGCTAATAAGCGATGCTCGCCAGTGGATGTCCTAACTTCTAGGTCATATGGCAACTTTTCAAGTTTCACATCAATTCCATTTATGAAGTTAGGATTGACAAAGGAATGTGTAGAACAAGGGCCTATCAAAATTTTGGCAAGGCGATGGAATACTGGGATCATACTTTCGATCACCTCAGATGATTTCGAGACTGGCTGGGTCTATGGTATAAACCCTGGCTGGCACCTTGGATCGGTTTCCCCCTTCATTGGTTAGCCTAGGAGTAGTTCTATCTTGAGGCTTTTACAGGTTTCTCAGGCAGTTGTTAAGTTGATGAGCAGCACTCCCACATGCCAAACATTTCTGTCCCTTGACCCAGTAGTTGTCCTCATTATGGTTGGTCTTTCCATAGTGTCCTCAAGCAATACGAGAAGCCATCCCTTGCCATCCCCGCGTCGGTCTTGCTGGTTGACCCTTTCCGGCTTGAATCCCTATTGCCGATGATCCTTCTAGCTTTTCAAGAGTAGGTGAAGAAGGGGTTGGAAGTCTCACTCCACTAGTTCCTCACCCAATCTTGGAAGGCGGTGCATTCCTTTGAGATGCTCCAAAGTTACTACTACCAGGCGTATTCCTTTTCCGTGCATGGAAATCCTTTAGTTGGGATTTGGCACTTTCAACCCTTAGGGCTCTTTTGAGTGCGTCACTAAAGATTTGAATTTGAACTGCTGCAAGGCTTTCCTGAATTTCAAAGTTTAAACCCTGGATGAATCACCTCTTTCTCTTTTACTCAATAGCAACTAACTCTAGTGCGTATTTCGATAGTTTAGTGAACGGGACTTCATACTCTACAACACTTATCTCTCCTAACGAAGTTTTATGAAATCATCTTCTCTCTTCTCTTGAATGAGCGGGGAAATGAACCTTTCATTAAACTCACAAGTAAAATTTGTCCAATTCCATAGTGTCCATTCCCTTTCCTATTTTGTTTTGATAACATTCCACCATGACCTAGCCGCTCCCTCAAATTGGAACATGGCAAATGCCATTTGCCTTTCTTCTAGGTATCTTAGAGTTTCAAAATATTAACCATATTTTCCAACCAATTTTCTGCCATCTCGGGGTCAAGACCCCCAAAAAATTTTGGTGGGAAAAACTTTTGGAATCTTTCTAGAGCCCTATCTTCTCCCAACTCCTGATTTCTAGATTGATTTATCTGTTTAGCCCCTTGGCCTTTTTGGGGCACGAGGCATTCTAGTAAATCAGTTATCCAATTTATAGTTAAGGCTAGTTGATCACCTTCCCTATCCTGGGGTCTGGTACTTTGGTTGACTGTAGATTCTCTATCATTCCCTTGATCTTGGGGTCACTTATGTGGACGTCCCAGTTGTTGACTCTCAATACTCATTTTTCACAGCTAGCATATGTGCACAGGGAGTAAAATCAAACAAAACATAAAATCAACATTAATTAACCATTACACCCTAACTTAATTATTTTACAAGCCAACATAAGTTTAAAGTTAACCAAAATAAATTATCAACCCTAGTTAAACACAATATGCACACCAATTTCAAATTCATAACAAAAGTAGTTCAAGCAAGCTGATAACAAAATACATCCTTCATCAAATATATGGATATTCAAAACAAGCGCCACTAGGCTAGTTCATAGTAGATTCGGCCTCTTCATTAGGGTCGGTTTCATTTCCCGCACCTGAGTCTCCATTCCCCTGATTCTCCTCAGTCAAGTTCTTCTCTACTACATCCTCCACTAAAAGCCTGCACTCCGCCAAGATATCTTCGAATCGATCTCTCACCTCTCTCACAATGCTTTGATGGTGTCTTTTAGTTGCGTGAAGTTGTTCATGCATAGCATTATTCCTTTCTTGTTCCTCTATGATATTAACCTCAAGCTCTTGAATCCTATTAGCCTGCATCTTCATTATAGCATTCATTCTTTGCATTTCGGATTGAGCCCTAACATTTGCAATGGCTAATCTTCATCTTTCATCGACCACCGCTAACACAACTCAATTAGGATAGGAATAAAGTTTCCAATAGTCACATCGCCGAATCCAGTGCCCTGGGGCCTACCAATGAACAAGCTAGCCCGATCCCTCCTGATAGCTAATGACTTTAGATGGCCTCTGTGGTTCCTCGCTTCCTTCACCTTCCATATCCTACAAATACAACAATACCAAGGCAACATTCAAACCTTATCTAAGTTAATAAATTTGACAACTTACTTTGTCAAGATTAAACTTTCATAATTAGAAAACCCTCGATTTGCCAGGCCATTTCAAACCTAGACTCTAATACCACCTGTGACGACCCCACCTCACCCTAAGGCGAACCAAATGGTTCAGCGGACCGCCTACCTGACTCTCGCCAGGACTCACTATAATGACACCAATATAGAATAATTTATTCCTATAAATAATTTTTAACACACACTTCTCAAAAGAGTAAAAGTCTATCACCATTTATAACCTAAATCCATAAAATATATATATACGATCATCCGAGCTTTAGTATCGACTCCAAGATGGATCAGGAATCTGCCAAGATTATAACCCGAACTTTGCACCGCTAGTCCTACCCGCTCGGCCCTGGCCTTCAAACCTTACTAAGGAAAACAACTACAAACATAAGTGAAACGCTTAGTGAGGTTCCCAAATATGAAATGTATAAATCACATTTCAGGCAAACAAAATACATCCAAGACATGGCAATCACATTCAAATTTAAACACAATCAATCAACGACAATAATTGAAAGGATACGGATTCTTTATGCCGCTACCCCGGCACCGCGCACTCCACCCTTCTCCTCCTTATATCCTCCAGAACAATATACAATCCTCTACACTATTAACTTGGCCAATTCTTAGTATACCAGTGGACACACTCAATTATTCCACATTTCAATCATTGTCCCAGCGTTACCAACCTTCCTGACCAAGTCCATCACTGACTCAGTCGGCCGATAACGAAGGGCGGGGCCTAGTTCAGCAAAAGGCTTACAATTATGCACAATAAGTTTCTCAGCAATCGGTCATTTAGTCAAAATAGCTCAATTTTGATTAGGTTGAGTGTGATAAAATACACACTTGCTGGTAAGTATTTCACATATCATTTGCACATTCCACAAGTAGTCGTAACAAAATCACATAATGAAATCATAGAACATACACAGGAAACACTCACCGTGAAGGAATCAATCACCCTTCGGACCTTGGATCAAGTCCTCGATCACTTTCAATTCTTGAGACAATATCAAAGCCACAATCATTCAAATATTCCAATTATATCTTAACTTATCACTATTAATGGCATTTCTACACATTTGAGCCAATTAAGGTTATTTAGGTCAACATTGTGTAGTTTTCTACATTTGTCCGAGGATGACCAACATTGGCAGTGCTTACTAGAAAAATCATAACTTATGTTATAGGTATCAAAAAATGGTAAACCTAGTGCCATTAGAAACTAGACTCTGGACATTAAAAACCTATAGAAGACACCCTTCTACGATTCTAATCTTAAACTGACCTAAATTGAATCAAAATTTGTTGCAACTATTCAGTAATCAGGCACACAGGTTTCTATTTTTAGTCAATTTGAGCAGATTACTGGGATATAGGAAATGAAGAAAGCCCTAAATTTTATACCGTTGGAAGGATCTATAAGTCTAGTTTCAAACTTAATTAACAGCATCCAATTTTGACTCTCCTACAGGATGTTCTAGCTGATTTCTGACAGCTGCTCAAGGCTGTCTACAACTTCGGCAGTAGAAACAGTTTTGAGTTCATGGTTGAATTCAACAACTTCACTGGGTAATTCACTTAGAATCACCATGCTCTCAGGGGTTCATTTATAAACATTTTTAATAAATAATATACTGGTTATATAACACTTAACAGCAACATTTCTCCAAGTTTCCTACTCAAAGTTTCGCAAGATTTTCCTTAAGCTGCACAGAGCTGTGATTCAGCTTTACAACTTAGGTTTTGGGGTTAGAAGAGAGCAAAATTCACATGCAAATCTATTTTATGCTATTAAGAAGTGTTTTGGCCAAAATCCTATTGATTATTATTGTCAAACTTCATTGAAACCTATCATCTATCAACCAGGCAGCAATAACAGGTTCAGTTCAGCATAGCAATAGATTCTCTATCCAAAATTCATTCTTTTCTTGTCCAACCTAACATGTAATCCCATAACTGAAAAGTACTAAGTTTAGGAAGGGTTTTTAGGCATTTACCTCAAGTATTTTCAAGATTAGAAGTGAAAGAAAGAGAAGAATCAGCTGCCCCTCCAACCTGTCTCCTGCACTTGTACCTCCTCTTCTTGCGATTAAGCTAAAACACAAAACTCCTGGCTAAACTTTCAAATTTCTCTCACCTCTCTCTCTCTTGAACTAGAGGTGAAAGAAGGAAGAATTCCTGGAATTTTCTCTCTTTCTTTCCTAAGCTAAGCTTGTCGAATAAGAGGAACAAGAAAGCTCAAGTAGTTGCAGTAGTTTTATGAAGCTAGAGGATAGCCTAGTCTTAAGCCTATTTGTCAAGGGTATTTTAGTCTTTTTCATAGCTTCTTAAACATGAATCATCAAGAAAGATAGGTGGCATTCTCTATCAATATACAAGAATTGTGACAGCCCCACCTCTCTCTAGGGCGTACCCTAAGGTATCAGGGGACTGCCTGCCCGACTCTCGCCTAGACTCACTACAATCCTCAAACAAATCTCAGTGTCAGCCTTTAATAATTACAAAAAAACTCCAACCATTACATCCATGTATTTCCAAATAATAAAATAACCCTAAATCTCATAAGTTAATCTTCAATACTTACAATTCCAAACATTTCCAAAATAATATTACAACCATGAGATGTTATTCCCCAATTACTTCAATACCATAAATACATTTCACAAGACATCAAAATAACATACCTAAATGGAATAAGAGGTAATCCAGCCAGTCACACTAGTAAGTCCCTACAAGCTTCCTTTGCCTCGAACCCTGTGGAGGGGAAATAAATATTTTTGGGGTGAGCTAAAAGCTCAGTGAGGTTCTGAAAAATGAGCAAATTCACATTTGGTCAAAATCATAACACTTGAATCAAATAGCACTTTTGCAAAACACTCATCATTCAACTCAAATCATGAGCAAAGCATTTCATGTAGAACAATAATAAATCATGTCTTATTTAGCTTAAAACAAGAGTAAATCTTTTCAGAGAAAATTCATTTTACTCATTTCCGCATTCGACTAATAATTAAACAAACAATTCACTTTAATCAAATCAAAGGTACTGAAACGGGATGAGAGGTGCCTACTACTCTGATTGGGTGTGACACATATACCGTTCAGATTTAATCACACATAAGGTATTGAGACGAAATGAGAGATACCTCCCACTAATAAGAATGTGGTACATACTATCACTCAATACGTATGGTCGACGAGACAACGCTCCAATCGATTTATTCAAAGTTAGGATTCAGGCGGAACGAGAGGTACCTACCACTCATTGAGTGTGGTACATACTGCCGCTTATCACATATGGTCGACGAGACAGCGCTCCAATCGATTTATTCAAAGTTAAGATTCAGGCGGGATGAGAGGTACCTACCACTCATTGAGTGCGGTACATACTTCTGCTTATCACATATGGCGGGATGAGAGGCACCTACCACTCATTAGAGTGTGGTACATACTTCCGCTTATCACACACAAATCAAAATTCACGACACAACACAACACAACACATATTCAATATATAATTCACTTCTAGTCACAGTTTCAAAATCGTGTTAATAAATCACCATCTCATTTAGTATTTGCGAACTAGGACAAATGACATGCTTGGAAAGTCACAAACTCTTCATAAATTATTTCACTTGTAAAAGCAGTTTACTTGGAAATAACAGTAAATCATTTCTTTACAAATATGAGTCGAGCAAATTATTTCACAAGTTATTTTCACATAGTAGTAAAATATTTGATTTATAAATGGATTGGAATACTCACCAATTAATCACAGCTGACAATCCAAGTTAGGATCTGGTTCAAACTCTTCCCCACTTCCTATAATCAAGTAAAGAAGAAATAAGTTTCGCTCCACAAATAGCAAAACTACTCTTAAATAAACTTAGTTATTTGTTTGATCAAAATCATCCCAAAATTCCTCTACTTTTGCTCGAGTGAAAAAGTAGTCACTCGAGTCAAAATTCACCATAAAAGATTCCATTTTCAAATCTACACATCATTACCCAAAATACTCTATCGATGTACCCCATACTCGCGACTTCTAAATTTTTAGAACAAAGACATAAAGTGAGGTCTTTCACCTCGAAAATCACCCCTTCTAGTTTAAACTCAACACTACTCATACATGAACATAATACATAATTATTTATGCAAAATCTCACCAAGACACATCGTAAAATTTTGAAATCAAACATCAAGACATTCCAAGTGAGGTTCGGCTAGCCTTCATACTTTTTCTTCAAAATTTCCAACAACTTTCCTACATTCTAACCATAAAATGAACTCATCTCATAAATATCAATCACAACCACAATCAGGTCCTCAAGTTCATTACCTAAAAGTCACCTCAAGTCCGCTACCTAAGTTGAGAATTCAAGAGCCCAACTCAAATATTCCAATCATAAGCATTTCTAGCAAAATAAACCGGAGATCTGACAGATCTGACTCTAATAAGTTTAAAGCTAAGAGTTTTAAGTGTTATACCTCAAGATCTTTTCATATCTAGCAAGATCAAGGAAGATTTAGTGTTACTCCACTCAAGGATGACTTTCCAAGCTTCGAAACCTCGAGATTCTTCAAGTTTAGCCAAGAACTAGCTTGATCCTTGGTGATTTCCTTCACAAGCTTCAAAACCAAGAAGAAAGAAAACAAGATGAAGCTTTCTCTCTTTCTTTCTTTCTCTCTCTCACTCTTGGATCTCTCTCCCTTTCTCTCTCTCTCTCACTCGGCTGCAACAAGAAGCAAAAAGGAAGCAAGATGAAGCTCTTCAAATGGTGTCTTCAAGGTGCAAGAGGATGAAGCTGAAGAAGATCAAGATCAAGGCTCTCTCTCTCTCTCTCTCTCTCTCTCTCTCTCTCTCTCTCTCTTTCAAATTTCTCTCTCTCCCTAAGCTCTAAATGGCAGCTGAAAATGAAGGGAAAAGGAGCAAGAAAGATGGCTTTAAGTAGACAATATACTTGGTTGGCCTTAATTTAAGGAAAAGTGGTCAACTACCACTTTTTGTCGCATCGACGCGCGACACTCTAAATTTTACTGATTTTCCTCTTCTGGCACTGTTCTGCCTTAAATATATCTCTGTAATATCTCTACATAGACTCAGTTTCATCTTCGAGTCACTATTCACGCTTCGGAACAAAAATTAATGCTTAAACTGGCCGAAACCAAACACCGGCAAATAATTCTCAAAACTTTCTCTAAATTGGAAAATAATAACTCAAAATATAAATTCACTAATATTTTAGTGAATAAACATAATATAAATATTATTTTGTATTTTTAAATAAAAATAGAATTTTGAGGCCCTCACATCCTTCCCCCCTTAAAAGAATTTCGTCCTTGAAATTCATATCTTGGTTTACATCCCATTCTGGATATTTCTTTCGGATCTCCTCTACTTCAATATCTTCCAATTTCCGTGACAATACACATTTCATCTGTGACAGCCCCACTTCTCCCTAGGGCGAACCCTAGGGTATCGGGTGACCGCCTAACTCTCACGGACTCATTAGTTCCTCACTATCACAAATCTCAAATAATTACACCACAAGATCTCCAAATAATAATTACATTTCCAACTAATTCAAATACACCAAAAGTCCAACTGTCTAATATTACAAATAGTACATGAGGTAACTCGGCTAGTCACACTATGGAAGATTACTTTCTGCTTCCTTCATCTCGAGCCCTGTGGGGAAAATAAAATATTTTGGGGTGAGCTATAAGCTCAGTAAGGTTCCAAGAAAACAAGTATTTTAGAATTTAACTGTTTTGTCAGAGTACGAAAACATTGAAATATTCACATTTTTGAAATCACGTGAAAAGTACCTTTCACTAAAAATTTGCAAGACGAAAACAGTTCACGAAATAAGATAATTCATCACACTCAAACAAATAACACTTAACACTCAACCACTTAACAACCGCACATGCAATGCAATTAATATTTAAGAATACTCATATGTAATAGCAAGTTAAATGGAAATTACTTTCACAGCAATTATTTCACTTGTACATATTAGTAAATCAATACGTAAAACAAGCACATCATAAATAAGTTGACAAATAAATGAGTAATAGTAACATTGAGATCCCAAAGGCATTGGGATCAGACCATCTATTTGGTCAGGGAATAACATTCACCATTGAGACCCCAAGGCAACTCTTGAGGTCAGACCATTCAAGTGGTCAGAGTGCAACATTGACATTGAGACCCCAAAGGCATTTCTTGGGATCAAACCATCCAAGTGGTCAGAGAGTAACATTGACATTGAGACCCAAAGGCATCCCTTGGGATCAAACCATCCAAGTGGTCAGAGAGTAACATTGACATTGAGACCCCAAAGGCATCCCTTGGGATCAAACCATCCAAGTGGTCAGAGAGTAACATTGACATTGAGACCCCAAAGGCATCCCTTGGGATCAAACCATCCAAGTGGTCATTTATCACTAACAATATCACATTTCACAGATCATATATCACACAACACATGCATTCAAGAACCATACATGGAGTTTAGGCCGAATGCAATAAGGTACACCCTTATCCAAGCACCCACCTATCACGTTCAATTAGAGAGCACCCAAACCACAATTTTCACTTCAATAAATCAGCTTAAAAATACTTATAAATCACTTCAAAGGTAAATCAAATCGTTACACTCGTAAACCAATGCAAGTCAATAGTAAATTCGTGGTAAAGTATTTCACAAAGGATTCCTTCAAACAATATTAACACAAAAATAATTTTAGTGGAACATTTCTTTTAAAACAAGTTGAAACAAACTAGTAGTCAAATTGTCAATTGAAAAGGGTTTGGGACACTCACCAACGTGCCTCGGTCACCCTCGATATCACCTTCGAGCCCTACGTACAACCAACGTATATAACCATCACCTCAAACCAAAACAATACTTAAAATCACTCAAAACAGCAAAGAGAGCACATGCATGGGTGCTCGAACCAAAACGGACGACATTCGATTCACAATGGAACACACACACTACAAGGTGTGAAAGGCAGATTTGACACCTTTTGCTATTTTGATCATAACTCATGGTACGAGTGTCGGATTGAAGTTCACGAGGTGCCATTTCGAAGCTAAGAGAACAAGATATAACTTTCATGAAGACCATTTTTACCCAGATTCACTCTTTCTAGGTCAAAAGTGCGGAAACAGGTTCAGGAATTTCAGTATCAGGATTTCCAACAGGTTTGATTCAAATGATCATAACTCAACGCTCACAAATCCAAATCAAGAAATTCCAAAGCCGTTAGAAAGCTAACATACAAGGCTACAATTCTTAAGAAGACATCAAAAGCAAACATGTGAGGACCCGAAAATTTATTTTATTTCACCTACTTATTTAATATTTTGTTTAAATTTTGACATCGACTTTAATACAACATAATGTTAATTCTAATCATTATCGTTTACCAAAGTGTTTATATGGTTTTTGTTACTTCACAAAATGTTTTGTTTTAACTATTTTGTTTTACACGTCTAAAAACCCTAATTTGACATTTAAACCATAGTTTGTCTCGAAAGCCCTAATTTTTCATAAAACCCTAATTTGAATGTGGAAAACCCTAGTTTGATTTCTTAAAACCCTAGTTTTGAAAATGAATTTAAGTTTTACATTTAACTACGAGTTTGTTATCTCTTTGATTTTATGTGTGATAAGGCATGATTAAGAGGAGGGATTACAATTCTTAGGTGATTAGTAGCCTAAGTAGGTGCGATTAAGCTTTGATAAACTAAGTTGAATTGGGCACCTATGGACTAATTTGAAAGGAAAGAAAATTACTTGGGCAAAGGTGAGAGTTAACCTAAGTTGGAAGGTTTAATTAAGCATGATAAATTTGACTAACTTTGACTAAGCCCTAAATATCTTATTGGCATCATCCTTTAGCTATTTTATAGCTTTAAAGTGCCGGCCAAGCAAAGGAAAAAGGAGGAGGAAAAAACCGTGGGAAAGGAGAGGAAAAAAGAGAGGAAAAAGAGAAAAAAACTTGGGAAATTCTTGCTACTTTCAACCATTCAATCTTGATTGAGGAGCTAGGAGGTGAAGCTTGCACTTGGGAGCTTGGGATTGCACCAAGAACATAAGCTAGAAAGGTTTTCTTCTATTCTCTACAAGCTGAATTTTGACGGAGATTATAAAGTAGTTGGATTTTGTTCTTGTTTTGGGTTCATTCATGGCCACTGATAGCTTTTGAGATGATTCTACGGATTGATTTGGTTAATTTTGATGTATTTATGCCTAGCCATGAATATGAGTTAGGGTTAGGGTTGGGGTTCTAATGTTAGAAATTAATGCTTGGATTGTTGGTTAACTAGCATGTTGGTTTAAGTTGTTGAGTGGGCTCTTGAATTCCCACTTGCATGATGGTTTAAGTGGTTGTGTGGGCTCTTGGATTCCCACTAGCAAACTAATGATGTATGGTGTGTGATTATATAGAATTTGTTGATTGAAATGGAAACATGAACTCAAGGAGAAACCGCTTGAGGAAGGAAACATTGGGGTAATTTTCTGATTTTTGTTTAATTTCGTGGCTGTTGTTTTTGGCTAGTTTAAGGGCTGAAATTGATGTTTAAATGTTGATTGTTGAGCTGCATTTTCATGTTTGTTATCGTGATTCGAAGTCATTGATTTCCATGCGTGCTTTTGGTTGGACTAACGATTTAAGGCAAGGGAAAACAGGGTTGTCCCAGCAGCGACTTTGGTTCCATTTTTCGTATTGATCCTTTGTGATTTGTCTTTTGGCCAAAGCACGAAATTATAGCCCTTCATTCTAGCTTTCCAACGCCGCTGGAATTTCTTGATTTCGATTTGTGAGCGCTGAGTTATGTCTGTTTGAAGTGGGCCTGTCGGAAATTCTGACGGCAAAAATTTCTGAAATTTTTTCTGCGTTTTTGACCTATAAAGAGTGAATCTGGGTTGAAGACGTCTTCCTGAAAGTTGTAGCCTGTTCTCTTAGCTTCGAAAGGGCACCTCGTACACTTCAATCTGACACTCGTACCATGAGTTATGGTCAAAATGGCAAAAGGTGTCAAATCTGCCTTTCACACCTTTTAGTGTGTGTTTTCCGTTTTCGTTCCGTTCTTGTCCGTTTTCCTTCTAACGCCCACGCGTGTGTTCCTTTTTGATATATTAAGTATTTATAAGCGTTTCTCGAGGGTTTAATTCATTGAATATATGCTTGTCGTGTTATTTCACATTTGAAAATGGGTTTTCCAAACCTTTAGTTTGAGTCGAAAAGTAATTTGCTTGCACTTGCATATCTCAGGGGATTCCGTGGACCTCAAAGAACGTGTTTGGTCCTCTAACTTTTCTCGCTTGCTCACAACTGTTGGTGAGTGTTCAAGTGCCTGTTACTGAATACTTAGTTTGATGAAATTCGTTTGAAAAGCATGCTTGTTTGACTTGGTGAGCGTGTACTTTATCGCGCTCACCCTTGCTTGAATTTGCTTGATTTGAAGTCGTTAAGTGCTTGTACTTGTGCTTGTTCTTGACTTGATAAGACCAAACGGTTGTATGTACCACACTCAAGAGAGTGGGAGGTGCCTCTCCTCCCGTTTTGGTTGGGTTCTAGTTAAGTCGATTGGAGCGTAGTCTCGTCGACTCATTTACCAAGCGGTAGTATGTACCACGCTCTATGGAGCGAGAGGTGCCGCTCATCCCGACTTGGTTTGATGTTAATTCCCCAAGCGGTAGTATGTACCACGCTCTATGGAGCGGGAGGTACCGCTCATCCCGACTTGGTTTGATGTTAATACTATTTTGACGAGCGGGCCCGGTACAGGGGGTGTAAGTAGACGGGTGAGAGTAAAGTGATTTCTACGGTCGGTGAGATAGTGGTTGACGGAGTGTCAACATGCCTACTGAAACTACGGCTTGGGACCGGACTGAAGCTAGATGTGGAAAATGGCGGAAAGATGGAACGACACTGTATCCTTTTATTGTGATTGCTTAATATTGTCTTATATGATTTCCAAGTTTTCTTCTGTTATTGGTTGTCATGAATTGTTACCGCCACCGCTTGTGCATGCATTCTTGACCTCATTGGGCTTTGCTCACCCCGTAAGCTTTGTTTTCCTTAACAGGTCTGGAAGTGATGCACGAGAATCGAGGAACCTAGTACCGGCAGATTACCTCTTAGTATTTTTGTAGGGTTTCCTTTGTATAAGATTGACCATTTGGATGATTTTGATAGTTGTGGTATTTTGGAGTTATTATCAATGCCTCCTTGAGGAAATGTCGGGTCAGATTTTATGCGTGAATTTGTCGCTGATTTTAAGTACCTTTATCGCTGGTTTCATAAATGAATGTTTGAGTCCCGGCGAGAGTCAAGGTCCGCTTACCTCTCCTGGTTCGCCTTAGGGGAAGTGGGCTGCACAGCTTGGTATCGAGCCTAGGTTAAAGATCTATTTGGGATACTTTAAGGATATTGTTCATGAATATAGAATTGGGATAGCTTTCCATATTTTCAAGTGAAATAGGGGACCCAAGTTCTATGTTGATGTCAAGTGTTTGTAGGGTTTTGAATTTCTCTAAATAGACGAGTTGTGTTGAGATCTCTTGGACAGGTGGTTATGTGTTTACACCATTCATATTCACAAGTTAATGAGAGCCTTTATGTTGGATTTCAAAGAGTTGACTTTAAATGGTTGGAGTTACATTGTGATTAAATATTAATCTGGTGATTTTGATTTCCTAGCAGTGTCACTTACGGAGTTAAAGGAATCATGACATGGCAAACTTGGAAGATGCACGCTGATGTCATAGAAGCTCCCAAAGGATTTAGGGTTTCAGATGGAGCTTGCTAAATATTGGGAAGGCGCTGGGAACAAGAATATAAGGAAAAGACTGAGCTAAGAAGCAAGTACATGGAAATGAAGAAGAAATACGAAGCCATTCTAAAGGAGATGCAGCGTAAGTTTGAACTGGTGCGTTCCACTACTCAAATTGAATTTCGAGATACCCCTAGCACTCAAGTTAGAGATCAGGCAGGAAGCTCCTCCAATGTTAAAAGAAAGTGTAAAGAGATCAGCAAAGATGATCGTGCTACTGAAAATGAGGGAAAGAAACTAAAGGTTGGTGGACCCGTTGCGCGGAAACTTGGGGTTGCTAAGTGTGACTTTTGTAACAAATCTCATCCGACAGAAGGGTGTTGGGTGAAGATGGGTGCATGTTTAAGGTGTGGGAGCCTTGAACACCGAATAAGGAACTGCCCTAAAATCTAGAATAGACTATGGAGGTCTTCGTCTTTTGAATGTTTTGTAAATGGGTTAGTTGGGGTGAAGCTTATGAGGTCCATGACCAATCGCATGATCGTTTGTATTTTTGTGGTATTTGTACATATATGTATTGTATTTTATAACACCCTGTAATTTTCTAATTATGTGTGAACTCGTTAATGTAATGTATGCCGATATTTCCTATTTCAAATATTTTTACCAGTGACTCTTGTACTTCTCAATGGCTAGTTCATTTCTGCAGTTGGATGTAATTCAGATTATAGATGGTTGGAGACGGATGGTTGAACATGTACTTGAGATGGTTGGAGACGGATGGTTGGACATGTAGGTAACGGCCATCACTAATCGAAGGATTGATATTTTGGAATATGTGATAAAGTGTCAACTTCTTGCACTAGTGAACTGGATAAGGGAAAAGAAGGGATAAAGTTTTGTGAGGTAAACTAATGGTTTGTGATAGTTTATAGGTCGGCTAGATATTAGTGATGATGATTTGGTATACGGTCTGTGCTCGCACATAGTTATGTAAGTAAAACAATTTGGGTTTACGGGTTGTGAATTTTATTCATGTGATGGTGAAAGATTATGCCCTACGATTAGAGAGTAAGATTCAATGATCCATGAATCAAGGGGATGTGAAATGGTTCTTCAAGTTTTAGATATAAGCTAAATAGCTTATGGGATGATATTTAATCCACCTTTGATAATGGAACCTGTTGTACTTGACTTTTGAAAAGAAAATGAATTCAAAACTTCACCTTTCTAGATGTTGATATTGAGGTTTGATATAAACGTGTTTGGACGCAATTTAGTATTTACCACATTGTTTTATTTGTTAAATTTTTAAATTCTAGACATTTCTTGTTTACAAAGTTTTCGTGAAATTTGAGTCTCTTAGAGTGATTTTCCTTTTAAAAAAAAGAGAGAGAAGAAATAAGAAGGTTTTAATCAAGCCATTTGTGTCCTCAGAATTTTACTCTTTTCCATTTAAAGATAATTGAGAGTGCCTTTTCAAACGATTATTTTATACCATCTTCCTAAAAGTTTGAACAATTTGATTTCGGTAATCAAAGTTATTCGAAGTTATATTTCATGAAAGGAATGAACCCAAGAGCCCCATTGTCTGCAATGTAAGATTTGAGCTGATAAGAGTAAGTTACGACTAGTAGAATAGTGAGGTTTTGGAAGTGCTTAGGGGGTGTTAAGTGGTTTGTAGTGGAGGTGGCAAGTGCCAGCATCATAAGAAGGGCTGTTTCAAACAACGAGATTAGGTTATGATACCCTTTGTCATATCAATTAAGGTCTCTTTTGAATTATGTGTGGTACAATGAAGAGATGGAAGAAATGGAATACACATATTTGGAATGATTAAATTTCGTGGATTTTATAGGTGATTCAATCCTTGTAAACGACTCCAAGTGTGAATAGGAATTCTTAATGTGTGAACTGTAAATGAAAGAATTGAGGATCAAGCTTAATTCTTTTCTTGGAGCTATTGTAGACAAACCAAAGTGTTGAGAAAGTAATTTGAAGGTTAGAGGAAGAAATTCCGAGGAAACACCTAGAATTATTTCATGAGTTCACGTATGAATTTCGAGGACGAAATTCTTTTAAGGGGGGAAGATTGTGAGGACCCGAAAATTTATTTTATTTCACCTACTTATTTAATATTTTGTTTAAATTTTAACATCGACTTTAACACAACATAATGTTAATTCTAATCATTATCGCTACCAAAGTGTTTATATGGTTTGTGTTACTTCACAAAATGTTTTGTTTTAACTATTTTGTTTTACACATCTAAAACCCTAATTTGACATTTAAACCATAGTTTGTCTCAAAGCCCTAATTTTGATAAAACCCTAATTTGAATGTGGAAAACCCTAGTTTGATTTCTTAAAACCCTAGTTTTGAAAATGAATTTAAGTTTTACATTTAACTACGAGTTTGTTATCTCTTTGATTTTATGTGTGATAAGGCATGATTAAGAGGAGGGATTACAATTCTTAGGTGATTAGTAGCCTAAGTAGGTGCGATTAAACTTTGATAAACTAAGTTGAATTGGGCACCTATGGACTAATTTGAAAGGAAAGAAAATTACTTGGGCAAAGGTGAGAGTTAACCTAAGTTGGAAGGTTTAATTAAGCATGATAAATTTGACTAACTTTGACTAAGCCCTAAATATCTTATTGGCATCATCCTTTAGCTATTTTATAGCTTTAAAGTGCCGGCCAAGCAAAGGAAAAAGGAGGAGAAAAAAACCGTGGGAAAGGAGAGGAAAAAAAGAGAGGAAAAAGAGAAAAAAACTTGGGAAATTTTGCTACTTTCAACCATTCAATCTTGATTGAGGAGCTAGGAGGTGAAGCTTGCACTTGGGAGCTTGGGATTGCACCAAGAACATAAGCTAGAAAGGTTTTCTTCTATTCTCTACAAGCTGAATTTTGATGGAGATTATAAAGTAGTTGGATTTTGTTCTTGTTTTGGGTTCATTCATGGCCACTGATAGCTTTTGAGATGATTCTACGGATTGATTTGGTTAATTTTGATGTATTTATGCCTAGCCATGAATATGAGTTAGGGTTAGGGTTAGGGTTCTTAATTTCAAGCTCTAATGTTAGAAATTAATGCTTGGATTGTTGGTTAACTAGCATGTTGGTTTAAGTTGTTGAGTGGGCTCTTGAATTCCCACTTGCATGATGGTTTAAGTGGTTGTGTGGGCTCTTGGATTCCCACTAGCAAACTAATGATGTATGGTGTGTGATTATATAGAATTTGTTGATTGAAATGGAAACATGAACTCCAAGGAGAAACCGGCTTGAGGAAGGAAACATTGGGGAGGTAATTTTCTGATTTTTGTTTAATTTCGTGGCTATTGTTTTTGGCTAGTTTAAGGGCTGAAATTGATGTTTAAATGTTGATTGTTGAGCTGCATTTTCATGTTTGTTATCTATTCAAGTCATTGATTTCCATGCGTATGCTTTGGTTGGACGCAACGATTTAAGGCAGGAAAACAGGGTTGTCCCAAAGCGACTTTGGTTCCATTTTTCGTATTGATCCTTTGTGATTTGGCTTTTGGCCAAAGCACAAAAGTTATAGCCCTTCATTCTAGCTTTCCAACGCCGCTGGAATTTCTTGATTTTGATTTTTAAGCGCTGAGTTATGTCTGTTTGAAGTGGGCCTGTCGGAAATTCTGACGGCAAAAATTTCTGAAACTGTTTCTGCGTTTTTGACCTATAAAGAGTGAATCTGGGTTGAAGACGTCTTCATGAAAGTTGTAGCCTGTTCTCTTAGCTTCGAAACGGAATCTCGTACACTTCAATCTGACACTCGTACCATGAGTTATGGTCAAAATGGCAAAAGGTGTCAATCTGCCTTTCACACCTTTAGTGTGTTTTTTTCCGTTGCCCGCTCTTGTCTGCTTTCCTTCTGAACGCCCACTGCTGTGTTCCTTTTTTTATATATTAAGTATTTATAAGCTGCTTTCTCAAGGGTTTAATTCATTGAGTATATGCTTGTCGTGGTTATTTCACATTTGAAAATGGGTTTTCCAAACCTTTAGTTTGAGTCAAAAGTAATTTGCTTGCACTTGCATATCTCAGGGGATTCCGTGGACCTCAAAGAACGTGTTTGGTCCTCTAACTTTTCTCGCTTGCTCACAACTGTTGGTGAGTGTTCAAGTGCCTGTTACTGAATACTTAGTTTGATGAAATTCGTTTGAAAAGCATGCTTGTTTGACTTGGTGAGCGTGTACTTTATCGCGCTCACCCTTGCTTGAATTTGCTTGATTTGAAGTCGTTAAGTGCTTGTACTTGTGCTTGTTCTTGACTTGATAAGACCAAACGGTTGTATGTACCACACTCAAGAAAATGGGAGGTGCCTCTCCTCCCGTTTTGGTTGGGTTCTAGTTAAGTCGATTGGAGCGTAGTCTCGTCGACTCATTTACCAAGCGGTAGTATGTATCACGCTCTATGGAGCGGGAGGTGCCGCTCATCCCGACTTGGTTTGATGTTAATTCCCCAAGCGGTAGTATGTACCACGCTCTATGGAACGGGAGGTACCGCTCATCCCGACTTGGTTTGATGTTAATACTATTTTGACGAGCGGGCCCGGTACAGGGGGTGTAAGTAGACGGGTGAGAGTAAAGTGATTTCTACGGTCGGTGAGATAGTGGTTGACGGAGTGTCAACATGCCTGCTGAAACTACGGCTTGGGACCGGACCGAAGCTAGATGTGGAAAATGACGGAAAGATGGAACGATTAATCAGATCCTTTATTGTGATTACTTAATATTGTCTTATATGATTTCCAAGTTTTCTGATATTGGTTGTCATGAATTGTTACCGCTTTCACCTGCTTGTGCATGCATTCTTGACCTCACTGGGCTTTGCTCACCCCATAAGCTTTGTTTTCCTTAACAGGTCTGGAAGTGGGGCACGAGAATCAAGGAACCTAGTACCTGTGCAGGATTACCTCTTAGTATTTTTGTAGGGTTTCCTCTTTTGTATAAGATTGGACCATTTGGATGATTTTGATAGTTGTGGTATTTTGGAGTTATTATCAATGCCTCCTTGAGGAAATGTCTGGGTCTCAGATTTTATGCGGAATTTGTCAGTGATTTTAAGTACCTTTTATCAGTGGTTTCATAAATGAATGTTTGAGTCCTGGCAAGAGCTGGGCAGGCGGTCCGCTTACCTCTCTGGTTCGCCTTAGGGGAAGTGGGGCTGTCACAAAACACATTCATCTTCCTAGTCAAAATGACCCATTACAGTAGCAAAAAAACCATTTCTGCTAGAAACAGGGCATCAGGGGTATTTTGGACATTTCTCATGCTACAGTGCTCCGATTGCTCTGATATTTTCTGGGTAGAAATATAACTCAAATCCCTACAACTTTCATGTTTTCAGAAAGAACTGGTTTGGACTCTAACATGGTCAAATTTGTAGAGGAATTGAACACAAAAATCTGGAATTTATGATCAAACAGTTGGTGTGCAATCTTACCCTACTTCATCAAACGAATTTACCAAGCAATGATATCCATCCAAAATCTGTCCTCAACTATCCTAATCCATTCTAAACATCAACCACAAGCTATACTACAAGATTCAAGGATTGTGCAAGCTAGGTTACCTCTAAAACCTTCAAGGAACAAAGCTGAAAATGGAAGCTAGAGCAGCTTGCAGTCTTCTTTTTCCAGCCTTCCAACCGACACTCTTGGCTGATTTTTAGTCTTAGATATTTCTTTAGCTTAATCCAAATTTAGTCCAAGTCCAAGTCAAAGATATCATGCCAAATGCAACCTAGCAATTTAGGTGATGTTTCACTCTTGCCCCAAATGATTTCTTTTCCTGTCAATTAAGTCCATAAGTTGTAAATCCAACTTAGTCCAATGATACTTAGTCACACCTAGTTAGGTCACTAATCACCCATTTACCATAATTAACTCCCGTGAGCATGCAAGTTCACACTGAAAAGTCATGAAATAGCAAACGTTTGATTTGTACATATAATTAGGGTTTCGAGAAAATATATTAGGGTTAGTACATTTAGGGTTTAGTGTGCAAACAAATTAGGGTTTTGTCAAAATTTAGGGTTTTCAAAGCAAACTAGGGTTTAATTTCAAATTAGGGTTTTTAAACTTGTAAAACAAAATAGTTAAAACAAAACACTTTAAGAAGTAAAACAACCATATAAACACCTTGGCAAACAATAATTACTATAATTAACATTATTTAATATTTTCCAAAAACTTGGGAAAAAATCGGGGCCTTACAATCTCTCCCCCTTAAGAGAATGTCGTCTTCGACATTCTAAAATTTGCTCTTGTCCAGGAACAACTTCACTTAAACGCAAATACTTCAAGAATCGCCTGCATTAGGATTTCTAGTTAAAGTCTCAAGTTCCAAATTCGAATATGGAAAATAGGTATAACGTGGTAACTTAACGTCAAATAGGAACCAAGTCAATTCACACTAGAACTGGCCATCTCCAGGTGCAAATCAACTCAATCCCCATTATTCCTCATAGAAAATTCACAAAAGTCTCACTTAAATAATCACATCCAGTCTCTTACACATACATATGAAGATTAAAATCCTAAAGAACACCTCAAATTCTACGATTTACTATAGTCAAATTCACTCCCATAAATATCGACTAATACCATTGTTCAAGAACTCACAGATCACTTTTGCAAATCAATTCCACACAATTTTCTTCTTTCACTACATTAGAAGAAACCCTAACACTCCATATTTCACTTAACATCCAATTAGTCCCACGGTCCGGTATCCTAAACTTTAAACCTAGGATACACTACAGAGATCTGAAACCTAAAGCTCTGATACCAACTGTGACAGCCCCACTTCTCCCTAGGGAGAAGTGGGGCTGTCACATCATCACCCATGGCATGAATTAAACTCTAATAAGGAAGCCATCACTTAAAACTCTCCAAATGCGTATACATCCCAAAGATCACTTTATTCTAATTATGTTCCCACCAAAATTTACCTTCCATGGATTTTACCCTACAAATAGTACTTCCTCAGGATTTGCAATATTAACTTCAAGTGTTGCTCATGCTCTCCTTGAATCTTAAATGTACCATAATATCCTTGATAAAGTTACCACAACGCGGTCTGAATAAGACTTAAATGCTATGGTTAGTCTTATGGCTTCACTATAAATCCATAATGTCCATATCGGTCGATAATAATACTCTTGGCACATTTCCTAACTAATTCTCAATTGACGATATTCTTATAAAATTTCATCTTAGAAGAACTTCTGTTACTTATAGTAAATCAATCAATTCATAATTGCACGGCAAAGGTATTGACACAAGCCCGGATTGATCAAATTTGTTATTAATCAAGCTCTTAGAAAAGTGTAGAAAGGAGAGATCCACGGATCGAGCTGCGATCCAGCACCTCGCGTATCCGTGCCTTGTGAATCTTGGTTAGAAGCGAAATTCTTATATCCGCGGACCAATCCGCGAACCAAACATCGCGGATCCATCTCGCGTATCTCAATCGTGAATTTTTGTATTCTTTTCAATTTTTTGTAATTAATGTAAGTTAGCCCATGGTTCACCCTAGAGGGCCTCTGGCCAAACCCTGGGCTTAGTAGTCAGTTAATTAGTTGGTTAGTTTTGAGTATTTAAGCTAATTCCTTTGTACGATTCATCAGATCATTCAGAAATAAGAAAACCTTCTTGAGAGCCTCTCTCTTACTTCCTTGAAGCATTCTTGAGTATCTTAGATTGTTCTAGGATATTCGACTTGACTTATCAATCTAGGAACATGCTAGATTGTGACGTCCTCTACCATATCAAGGGATCGTTGGCTGTGTGATCAACCGGTTCTTGATCTTCCGCTGTTTTCATCAAGTCAAATGCATTTCAACCTTCTAGATCCGTGGTAGTCTGTACGGGTTTCGTCACAAGGTTGGCGACATTCGTATCAGGTATTCACTCTCAAATCGGCAGTATAATTCAAATCCAATAATCCGTGCATGAATCTTAAATTCTCATCTTTCTTAGCATTTAAGACCAGGCTTCCAAGGTAATTCTCACAACTCAAACAACTGTTACTTCTATAAATCATTTAATCACATTTTTATTTCTTATCATTGATACAGCTTTTGACTTCATCTTATCCATCTTATCTCATGTGAACCATATATCCATAATATCTCACGTAAGTCAAAGAACTAATCTCCTTATATACATTTACAAATCTACAAGTGATAAGTCAATATTTTGCATGTTTTTAGTAATATTAATTATGTAGTTTTTGTGTGTTTTTGTCAGTTTAATGGCTAATGAACTAGGGTTTCTATTGAAATTTTGCATTTTGTGGTTTAAATAGAAAAGTGCATTTTTGTGGATTAATGTGGTGAAATCTTCATGTTTTTGTAGGATTGCTTGTTCAATTATCAAATGAGATGAAAATGTGGATATTTGCCAAGAAGCTTGGAAGAAAAATTGGAAAATGCAAATTGCAATTCAATCAATGAGGAATCGAAGGGATAAAAGTCGGAGCAATTAACGCGCCAATTTCACGACAAAAAACTCGGAATTTGAGAGTTTCAAGTGGAGTCACGAAGCAAAACGCGAACCAACAAGTGGAAGAAATGATTAGCTCGTGAATCCCTCACAGAAGACAGGGGAAGCAGATCCGTGATGTGATCCGCGATCCTCTGCCTCGCGGATCCACCTCGCGGATCGTCAGAAAGTGACTGCTGCAAGTTGCAGACGATTTCTAGATTTTCCAGGTCACTTCCAAGCTCAATTTTCAGACGAATTTCAATGAAAGCTGCGTGAAGAATCTTGTGAAGTTGAAGAAAAAACTCATTGCTAATTCAAAACGCAATTTGCTTCAACATTACAACTCATTTGAGATTGAAATTCAAAGGATTCAAATGCATGAAGACAAAGAGATTTAAGAAGCCATTTTCCTTGACTTTTGAAGACCAATTTGTCTTGCATTCACATGACATAATTTTGGATGCATATGGTTGAAATCTTCTATAAATAGGGCCTTTTGTATACAATTCAAGGATTCCATTCAATTCCAAAAAAGAGAGAACAAAGACTAGAGAATAGCTCTAGTTCATCAGATTAGTTCTAGTTCTTAGTTTGTAGTTTCTAAAGAGAGTAAAAGTGAAAGTTGTGAGGAATCTTGCACTTTGTATTTGGGAGATCAACTTGTGAAGAAGTTTATGGATTCAACTTCAAGAAATTGAATAAGATTCCTTCTTCCTTACTTATCTCTTGTGCTTTAATTTCATGGCTTTGTGCAAGTTTGTTTATGCTTAAATGTTCTTAATATGATGTCTAGCTAAGCCTCTTTAATCCTAGAGTTAGGATGAACTTGTTTTAGTTGTGATTATGAAATAGTTGAGTGATCTATGTCCTCCATGATTTTGCTAGTTTAAGACTTGTGCTTATGCTTTATGGTTGATTAGCTACCAACTATAATTGATTTGATGTTGATGAGTAATGAAAAACTTGCCTTCAATAAGATCTAAGATCTTAAACACTAACTTATATTCTCACGAAAGTAGTGAATATAGTTGGTTGGTTTTGGTTTTATACTATAACTTCATTGAGCTTATTTAACTTGTTTCTCTCTTTTCTCTATGAAAATAGGTCAAGGAAGATTCAAAGGAGTTAAGGAATTAGAGAAAGCAATTCCGAGTGACTAGTTCATCTTAAACGAGAACTTGCACTACACATGAACATTAACGAAAGTGGTGGCATACAAAAGGAAGTTATACCTTAGCGAATCATTGGAGAAAGGACATAACAAACTTGACTAACTTCTAATCTAAACATAACAAGGGATTCCAAAGCTCTAGGATTCCTCCAACTTGATCTTAAAAACTCTCTCTAACCTAATTCTCTAATTTCTTTACTTGCTTTCTTATTTCTTGTCTTCCACTAATTGGATGTCTTTGACACCTAACGGTTGGTTTTAATTGCTTTATCCCTCTTCCTTAGGTCGGTTTACCGCCTTCTCCCTTTTATCTAGCTTTCCTTACTTTATTCGCCTTCCTATAATTGTCTATCTAGATAATGAAGCAAGTGATTAAATTTTAGTGTTTGCAAAACCATAGTTCCTCGTGGGATCGACACCTTATTTCCCTATACTCAATAAACGATCCGTATACTTGCGGTAATATAGGGTTATAAAGGTTATTTAAAATTTGAGGAGTAAAGAAAATCCCTATCAACAAGATCCTCCCACTAACATATCATGAAACATCTAGCCGAGATCCTTAGCAAGTATAACCATGAAAATTTGCACATGAATTACCCTAATTTAACTTGTCATCTTAAGCAATTAATAAGTTAACAAGAAAATACAAGATTTCTCCCTTAAAGTCATCCCTTTTATCCTCAAATTCAATGTCCTACCATCCATGATGAGAGTACTCAAAAGTAAAGAGTACTTACCCCAAATCTTTATACCATGTCCTTAATCTATATACATCATTCTCCAATCTTAGAGTGGTCTAGTCTCTCGCCCTTAATCTCAACCTCTTCTACCCTCCATGGTTCTTTAGAGGGCAGATATTTTAATAAAATATCAAAATAAGATACACTATTAGAAAATCAACTCGAAAAGAAAGCAAAGCACTTTATACACACAATTCATAATAAGAGAAGTGCTAGGAGTACATCAGATGAGCATGCTTTTAAGAAAAGATACACAAAAGTCACATCAAGTTCATAAGTACAGCTAAACAAAAGTACAATCCTTAAAAAGTTAGTAAGCATGCAATTACAGGGATTGAGAACCACTCGAATGGCTTTTCTCACAAAAGGTTACACACAATTCTAATTTCATGCTCAGCTAGTCTATCAAGCCTCGGAAGCGGAAGTCTCCATGAAAGCACTCTTCGATGGGTCAGACTCCAAATACTGGAGATCTGCCTCGGCTATAGCGGCATCCCCTCCCATATCCTCATCACTAGCTACTGTATTCTAGTAGGATTTTTCTTTACTCCTCAAATCTTAAAAAACCTTTATAACCCTATATTACCGCAAGTATACGGATCGTTTATTGAGTATAGGGAAATAAGGTGTCGATCCCACGAGGAAGAGTGTCAGGTACCGGTGATTTTCAAATTCCTCTATTATTTAGACTGTCACAACAAAGATATAAAGGGAGAAGGCGGTAAACCGTCCTTAGGTAGCAGGATTAAGCAAATAAAACCGATCGCTAGGTGTCGAAGACATCCAATTGGCGGTAGAAAGGAAATAACAAGAAAGCAAGTAAAGAGTTAAGATCCTAGAGCTTTAGAATCCCTTGTTAAATTAGATTAGAAGTTAGTCAAGTTTATTATGTCCTTTCTCCAATGATGTGCTAAGGTATAACTTCCTTTTGTATGCCATCACTTTCGTCAATGGTCATGTGTAGTGCAAGCTCTCATTTAAGATGAGCAAGTCACTCGGAATCGCTTTCGCCAATTCCTTAACTCCTTGGAATCTTCCTTGACCTATTTTCATAGAGAAAAGAGAGAAACAAGATAAATAAGCTCAATGAAGTTATAGTGTAAAACCCAAACCAACCAACTATATTCACTACTTTCGTGAGAATATAAGTTAGTGTTTAAGAACTTAGATCTTGTTGAAGGCAAGTTTTTCATTGCTCATGAACATCAAATCATTTATAGTTGGTAGCTAATCAACCATAAAGCATAAGCACAATCTTAAACTCGCAAAATCAATGAGAACATAAATAACTCAACCACTTCACAATCACAACTACAACAAGTTCATCCTCACTCTAGGATTTGAGAGGCTTAACTAAACATACTACTACTAACTATACTACTAAACTAATGAACTAGTGAAGACTACATTTCTACATCCTCTCTCTAATTCTCTTCTGCTCTACCTCTCTCTAATTTGTCTACAAGAGGTCCTATTTATAGATGAATTCATCCATAAACTTCCAAGACTTTATCATGTGAATACAAGAAAAGTTTGGTTTTGAAAAGTCAAAGAAATTGGCTTCTTGAATCTCTTGTCTTCATGCATTGAATCCTTTGAATTTCAATCTCAAATGAGTTGTAATGTTGAAGCAAATTGTGTTTTGGATTTGCTATGAGTTGTTTCTTCAACATCACAAGCTTCTTCACGCAGCCTTCATTGAAATTCTTCTGAAAATTGAGCTGGAATTCGGCTGCAACTTGCAGCTGTCATTTTCTGAGTATCCGCGAGGAATAGGCTCGCGGATCCCATCACGGATCTGCTTCCCCTGTCTTCTGTGAGAGGGATTCGAAAGCTACTTGAAATTTCCACTTGTTGGTTCGCGTTTTGCCTCGCGACTCCACTTGAAACTTGCAATTTTTGAGCTTTTCGTCGTGAAATTAGCGCGTTAATTGCTCCGACTTTTATCCCTTTGATTCCTCGTTGATTGAATTGCAATTTTCGTTTTCCAATTTTTCTTCCAAGCTTCTTGGCAATTATTCACATTTTCATCTCATTTGATAACTGAACAAGCAATCCTACAAAAACATGAAGATTTCACCACATTAATCCATAAAAATGCATTTTTCATCATTGAAGCCATCAAATGCAAAATTAACTAGAAACCCTAGTTCATTAGCTACAAAAATACCAAAAACACACAAAAACTACGTAATTAATCCTATTAAAAACATGCAAAATATTGACTTATCATATTCTTCTCAATTCGTTTTGAACTTAATCGAACTTAGGTCTCATTGACACGTAAACATAAATAATAGCTATCTCTTACATTTCTTTCTTAATCTATTAAACTCTCAAATATTTAATAACTCTGATTCTCAGCCAATCATCAAATAATAAAGTCACCCTAGGATTAACACAATCTAATCCCATAGTCCAGCATCCTATGAAAATGAAACCAAGGATCCTCCACTAAGGGTTTCCTTCCAAGGGTGATTTGTAACTTCATGGAGGAAAATCAATTTTCAATCAGCATCATTTTTTCCCCTCAAGCTTTGGACAAGAAAATGAAGCCAAGCAAGTGGCGTTTCTTTTCCCATTTTCCTCTCATAATTTCGTACAAGAAAAATGAAAGATGACGGAAGGTTGGAAAGCTTGGCTATTTATGTTATTTGATCAAAACTTTAACTATTAGTTTGGTAACAAATGTCAAGCTTCCATTATTTCCCTCAAAAATATCTTTGAAACTTTGCCAATAAACCCTTCTTTTACATCCAAATATAGATTACATACTCAAATAAGCATGACTAGATCAATTGAACCCTTGCAAATGTTCGTAAAATAATTAAACGGAAGCAAGAAGGTATGAAATTATATACATATATAAGTTATTTTCTGATCACTAGGAAATAAATCTTATTCAAAATAGAATCTTTGAAAATACCTTTTGAAAACACTTTTAACCTCTGAGGCGGTACACTCTCTTCCCCTCAAGAGTGTCGTCCTCGACTTTCCAATTCATAATATCAGGGTCAAGACAATGCTTAAAAGTCAATCAAACACTAAGAGTCACCTTTATGCCTTGATCATAGTAGCATCAAATTCTCGATCAAATCAATTCATATAAGAAATGCTCAAACATCAGCACTTACCAACCATCAAGCACTAGAAACACTCTAGTCCTACTTTCCACAGGCCAGTATCCTAACCTGTTAGCCTAGGATACACTACAAAGATCTGAAACCTAAACTCTAATACCACCTATGACAGCCCCACCTCTCCCTAGGGCGTACTCTAAGGTATCAGGGGACTGCCTGCTCGACTCTCGCCAGAACTCACTACAATTCTCAAACAAATCTCAGTGCCAGCCTTTAATAATTATAATAAAACTCCAACCATTACATCCATGTACTTCCAAATAATAACATAACCCTAAATCTCATAAGTTAAATCTTCAATACTTACAATTCCAAATATTTCCAAAATAATATTACAACCATGAGATATTATTCCCCAATTACTTCAATACCATAAATACATTTCACAAGACATCAAAATAATATACCCAAATGAAATAAGAGGTAATCCAGCCAGTCACACTAGTAAGTCCCTACAAGCTTCCTTTGCCTCGAACCCTGTGGAGGGGAAATAAATATTTTTGGGGTGAGTTAAAAGTTCAGTGAGGTTCCAAAAAATGAGTAAATTCACATTTGGTCAAAATCATAACACTTGAATCAAATAGCACTTTTGCAAAACACTCATCATTCAACTCAAATCATGAGCAAGCATTTCATGTAGAACAATAATAAATCATGTCATATTTAGCTTAAAACAAGAGTAAGTCTTTTTAGAGAAATTCATTTTACTCATTTCCGCATTCGGATAATAATTAAACAAACAATTCACTTTAATCAAATCAAAGGTACTGAGATGGGATGAGAGGTGCCTACCACTCCGATTGGGTATGACACATACTACCATTCAGATTTAATCACACCTAAGGTATTGAGACGAAATGAGAGGTACCTCCCACTCATAAAAGTGTGGTACATACTATCACTCAATACGTATGGTCGACAAGACAACGCTCCAATCGACATATTTAAAGTTAGGATTCAGGCGGGATGAGAGGTACCTACCACTCATTGAGTGTGGTACATACTGCCGCTTATCACATATGATCGACGAGACATCGCTCCAATCGACTTATTCAAAGTTAAGATTCAGGTGAGATGAGAGGTACCTACCACTCATTGAGTGTGGTACATACTTCCGCTTATCACATATGGTGGGATGAGAGGCACCTACCACTCATTAGAGTGTGGTACATACTTCTGCTTATCACACAAATCAAAATTCACAACACAACACAACACAACACATATTCAACATATAATTCACTTCTAGTCACAGTTTCAAAATCACGTAAATAAATCACCATTTCATTTAATATTTACGAACTAAGACAAATGACATGCTTGGAAAGTCACAAACTCTTCATAAATTATTTCACTTGTAAGAGCATTTTCTTGGAAATAATAGTAAATCATTTCTTTGCAAATATGAGTCGAGCAAATTATTTCACAAGTTATTTTCACATAGTAGTAAAATATTTGATTTATAAACGGATTGGAATACTCACCAATTAATCACAGCTGACAATCCAAGTTAGGATCTGGTTCAAACTCTTCCCCACTTCCTATAATCAAGTAAAGAAGAAATAAGTTTCGCTCCACAAATAGCGAAACTACTCTTAAATAAACTTAGTTATTTGTTTGATCAAAATCACCCCAAAATTCCTCTACTTTTGTTCTAGTGAAAAAGTAGTCACTCGAGTCAAAATTCACCATAAAAGATTCCATTTTCAAATCTACACATCATTACCCAAAATACTCTATCGATGTACCCCATACTCGCGACTTCTAAATTTTTAGAACAAAGACATAAAGTGAGGTCTTTCACCTCGAAAATCACCCCTTCTAGTTTAAACTCAACACTACTCATACATGAACATAATACATAATTATTTATGCAAAATCTCACCAAGACACATCGTAAAATTTTGAAATCAACCATCAAGACATTCCAAGTTAGGTTCGGCTAGCCTTCATACTTTTTCTTCAAAATTTCCAACAACTTTCCTACATTCTAACCATAAAATGAACTCATCTCATAAATATCAATCACAACCACAATCAGGTCCTCAAGTTCATTACCTAAAAGTCACCTCAAGTCCGCTACCTAAGTTGAGAATTCAAGAGCCCAACTCAAATATTCCAATCATAAGCATTTCTAGCAAAATAAACCGGAGATCTGACAGATCTGACTCTAATAAGTTTAAAGCTAAGAGATTTAAGTGTTATACCTCAAGATCTTTTCATATCTAGCAAGATCAAGGAAGATTTAGTGTTACTCCACTCAAGGATGACTTTCCAAGCTTCGAAACCTCGAGATTCTTCAAGTTTAGCCAAGAACTAGCTTGATCCTTGGTGATTTCCTTCACAAGCTTCAAAACCAAGAAGAAAGAAAACAAGATGAAGCTTTCTCTCTTTCTTTCTTTCTCTCTCTCACTCTCGGATCTCTCTCCCTTTCTCTCTCTCTCACTCGGCTGCAACAAGAAGCAAAAAGGAAGCAAGATGAAGCTCTTCAAATGGTGTCTTCAAGGTGCAAGAGGATGAAGTTGAAGAAGATGAAGATCAAGGCTCTCTTCTCTCTCTCTCTCTCTAAGGTCTAAATGGCAGCTGAAAATGAAGGGAAAAGGAGCAAGAAATATGGATTTAAGGAGACAAGATACTTGGTTGGCCTTAATTTAAGGAAAAGTGGTCAACTTCCACTTTTTGTCACGTCGACGCGCGACACTCTAACTTTTACTGGTTTTCCTTTTCTTGCACTATTCTACCTTAAATATATATCTGTAATATCTCTACATAGGCTCGGTTTCATTTTAGAGTCACTATTCACGCTTCGAAACAAAAATTAATGTTTAAACTGGCCAAAACCAAACACCGGCAAATAATTCTAAAAATTTTTTCTAAATTAGAAAATAATAACTCAAAGTATAAATTCACTAATATTTTAGTGAATAAAAATAATAAAAATATTATTTTATATTTTTAAATAAAAATAGAATTTTTAGGCCCTCACAAGAATGGTTTATTATAATTGTGGCATGAAAATTTAAGGTTATTACACTAACATCCTTTCGAGTTCCATTTATTGACTATTAAGTTCTTGAATTTAACCTATGAAATTTTTATAATCATCCTTTCTACACATAAATCTTTGATCAAGACATAATAAAAATGTATTTTAAATTGGAATGAGATAATTATGCATGGCCACTAACTAAATCCATGGACAAAAGTAGGGTGTATACTCGGGCTCTCACAGCAAACCAGATATTTAGCTTTCAAAGAACAAATCAATTTGGAATTTGATGATAATAAAGAGGAAGAAGAATAGGTTCAAGTTTTTCCAATGACTACTAAAATAGAGAAGCAAAGAACACAGGACCTAGCCCATCAAGAAGCTGTTGATATACTAGAACAAGTTCAAGATACTGCAGAAATAAGAACTAATAAAGAATCCAAAACTGATGAAGCAATAGGACACACGTTAATAACTCCACAAAAGGAAGCAATTAAGACCTTTGAAACTAAGCAGGATGTTTTTCATAGAGCTTTTGAAGTCCCTATTGCCATCATGCAGCAAGTTCCAAATGATATTAAGACTATGGAAGTGTCCCTCTCCGCATCCAAAAAGAAGAAATCAAAGAGGAGAAAGAAGACTTCTGATGCTTAAAAGATTTGGTGGACTAGGATTTTCCTCTAGAACTCTTAGGATTTCTTAAGACTTCTAGGATTCAATCAGTAGTACCTTTTAGAATTACATTTCGTTGTCTCTTCTAGTCTTTGTTCTGCTTGTTTAAATTTACTTGTGATGGATGACTAGACTCTATTCGGTTTGACCTTACTTGAATTGTTTTTTGATGAATGATCCAACTATTCTCTGCTTCTAACTTTTGTGGTATATATAACTTTTATGGTATATGATCAAATTATTGCTCAATTTAGGGTACAAATTCAGGGAGAGCTATGTTGTTTTGAACTCTCCTCTCTCCTGTTAGCTTGTCATCATCAGAAAAGGGGAGACTATTGTACTAAATTGTTTTGATGATGGCAAACCAAGCTTGAACTCACTCTTTGATTGAGTATGATATCAAGACAAAATAAAAAAAAATTCTAGATTTATGATGGTATGCTATGCTTGAAGAGTTTGAAGATTAAAAATAGAGAGTAGCTAGTCAAAGAAGCTGTTATGCTATGCTTGAAGTGCTTGAAGATCAAAAATAGAAAGCACCTAGTCAAGATGTTGTTCAAATACACCAAGAAGAAAAGCATCGAATATTTCAAACATCCTATTATTTTAAAGGAAGTTTTGCAAAAGGTGCATTTTCAAACTACTAGTACATACAAATTGGATACTTCAACAAATGTTTTATTTGTCTGAAATACACCTATTCAGATTAGATGATACTTGACTCAGCGGATGGAAGGTAGGACATTTGCATAATTATTGAATCACTTGAGTCAAGTAATAAAACAGTTGCAATAATATACATAACATAAATCATAATATTTATATTATGTATATTCACTAAAATATTAGTGAATTTATGCTTTGAGTTATTATTTTCTAATTTAGAGAATTTTTAGTGAATCAATTGCCGGTGTTTGGTTTCGGCCAATTTGAGCATCGAATTTTGAGCCGTGACATAAATAGTAGCTCTAAGATGAAACTGAGCATATGTAGAGACTTAATTGAGATATATTTATGGTAGGGCAATGCCGGAAGGAGAAAAACCAGTAAAAGTTAGACTGTCGCGCGTCGACGCGACAAAAAGTGAAAGTTTGACCACTTTTCCTAAAAACAAGGGCAACCAAGCATTTTGTCTCCATAAAGCCTTGTTTCTTGCCTCTTGCTTCTCCATTTTCAGCTGCCATTGGAAGCTTAGAGAGAGAGAGAGAGAGATCCAAAATAGAGAGAGAGAGAGAGAGAGAGAGAAAAGAGAGCTTTGTTCTTCATTTTCTTCAACTTCATCATCGTGCACCTTGAAGACATCATTTGAAGAGCTTCATCTTGCTTCATTTTGCTTCTTGTTGCAGCCGAGTGAGAGAGAGAGCAAGAGAGAGAGATCCGAGAGTGAGGGAGAGAAAGAAATAGAGAAAGAAAGTTACGTCTTGTTTCCTTCTTCTTGATCTTGAAGCTTGTGGAGGAAATCACCAAGGAACAAGTTAGTTCTTGGTTAAACTTGAAGGATCTCGGGGTTGCAAAGATTGGAAGATCGTCCTTGAGTGGAGCAACACTAGATCTTACTTGATCTTCCTAGATTTAACTAGATCTTGAGGTATGAGACCTAAATCTTTTAGTTTTAACCTTGATAATGTTAGATCTGTTAGATCCATGTATTATTTTGCTAAAAATGATATTCTTCGAACTTTGAGTTGGGCTCTTAAATTCCCAACTTAGGTAGCTGACTTGAGGTGACCTCTTAGGTAGCGGACTTGAGGACCTAGTTGTGGTTGTGGTTATTTTTTATGAGATGGATTTATTTTGTGGTTAGAAAGTAAGAATATTAGTGAAAATTTTGAAGAAAAGCTAAGCTTGATGGCCGAACTTCACTTGGAAAGTTTTGACTCTTGATTTTGAAATTTTATAATGTTTCTTGACTTGATTTTGTCCAAATAAATATGTATTATGTTCATTTATGAGTATATGTTTGATTGGAGTCAAAATCTGGAATTTTTGAATGGTAAAAGTTGAGTTTTTCATTGATTTTTGGAAGAATTCTTATTGCATAGCAAGTGTTTGATAAATTACCCCATTTTGAGTCAAATTGAGCTGCAAATTTACCTATGTTAATGGCCAAACCAATTCTTATGCAAAACATGAAAGTTGTAGACATTTGAGTTAAGTTTTCACCTGCAAAATTTCAGACCAATCGGAGTACTGTATCTTTTAAAATGACCAAAATACCCCTAACTGCCCCATTACTCTATTTCCGCTGACAATCTTCATTTTCAGCAAAATTTCTGAACTTTCTGGCACTTGTAGGAGATGAACCAAAACTTGAATTTTATATCATTGAAATTTTTATGAATCTAGTTTTAAACACCACTGACGACTATGTTTTCAGACTCGGACCGGGCATCGAACCGGCTGAGCCTCGATGGGTCCGACCGGGTTCGATCGGGGATCGAATCGGATGACGTCATAAATATGTCATAAATACATATATTAATAATATATAATCAAAATAGTATATAAAAAATTCTCTTAAAAAATAGTATATAAAAATTCCCTCAAATTGGTAGTTTTCAACTTAATATATATAAAAATTTTTCTTAAATTGGTGATTTATGACTTTATATATAAATTTGAGAATTTTATATTCAACAAATAAATTGACTTAAAGAATATAATATATATATATAGGTAGAAATGTAACTTAAAAAATGTATTGGATTAATTTTACACTTTATTAAAATAATGAGAGGCTAAAGTATATTTACTAAAACTTAAAAAGTGAGTTTGAAAGGATATAATGGGTAAAAAAAAAAACTGATCAAATAGTCAAACCTGGTCAACTGGGTCAACCAGTTCACCCGGTCAGACCCGGTCAAACCCGGGTTTTGACCGGTTTTGACCGGTTTTTGAATTTTTCGGTTTTGAAGGATGACTCGGACCGAATGCCTAGCCGGTTCCTAGTTCAACCGGCTGGTCTGGTCTGAGTTTAAAAACATAGATTGACGGCACTTAATTTTGATTTTCCTACATTGAGTTATAGTCTTTCTTCTGAAACTGTCCAGAAATGCTGTTTTTAACCCGATAGTTTTATTTTGTTTCTTTAATTGTGATTTTTGATCATGAAAATTCCTGAACTGAATTTTGGAGTCTTCATATGAATTGTAGGTCTGTGTCATAACTTCAAAACGGTATAAGATTCATCTTAATCCGATGAGTGTAGCTCTAGTTATGAACACAACCCCAAGAGGTGATAGAAACTTGATTGTTTGATGCCTACCAAGTGTTTGATAAAATGTTTGTATGAAACTAGTGGTTATGCACATCAAGTGTTTGATGAAATGTTTGGTATGAAACTTGTGATTTTAGGACTTGGATTGAAACGGAGATATCTATTACGGACAAGTGAAGTGGGCTATGGCCGGTGAGTGTTCCAGCTCCTTTTTCAAATGAAAAATCTTGCTATTGTTTGCAAAGGAATGATTGGTTGAAATGATTTACTAGTATTTACAAGGAAATGATTTACTGTTATTTCCAAGTAAAAAAATACTTTTACAAGTGAAATAATTTATGAAAAGTTTATGAGTTTCCATGCGTGTTACATGACGTGATTTTCAAAAGTGACTTGAATTGTGATTCGTTTATATGAACTTGAAATTATGACTTGAGATGAATTTGAATTATTTGAAAGACTTGAATTTCATGAGAAATACACTTGATCTATTTTATGATTTGAACTACCATGTGAGTGTTTCTCATTTTTGTGTGATTTTGGGAATTAAAATGAATAATGTGCTATCTTGTGACTATTGTGACGTCGTTGGGTGAATACCCTAGACTAATATGTCACATCGTTGGGTGAATACCCTTGACTAGTTTGTGATGTCGTTGGGCGAAGTCCCTTGACTAGTCTACTTCGTTGGGCGATGTCCCTCGAATAGTTTTAGTAAAATTTTGTGACGTCATTGGGCGAAATCCCTCGACTTGTCTATTTCATTGGGCGATGTCTTTCAAGTAGTTTACCTAGTATATTCGGGCAATACCCATTTACGTGTTTATCTACTTGTTTTTAAATTGTAAACTTGAAGTATGATTTGAACTGTTCTACATGAATTGCAAGTCTTTTTTTGGAACTCACTGGACTTTTAGTTCATTCTTTAAATTTGTTTTCCTTAACAGGGATCGAAAACCCGAGTGAAGACATGATTAGTTAGGGTTGGAACTTATCTTTTGAATTTTGCCTTGAGATGCTGAATTTGATATTTTGGGTTTGTAAGATGAAATTATGGTTGTACCTTAAGTATATTGAACTGTAATTTGAGAAGTTGGGTTGTAAGTTGAATTTAGTAATGTTATTAGTTGTGGTTCGGTTTGGAATTGTTATTTACGTTTACTCAAGTGTTATTAGTTATTCGAGCGAGTGCGGCTTGGTGAGAATTAGGTGCAACATAACCCTGGTTAGCTTTAGGGGAAGGTGGGGTCGTCACAGTTGGTATCAGAGTTTAGGTTTTAGATCTTTGTAGTGTATCCTAGACTTAATATTTAGGATGCCGGACTGTGGGATTAACTTGAATGTTACGTGAATTGGAGAACCTACTGTATCTTAGTGGTTAAAAAGGATTTGTTACTGGAGAGTTTCTTATATGGGATTGGTGGAAAACAAAACTGAGGAACTAAGTAATGTTACATTGAGGAGAAACATTATGTGAGGGATTTGTAGTGAAAGGTTGATTGAGACTTGAATGATCATTGTACTCGTAGGAATGGAAGGAATCGGTGCAACTATTGGTATTAGCTATAGAAGATAAGAAATTGAGATGTGTTAATTAATTCCTTATGTGATAGTTTTGAGCTAAAACAAAAGAGGCTTCAAAAGAACAAAATGCACTTTCCTACTTGTTTAATTGCTGGAAATTTTTCACTCTGAAGTTTAAAAGAAAACTGAGATGTACTAGTTTTATTTTCCAACCGATGGTTGAAGGTGACACATATGTGTTTTAGATACTCTATAACATGTCGTTCTTGACATGTATACGAATTCCACTATATTTTTGAATTAAAAGTTGGAAAGAAATTGATGAGTTTGCTAGATTTTTGTATAGAGGATCTAAGAGGAAAAGTTGAAGTTTTTCAATTGTGTTTTTTTTTTCAATTCTTGATTTTAAATTGATACATTTTCGCACATGACTTTGGCCATGTTTGAAAAAGAAATCTTAAGTTTTGAAAGAATTATGAACTTGCGTTCTAGTAAGGTAAACCCTGAACTTGAAGAGAATTTTGTAACGTCAATAGCTCTTGGTGAATTTTCAAAAGCTTATTTTGAGAATTGAACATACAATTCAGGTATAAGGACTGAAAAGGTAGAGTGAGCACATCTGAGAACTTGCAGTTAGTGTGATTGGGAATCGAAAATATACTAGTGATTTTGTGAATAGTTTTAAGAGTTCAATAACTGCGATGATGAAAGAGAGAGACAACTATGGGGATGGTTTGAGCGCTGGATGTATTCTTGTAGTAGATTGTGTAATATACTTGGTATATCAGGCAAGAATGAGGATTGAGTTGATTGACCTTTCGGGTGGCCAACCATAAGGCGAATTGACTTTCTTCTTATTTTGGTGCTTAAAAATGTGTGTTATCAGGATTTTAGTGTTGGATTTCTATGATTATCTGGTTTCGTTATGAAGTGAACTAGAATAATATGACACTAAACCCTAGCGGGGATAGAGAGCTTGGAAGTTGGATTACTGAATACCCTCTTTTGTGAGGAAACCATTGGATGGCTCTCGTCACTGTATTTGCATGCTTGTGTAATTGTTCTAACTACTATTTCTTTACTTGCTTCTATTTGTAAGTGTGACGTGACTTGATATGTTTCCTTTAAGAATGAATGTACTTTTGTGACATACTTGAGTACTCCTTTTCTTGTTATAAAGATATAATTTATTTTTGGTTCCGCCTGGAATTTTATTTGCTAATATTTTATTTTTGCATTTATCTTAAACGTTGGTCCTCTAAAAAGATCATCGACTAGCTAAAAATATTGGTTGATCCAACCACTACACATTCGTTATGAATCTTGTCTTTATGGATGGTGCTGACCTAAAATCTGTTAGATTGCCTTATGATTTGGAGATTAGAACACTTCCTGGAAACCAGAGTTTAATTACTATCTTGGTACATAAGGATTGTGAGTTTTGGGTTGTAGGGCCAAAGTTGTTGATAGGCTTAGTGAGTTGGATATTAAGGGTCGAATGAGAATATGATAAAGAAGAAGAAGTATCTAGAGTTATTTGTGTAGAAAATGTGAATTTCGAGGACGAAATTCTTTTAAGGGGGGAAGGATGTGAGGGTCTCAAAATTCTATTTTTATTGAAAAAAATAATATTTATATTATGTATATTCACTAAAACATTAGGGAATTTATACTTTGAGTTATGATTTTCTAATTTAGAGAATTTTTAGTGAATCAATTACCAGTGGTTGGTTTCGACCAGTTTAATCGTTGATTTTTGAGTCATGACGTGAATACAAGCTCTAAGATGAAACCAAACATATGTAGAGATTTAATCGAGATATATTTATGCTAGGGTAGTGCCGGAAGGAGAAAAACCAGTAAAAGTTATAGTGTCGCGCGTCGACACGACAAAAAGTAGAAGCTTGACTGCTTTTCCTTAAAACAAGGGCAACAAAGCATTTTGTCTCCATAAAGCCTTGTTTCTTGCCTCTTGCTTCAGCTACCATTGGAAGCTTAGAGAGAGAGAGAGAGATCCAAAATAGAGAGAGAGAGAGAGAGAGAGAAAAGAGAGCTTTGTTCTTCATTTTCTTCAACTTCATCATCGTGCACCTTGAAGACATCATTTGAAGAGCTTCATCTTGCTTCATTTTGCTTCTTGTTGCAGCCGAAAGTGAGAGAGAGCAAGAGAGAGAGAGAGTGAGGAGAGAAAGAAATAGAGAAAGAAAGTTACGATCTTGTTTCCTTCTTCTTGATCTTGAAGCTTGTGGAGGAAATCACCAAGGAACAAGTTAGTTCTTGGTTAAACTTGAAGGATCTCGGGGTTGCAAAGATTGGAAGATCATCCTTGAGTGGAGCAACACTAGATCTTACTTGATCTTCCTAGATTTAACTAGATCTTGAGGTATGAGACCTAAATCTTTTAGTTTTAACCTTGATAATGTTAGATCTGTTAGATCCATGTATTATTTTGCTAAAAATGATATTCTTGGAACTTTGAGTTGGGCTCTTAAATTCCCAACTTAGGTAGCTGACTTGAGGTGACCTCTTAGGTAGCGGACTTGAGGACCTAGTTGTGGTTGTGGTTATTTTTTATGAGATGGATTTATTTTGTGGTTAGAAAGTAAGAATATTAGTGAAAATTTTGAAGAAAAGCTAAGCTTGATGGCCGAACTTCACTTGGAAAGTTTTGACTCTTGATTTTGAAATTTTATAATGTTTCTTGACTCAATTTTGTCCGAATAAATGTATTATGTTTAATTATGAGTATATGTTTGATTGGAGTCAAAATCTAGAATTTCTGAATGGTGAAAGTTGAGTTTTTCACTGATTTTTGGAAGAATTCTTATTACATACCAAGTGTTTGATAAATTGCCCATTTTGAGTCAAATTGAGCTGCAAATTTGCCTATGTTAATGACCAAACCAATTCTTGTGCAAAACATGAAATTTGTTGAGTTAAGTTTTCACCTACAAAATTTCAGAGCAATTGGAGTACTGTAGCTTGTGAAATGACCAAAATACCCCTGACTGCCCTATTACCTTGTTTTTGCTGACAATCTTCATTTTCAGCCAACTTTTTAAACTTTCTGACACTTGTAGGAGATGAACCAAAACTTGAATTTTATATCATTGAAATCTTTATGAGTCTAGTTTTAAACACCACTGACGGCACTCAATTTTGATTTTTCTACGTTGAGTTATAGTCTTTGTTCTGAAACTGTCTAGAAATGCTATTTTCAACCCTATAGTTTTATTTTGCTTCTTTAAATGTGATTTTTGACCATGAAAATTCCTGAACTGAATTTCGGAGTCTTCACATGAATTGTAGGTCTATGTCTTAGTTTCGAAACGGTATAAGATTCATCTTAATCTGATAAGTGTAGCTCTAGTTATGATCACAACCCCAAGAGGTGATAGAAACTTGATAGTTTGATGCCTACCAAGTGTTTGATAAAATGTTTGTATGAAACTAGTGGTTATGCACATCAAGTGTTTGATGAAATGTTTGGTATGAAACTTGTGATTTTAGGACTTGGATTGAAACAGAGATATCTATTACGGACAAGTGAAGTGGGCTATGATTACTAATTCTTCAAAGAAACATTTTAAGTACCAATCCCAAACTTACGATCAACTCATAATCAATCTACTTCAATCTCACAAATCCAAAATTTCACTAACAATTTAAACCAAACTATAACTCACAAATTCATTACTCAAATCTTAAAATCCCAAAATACATAGACTACTTAAATACACTTTCAAAGTTCCACAATACAATATCCCAAATTCATAATTCAAATTTCACCAGTCAGACACAAAAGAAAACCCTAATTCTAATGGTTGGCGTCTTTGCTTGGGTTTTCAGTCCCTGCTAAGGAAAACAAATTTGAAAGAATGAGTTAAAAGCCTAGTGAGTTCCAAAAAGGCATGCAAAACACATAACACATATGAGATTCTCACTCCAAATTCATATTTAGAAATAAGCAAATAAGGAAAACAATTAACAATACAAAGGTAGGATATGAGTAGCCCTCAGGGGCTAAGATCCTCAATGCTGGAGCACGTTCATGGACTGGTGCACAAATCAAGTAGTTGACACTCCGTCAACTTCCACATACAAAACCAAGTAAACAACCACTTACTTCTTTCTCTACTAAAACCCCCGTCCGGACCTGCCCACCTAACAAAACTTATATATTTGTGTATTGCTCTTCAACAAGAACAAGGCCATATGCCAAGTTCAGAGCACACAAGTTATCTCATAACCCAAGGTTGTTAAATCTGCTCGACCTAGGCCTTCCTAATGACTCGACTTGATAACTTACCAAGGGGATTTAAGTATTCTCAAGAATAATAAATACAAAACACATCACATCATATACTAAAAATAGAATTCACATCATATCACAAGTCAAGAGGTTCAAAACATACTTGAAATGTCACAACAACACTTTTACAAAATTTACCATTCAAATAGGAGTAAGTGCGAAAAAGTACACACTACTCCATTTTATGGATCAAAAATCAAATTTTCACATCAAATCACTTCATCAATCATATTCCAAATCAAGTTCACATAATCAAGTAACATGCATGGAAACTCACCAAGATAGTAAGGTTCGGTTTTCAAGTTGGGATCTGGTTCAAATCCTTCCCCACTTCCTATAATCAAGTAAGGAAATAAGTTTCGCTCATAAATAGAAACTAAACTCAAAGTTTATTCATTTGTTTTATCAAATTCTTCACAAAATTCCTCTTACTCGCTTGAGCGAAAAGTAGTCATTGAGTTTGAAAATCATCTTAAAGGTTCCATTTTCAAATTGAGATATCAAATAACAAACCACTCTATCGATGTACTCCATTCTCGCGACTTCTAAATTTTTAGTACAAGGAAATATAGTGAGGCACTTCACCTCGAAAATCACTCATTCGAGTTCAAACTCAACACTAAACTTTTAATCAAAGTTTTAACACAAGTTTAAAACAATTTTCACCGAGTCTAAATGCTCAAAATTCATGAAAAGTAGATAAAATATTTCAAACCCCTCAAGTCTGTCCAAAATGGCACATTCACCTCAAAATTTAGTGGAACTCAATTTTTCACCATTAAAACTCAAGATTTTAACTCTATTTAAGCATTTACTCATAAACGAACATAATACATATATACTTAGGCAAAATCTCTTCAAGAAACATCATAAAATTTCAAAATCAAACATCATAACATTCCAGGTATAAGTTCGGCCAGCCTTCATTATTTTTCTTCAAAATTTTCAACGACAATCCTACTTTCTAACCATAAAATGAACTCATCTCACAAGCATCAACCACAACCACAATCAAGTCCTCAAGTCCGCTACCTAAAAGTCACCTCAAGTCAGCTACCTAAGTTGGGAATTCAAGAGCCCAACTACAATGTTCCATACATAAGCATTTCTAACAAAATAAACTATAGATCTACAAGATTTAACACTAATAAGGTTAGAACTAAGAGATTTAAGAGTTATACCTCAAGATTTATTTAGATCTAGTAAGATCTAGTGAAGTTCCATCCAAAGATGATCTCCCAAGACTTAGCAACTTCAAAAGCTTCCAACTTAGCCAAGGAGCCGCTTGCATCTTGTTGATTTCTTCCTCAAAACTCAAGAACAAGAAGATGACAAGCCAAAGAAGCTTTCTTCCCCTTTCCTTCCTCTCTCTCACTTTCGGGTCACCCTCTCTCTCTCTCTCTCTCTCACGGCAGCCAAGGGAAGAGGATGAAACAAGATCAAAGCCTTCAATGAAGTCTTGAAGTTTCAAGAAATTTGAGGAAGAAGAAATTGAAGAAACAATCTTGGAAACTTTCTCTCTTTTCTCTCTCTAAGCTCACGACCCTCTCTCTCTTTTCGCCTTCAAGTGTAGCTGAAAATGAAGCAACAAGAAGCAAGAAAAGTGGCTTTTAAGGGGACAAAAAGTGTAGTCTCCCTTATTTTAGGGAAAAGTGGTCAAACGATCACTTTTTGTCGCGTCACGCGCGACACTCTAACTTTTACTAGTTTTTCTCATTTTGACATTGTCCAACCTTAAATATATCTCTGTAATATCTCTACATATGCTTGGTTTCATCTTAAAGTCACTATTCATATCTCGGAACAAAATTGACGTTTAAACTGGCCGAAACCAAACACTGGCAATAATTCTTGAAAAATTCTTTAAATTGGAAAATAATAACTCAAAGTGTAAATTTACTAATATTTTAGTAAATAAATACAATATAAATATTATTATGCATTTTTAAATAAAATAGAATTTTGTGACCCTCACAAAAAATGCATGAAAATAAAGTGAGTAACAAATAATGCATGAAAGTGCGCAAAGGACCTAAGGGTCTAACATTAAACTAGCTCTACTCTTCAAGTCCTTGTTAGCATTAGACTAGTAAGGAAAATGAGGGAAGAGCTACAGCTAGTATTCGACTAGTGTGATGACGTCAAACATCCACTATTATACATATAAGTAGAAAACCTCTATATGGGGAAGGATGCAGCGGTTATTTTTATCAATCAAAATAAATGTGATGAAGCAGGGTGCGTAACTTGACCTCCATTACAAAAACCATAACTACAGAAAATAAGTAGTAGAATTACTCCTTAATAATGTAAGTCCTAACTGTGAGAATACTAGCACTATCCAATCTCAGCAAACCCTGGATTATTTGAGGAAGGTTATGTATTTGATGAATTTATGAGCTCTAAACCAACACTCATTGATGCAATGCCATCTATTACTGCATTAGATTCTCTATAGATGTGCTTCAAAAAACCATGCATTAGTGAAAATAAATGTCTTATCTTAGCAATGATGTTGCATAAAGGCCATCGACAAGGAGAACCTTCATCCTAAATTGGATGAACTAAATATGAAGAATCAGCTTCTGCTTCTATATTGATCAAGTCTCCTTGCATGCAAAGCTGAAGACCAAATAACAAAGCCCTAATTTCTGCCATTAAAATATTAAGATCCCTAAGCTTTTTATAAAAACCAAAAATCAATTTATCATTTCTACCTCTCAAAACACCCGCCACTTGAAGCAAGATTCCCAACCACACTAACATCGGTGTTTACCTCCGACATTGAATGTGACGGATAATTCCAACAGACTATTTTGGCTGCAATTTTTGAAGGGGGTCTAATGCTAAAAAATCTAACAACAAACGTTTGTTTGTCTCCACTGATCTGATTCTCATGAATTGGTTAAGATGCTCCCAGTAGACCAAGAAATTGATTCACCTTATAATATAATTGATTGGGCTGCAAAAGTTATACCTTGAAAGCGCCTCTCATTTCGACCACAAAGAAGGTGCAAAATAATTACTAAAGGAATCACACTTCTAATATCAGTTGAAGAATTCCCTTTGGCAGACCAAAACCATTTCATAGTTAGTAGTCATAGACAAGAAAAACTCTCAAAAGCCATAACAAATATGTTGGAGAAAAGCTTCCAAACCTGAATAGCGACTTCCCTTTTGTAAAAAGGATGTTCAGATGATCCTAGGAAGAAATAACGAGGACATTGAGATGCTAGATAAACACCTTTATATTGTAACACATTATCAAATGGCAACCAATTCTTCAATACATGCCAAACTAGATATGACAATTTTTTAAAGGCACCAATGTATTCCAGCAAGCCTTTCATACAAGAGAAGTATTTTTTCAACTCTAAATAATTCAAAGTGGATGCCACGGTGAAAATTCCATTAGAAGAAGCATTCCTGATCATCAATTTGACTTTGAAATCCACCAAAACAAAGCAAATAAATTAAAACTATAAGAGCACATATAACTTAAAACAAAAGTGAACACATAAGAGCATGTAGATCACATAAAAAATAGAATATAATGTCTGGGATTCAAAGTATTAAGAAAAGCAAGTAAATGTATAAGCACATACGCCACATGAGCCACAGATCCCTGTCTATAACATTGGGAGATCAATCCAAAAGGGAGAAAAGATAAAGAATAAACCTATCTAATGTGTCAATTACATTTGGATACAAGCTAAATATTTATTATATTTGAATCTTTATAAAAATTTTAGTGCAATAGAAAGCTTCAAACAAATAAATAAATATCAAATATAAGAAGCATTGAAAAGAAACACATAGGTCACATAAGCACGTGGAATCACATATTTAGAATTTAGAAAGGTAGTAGGGGTGCTTCTCCTTGAAGTGGTAGCTAGGGATGAAAAGAAGTGAAATTATCTATACTCAAAATATTAATAAAGAGGTAAAAATACTAATTTAATGGATAATTAAGTATTCAAAAGTGAAAAGTGCTTCGTATGCATAGAAACTTTATTAAAAACTGGTAACAATCAACAAACAAACATTAAAAGTATAAATAAATATTTAAAGAACAATGCACAATCCTAATTGAACAAAACCATATTCTTTCAGAGACAAAAATGTAAAATTGAAAGTTTTTAATGGCATATATAATTTTTTAAAATATAGGGGCTAAAGTGTAAATTTAAGAAAGTAATTGAACAACCCATTTTATCCCTTAACTACAATAAGTCAATAAGTAAGCAGATTTAGTTACAAAAGCAATTACCAAAAGCAAGCACCAAGATTAATTACACCTAATCTTCCACAACTAGATATTAAAGTCCTAAACTAACATGCCTAATTAAGCCCTAATTACACTTAAACAAGACCAACCAAAACTATAAATGGGTATAATAAAGAAAATGTTTAAGTCTTGGGAAAGTTTATGAAAAAAATAATTTTTATTGAGATGAAAACACATTTGTATCCTACAAAATTGCCAAGACTACATAGTACTCGTGGCTAATTTTGTAAGGAAAAAGACAAGTTGAGTTGTAAAAACAAAAGATAATTGAACAGTAAAAATTTTAGGCTAGGTTTATTGTCTTGAAGTTAAAACTATAAGTGCTTAAGTCATAGCACCTTAAAAAAGAAGCATGAGGTGGAGTTTGGTAGGCATTATGAGCCAAGGAAACTTGATGTGCAAAAGTGGCTGGAGTTTCACCACAATGAACAAGAATTAATCGATCAATATAATCTGGATTCCAAAATTGCAGGGGAAGAAAAAAAAGTTATATATTGAATGTGTGCTTTAAATCAAACCACTATAAAATCATTTATCCATATTTATATTTCCCTCCTCTACACTTTAACTTTGATTTATGACTACTGATGCTTTTCTATGCATACTCTTAGTTATATCTTGTGACGTGAAAATGAAATTTTGTTCAGGTGTAACAAATTCTTAAAATAGGTTGAATACTTTAACTTAAGTTTCGTGTAAATTGATCAATCTTAGAACTTCAAAACCTTTTTCATATGACAAATTTGAAGTAGTAATTCAAAGAGTTGGTGACAGGAAAATTTCAAGGACATAACAAGTGAACGAAGGATTGCCTTGGTTTAACATATGAGAATATTAAACCGAATGATTGAAAAGGCTAACTTGAAATGAAGGATAAAGGATGAAAAAGAAAAGGAAAAGAAGAAGAAGAAAGGACTTGAAGGTTCATTTGGCCTTGAAATGACTCGTAATTTTAATACTTTGTATCATATTTGTACTCCTAATTTGTGGCATATGTTTAAATGAATAGAAAACCAATGAATTGTTCCAACTATTTTTAATAAAATGACTTTATTGCTCCTAAAATATATTTGTTGCTTGGGTACTTTTGTTCATTAGGAGCATTAAAGCCATTTTCTTCAAAACTAACAGAAAACCAATGAATTATTATTATAACTATTTTCAAATAGAATGATTATATTGCTCCTAAAATATAGTTGTTTGTCGAAATATTTTTGTTCATCAGGAGCATTAGAGCTTTTTTTTTTAAAAAAAAAACTAACTATCAAAATTTCTAATTAAATTGCACTCTCCTATGTGACATAACTAATTGAAGAAAAAAAGAAAAGAAAAGACAAATTAATTTAGAATTTCGACATGACAATAAATAATAATACAATGTAAACAAACATAAACTTTTATTCTTTTGAATTTTGAGCAATAAAAATATTTTCAAAAAGAAAAAAGGAAAACTAATGGAGAGCAAAATTTTAAATTTGCTTAAACATCAACAATTGCAAAAAGGTAATTAATTTGCTCAAAGTCAATGCTTATATGGATATAGGGTTTGCCTATAGTAAATTGCAAAGCTTTTTGGCTCTAATAGTGAGAAGATAGAAAATTTCTATAAATTAAATTACTAATTATACAACATAGATGGAATAGTATGACTAACGTACTAGAAGTAGGCATTAAAAGATCTAAAAATCAAAGTTGTCAATATTTTAGAAGTAATAATATATAATCAAGCCAAATAATTGGAATAGAAAAATAGAAATATGTGGGAAATTTTAGAATCCCTAATCTTAGATGGAAAAAGAAATGTGATCAATGAGAATGTTTAAAAAAGAAAAACCATGGGTTTATTGATTAAAAATTTTAGAAAGTCATAGTTAATGGAAACATATGAAGAGCATAAAAATAATATTTTGATTGAAGTTTATAGAAAATAAGAGAGTGTAAAATGAATAAAATTATTTGTAACCCATAAAAATATGGAGAAACAACAACATTAAATATATTCATGTGGCTCTAAAAGAAGATATCTACTTGGATTTTCGCGAAGGTGTCTAACTCAACAAGCTTACCAAATTGGAAAATTGAGCATACATAATTACGTGTCTTTTAGGTAGGACTTTATGAATTAATTCATAATATGTCATGTATTGTAAGGATCGACAACTAGCTAATAGTACCGAATGAGGTATTTGCATGGTACAATTGGATACGCAATTTTGTTGTAGTCCTAGGTGCATAATTATTATAGAAGTTTAATTAATGACTCAAATAAAATTGATTATATTTTTTTATCTAACACATTTTATGACTCTTATAACATTATATTTGGATTACTTGAAAAAAATTTCAAAATTGCCATGGTTTTTGAACATTTTAAATGGTACAATTTCCGTGAATAACAAAATAAAGAATTACTTACATTTGTCTCTCCTGAGGTTTGACCAAATCACAAGATCTACCCTATAGTTCAGCCAAAATATAGTTAAACTTCCTGAATGTCAAAACATTTATCAAATGCCCTCTTGTGTTAATTCTCATTAGAAATAGTGCTTGCATCACGAAAATATATGTCTGAAGGCCCAAAGTATCCCTTTCTAAATTGAGTTCATCATGTTTATCTCTCTCAAGATTTGTCCAAATTACATTTACCTACCTTGAGGTTTGTCCAAATGACAAAATGAACTACATAGTTAGTTCAAATTAGTCCAATGCTTCAAATAGCCATCTTTTACCAAATAAATATTTCACTAGTCAAGTGCAATAATTGCAACAAAACTTTCAATGAAAATCTGAAATATTCATTAATTGTTAATTCTATTTTTTGGCCATTTTTTCTCCCTATATATTACAGTTATTGTAACCAAAACTCTCATTACATGGCTTCACAAATAATAAGTTTTTTAATTTATTGGTGCAGCTTCTTGACCTATTACTATAACAATTTTCATATTAAAAATCTTTTTCCATGTTAATGTGTAAATAATTCAAAATCTATTTTTCAAGGAAGAAAATAAATATAGATTTTAAATCCATCTTTAAGCATTAAATTTAAAGTTTTTGTACAAAGATAACTATACAAAAATAAGAAGTAAAATTCCAACAAAGACACTTATCTAGAATTTAACTAATTATTAGGTCATGGATAAAACTTCATATGGTCCAGCTGAATTTTATTATTGTGTACCAATTGTATATTTAAATAAAATATATAATTGTTGTACAAGAGAAATGGGTAGGAAAAATATTGTAGCAGTTAAAATAATCCATTAGTAAAAAATTTTCTCATTTTTTTATTACTTTTCATTTCTTGGTAGTTAGTAATTGATTATTTTCTTTCAATTTGGTTTTCATTTTTTTGCCTTGAATCACATTAAAGGACTTTCATTTAAATAGTTGGTTTTTCAAAAGTTATATTGCATTTAGGTCAAGTTATTGAAGTTCGTGATGGCATTAGAGAAGACAACATCAAGAGTTTGGTTGAAGAGAGACAATGTTGGAATAATTTTAGACCAAACAATATTTAGAAGTTTAGCAACTTTAGAAATATTTTTGTTTGGTAATTTTAGTAGAATTGGTGTCAATGTTGGTTTATAAAATAAGGTTTAGTCGTGTGTTGGTATCATAATTAGAATAGAATTTATAGTTATGTTTCTCTATTTAAGAACTTGAAGTCTTACATTTGTAATTGAGGAATTTGGTGATTAACAGAAAAGTAATATTTAGCTCCTCCCCTGCCTAGCTCCTTATTCTTCATCATCTTATGCTAAACCAAAGGCCAACAAAATTGATAAGTGTTAAATTTACCTATTTTACTATATTATTAGAGTGTTTTTAGTGTGTTTTTATTATTAAATGAAAGAATTGAACTTCTTTACAGGTAATTTTCATGTAAGAGTATTAATTTGTCCAAACTGTGTAAAAGTGTAGTTTAATGTGCTAATTTGTGATTTTTTGTAGGTTTTGGAGCTTAATTGAAGTTAAGTGCAAAGTTGAGTGGTTTATTGATCAAAAACAACAATTTTGTACTAATTTGCGACCTAGAAGATGTGGAAACAATTCAAGGATCAAGCAACTTGCGTTTTTATCCCTCTAGAAGCAGGAGAATAAGATCCGCAAAGTGATCCACGAGCTATGCTTCACGGACCTGACTCGTGGATCCTTGATAATGACATGTTTCAATTTGTTGCAACTTGTAGTTTATTTCCAACTCATATTCTAATCATTTATAACTATGAATTTGGCTGAAATTGCAAATTTCGACTTGGAGCCTTGAAGAACAACTTTATGATATCATTTGTCATTATTTTCTCCTTCCAAACATCTATAAATACCCCTTGTACTTCAAGAATTCAGGTATGAATGGTAGATCATTGTAACAAGTAGGAATAGTAGAGAAGATTGAGTTTAGTTCAAATTTCTTAGTTTTAATTCTAGTTCTATATTGTTAGTAGTTTGGTTTCAAAGATAACTTATTAGTGAAAGTGAGAGAATTTCTTGTACTAAACTCTTTCGAGAGTTCAATGTGTGAAAGATTTCAAGAGTTCAAATTCAAGAAATTGAATAAGAATTCTTCTTCCCTAAACATTTTGTCTCTTGTGCTTAATTATCATTCTTGTTGCAAGTCCTCTCAATCTTTGGACATGCTTAATATTATACTTACCTAAGGGTCCGTTTGGATTAGGTGTTTTTGGAGTTGTATTTCAAAAACAGTAGTGTAGCATTACTGTAGTGAAAAACAATTACTATAGATGTATTTGGAAGATTTTTTTTTTCTATTTTCTATTTTCTTTTCCTTTTCTTTTTCCTTTTTTCTTTTCCATTTCTTTTTTCTTCTTTTCCCTCTTCTTCCCCACCGGGTCACGGACTAGAACTTTTTTTTTTGCTTTCCTTTTCTTTTCTTTTTTCTTTCTCCTCATCCTCCCCCTCCCCATTCCCCACCCTCCCTCTCATTCCCATGCCCTCCATCCCTCCCTCCCCCCCCTGATCACCTCCCCTCCTGGACAGGGAGGATATGGTGGGTGGAGGTGAAGTGGGAGGGCATAGGAGGGGAAGGAGATGGCCGGATGGGGTGATGGGAGCAAGGGGGTAGGGCAGTGAGGGTGCATGGAGGGAGAAAGAAAGAAGAAGAAGAAGAAAGCAAAAAAAAAAAATTTGTGGTCCCAAGAAGGGGGAAGAGGAAAAGAAGAAAAATGAAAAAGAAAAAAAATAAAATATTTTGAAAAACAAATGTGTTGTTTTTGAGGTTGTATTTGGGGTTGTTTTTACCATAACATTTGGGGTGTGAAAAACAGTTTTTCAAAAATAGGGCAAAAACAACCCAATCCAAACGGAACCTAAGTTTTTCACCTCTTAAGGTGAAAATGAACTTGTGATAGTTTTTGGTATGAAGTAGTTAAACTTGATTTTACTATCCATAATTTTGCTAGTTTGAGTACTTGTGCTTTCTGTTCGTGGTTGATTAGCTACCAACTATGAATCATTTGATAAGTGTTAAGTAATGAAAATTGCCTTCATGAGATCTTGGTTTTTGGACACTAACTTGTATTCTCACGAAAGTAGAGATGTGATCGACCGGACTTAAGACCTGTCCCAAGCAACTTTTGAACTGAAATCACTGGTCCAAAATGGTTAACCCAAGTTACTTGATAGGTCTTGATTCCAAACTTATAAACCTTTCCTTTCCTTATGCATTTTCCAATGTGGGGATATCACATTCTCCCCTCTTTTAGGACTTTGCGTCCTTGCAAAGTCCATTACAGATACAGTCACAATCCAAACTGTCCACTTTGGTCGTGCTTGGACTCTAGAGGTGGCCCCCATCGAACGTGGCACTTAGCTCATTGCACATCCTAGCGTAGTCAGAACCATAACGCACTGGCCCATTCTCACCCCGCATAGAGACCATGCGAGATTCGCTCTGATACCACTTGTGATGACCCGGAATCAAGCCTTGACCCAAGCAACTTTTGGACCGAAATCACTGGTTCAAAATGGTTAACCCAAGTTACTTGATAGGCCTTGGTTCCAAACTTATAAACCTTTCCTTTCCTTATGCATTTTCCGATGTGGGATATCACAGGAGATATAGTTGGTTGGATTGTTTTTACACAATAATTTCATGAGCCTATTTACCTTGTTTCTTACCGTTCCATGAAAATAGGTTAAGGAAGATTACAAGGAGAAGTTTAAAAGAATTGACAAAAGCAATTCACATGTTCATTAGTTAAGGTGGTGACATACTTTTGGAAGTTATTTTCTTGGCAAATCATTGGTTCTAAAAGTATAATTAACTTGACTAACTTTTGACCTTGACATAGCAAGTAATTCTAATCCTGGGTATACCTTTGACTCGATCTCTAAGCTAAATCTTCTAACTTGTTCAATTCCTTTTATTTTCTTCTTATTTAAGTTCCACACAAGGTCGGTTCTACCACCCTATTGATCAATTTTATTCACTTTCTTGTTACCCCTATAAGAGTAGGTTCCACCACCCTAAAGGATAGTTCTAATTGCTTTACTATGGTCGGCTTTCCACCTATTTCCCTTTCCCTTAATCCCCTTTCTTTTAATTTCCTTTGCTTTTACAAGGATGGTTGTACCACCTGTCCTGTTCTTGCTTTCCATTAATTGGTATCTAGATAATAAAGCAAATAATTAAACTTTAATATTTGCCACTCCTAGTTCCTATGGTATCGACATTAATACCCTATATTCACTGATCTGTATACTTGCAATAAAAGGTATTTAGATTAAAGTTTCGATATAACAATAGCCTATCAAAAACAGTTCTTCATGTTTAGCCATTTGTTTGTGAATGATTGTTTGTGACTAATCAGAGTCATTATTCACGGCCACCAGGTCATTGGAGAGTATATTTAAATTGCCTTCTTATTCATATTATTGAGTTGTGCATTCCTTGATTTATTAGTTGAGTTTAGAATTTATTTTGTTGCATGATTTTTTGCTCTAACAATTAGCATCAGAGCCCTAGATTCAAGAGTTTAATCATGGTGTGTCTAAAGGTTGTGTAGAATTTGTGAAGAGAAGCCTATGCGATAGAAGGATACAGAAATTGTGATAGAATATTCCTATATTGAAAAATTAGACCACAAGAGTTGGTCTTGAAGTACTTGTTTATTGATAGGAATTAGGGAAAAATTGACCTTAATTAGACAAAGGTCTAATAAGAGTGACTCTGTCAAAATTATTGGTTGTGTGCAGTGATCAGGAAAAGGTCCTTGTGGTTGATTTATAGTAGAGTTGTTCAAGTTTAAAGCCAGGAAGGCCAAGAATTCAAGTAGGGAAGACAAATTTATTTGTGAAGGTATGTAATTTGTTCTGAGTTATCATGGATAGAGAATTTGTCATTGGTGAAACTTTTAAAATTTTGCATACACTGAGTACACATGAAGAAAGATCTGAATGGGAGAAAATAATGGAAAAATATCTCAAAAGGTGTAATTTGGGTGACATTCTTAAAATAATTTATTTCTATGGATTGTTGAAGAAAGCAAAACATTTTTTTAGAATTCTGCAGAAATCCATTGTTGAAGAATGTCATACGAGACTCTTTACTAATTCTCAATCACCTGAATCTTTTTGGTCAAATCTTAGCTTTATCTTGATGGAGTTTGATTATGAGTCTGATCGTAAGTCTAAACTTGGTACAACATAAGAAGCTAATTTAGAAAAAGATATTTTTGTTGATAAAGAGTGATACGAACCCACTAGGAAAGCCTGAACTCGTATCCCACGAAACTTGGATCTAGGCAAGAAATCAAGTTAAAGTTGTGAAAGAACACTTGACCCTTCTAAACCCTAGAATGCGAATCTTGAATTGAATCTCAATCCACAATCTATTAATTTAGTGAACCAAGGTTGTTAGTAGAAGACATCACAATCAAGGGTGACTACTTGATTAACGCTCGAGTGATTTCTCAAGTATTTAAAGAAAGATCTCTTAGGTAAGAGAAGATGCTCACACAAAGGTGTTTGCTGGATATTTTATTAAATAAATTATGTGTAATTTTCGTCCATAAAAAAGGCCTATTTATAGGCTTAAACAAGACACAAAAACCTAACTTGACTTGGATTCACTTAAGTGATCCTTTCCTAAGCTAATTTGGATAAGGATTATGCAATATCCTTTTGGCCGAATTTTGACTCTAAAATTACGAAATAAACTGAATTTTAAGAAGCTAATTTCAACCTTCCTTAACTAACATAAGCTGGCCAGTTATTTGCTCACTAACTACACAAATGCTTAACCTACTAACTAAGAATAACAAGCAAGCAAATAGATGAACACTTCATGAACTTGATTTGCTTGCTACGCTTCTCCCACTTGATTCAAAACTTGAATAAGCATATAAAGAGTAGGATCTTCCTTCTCAAGTCCTTGGATGACTCGTGCATGGCCAACTTGATCTTGAACAACACAAACCAAAACATGTATTGATTCTTTAAGCTTCTTAGTACGAGCTCTAGACATTGGACCACTTGGAACCATTTGAGCACCATTTGACTCGCCATGGTCAGCCACCCCTCTTGCATCAAAGAGACTTGTGAAATTTTTGATATAGTTGAAAATTATGATTTGCATACTTTGTTTGGGGTGATTGATGAAGAATAATTTATCAATGAATTCATAAATTTGGTTGTGGATGAAGATACAAAAGAAATTGTTGGTAATTGTGAGGTGGATAGATCCATTGGCAATCATAGAATTGGAAATTGTTTGCAAAAAGAAAGGTACAAATTTTTTTTAGAAATTGTGTGGAAGATTACAATAGATATGGAGGCTTTAATGGTGAATTGCTCAATATTAATAAATTTTTTTAATCAAGCAGGATTAGCAACCGAATTATGTGCAAAGTATAACTATGCTTCACTTTCACTGGTAACAATGAAAGTTAAATTTAAATTGGAGTTGCATGTCAGTCATACTACGACAAAATTTACAATGACGATTGAATCTTGTGATGGTATTAGAGAGGACAACATCAAGAGATTGGTTTAAAGGAGTCAATGTGTAACAGCCCCACTTCTCCCAAGGGCGAACCCAAGAGTATCAGCGGACTGTCTGCCCAACTCTCGCCAGGACTCACTACAAACCCTCAAGCATATTATAGATTTCAAATAATCACACTTCAAGATCTCTAGAGTAATAATACATGCATTTGCTCTTAAAGCCTTAATTGAGGTCCAACAACACATGATAGTTAACTTACAAAGGTAAATCCTCAATAATATCTATGAAAACTCTTATAACATCAATTTCAGGTACAGTAAATCTGTAACTTCGAAATTTAATATTAAGCCTATACAAAATTATGAAAATCCTACCAAAGTAACTAAATCCTCGATCTACGTTCCCCACTTCCAGACCTGTTAAGGAAAACAAACTGGGGTGAGCTAACGCTCAGTGAGGCCAAGGAGAAACATGCAGGCACGCAATCAAGCAAGTAAGAAAGCCAGTAAATTTAGATATAAAAGCGTGTAAATCAAACATTCACTTGTACTATTGCAATTTTCACCAAGAGACAGTATTATCAAGGAATCACTACTCGAGGGCTCACATTAGACAAGAGTCTTGGAGCTGGGTTCGGAGAACCCTCTTCGAGCCTCTCTATCTACAGTGAATTTGCACAAGCACCGTGATCAGTTCATACAGGAAAAAAAATACACAGTACGGGTAAGGATACGGGGCTCTCAGGAGCCAATTTCCACGGTTAAGCAGTTGAGTCCATTCCATCCCAAACGTTGACTCTCCGTCAACTTAACACTGGTAAAGTCCGTAGAAACTCCACTTAATACAACCTCTTTCCAACAGTTCACCCTCTCGGGCCCGAAACCAAACAGGTAGGTTTAAAAGGTAAAGTTACATCGAGCAATACCGAGCAAGACCTCTCCAATAGGTCAAACTCAAAGAACAGTACCTAAGGTTCACCAAGCTTCCCGACCAAGCCCTTGCCGGCTCGGGTCCCAAGGATCCCTAATAGGTTTGGGCGTCCCCATTTATCACTTTTTAAGTCGATGGATTTTTCCAATCGACACTCAGTTACAGTCAAGTCAAGTACAGTTCCAGTCAAGTCAAATAACAATCACGTACATGCAAGGCAAGTAAGAGAGGACGAGCGCGATAAAGTACACTCTCGCCTCAACAGTTTTTCATCCAATTAAACATATCAGATCATTCAATAAATCATGCACTTGACACTCACCGAAGTCATGAGTCTAAGGCAAAAGCACGCAAGATCAATTGAGGCTTTCCAGGATCTTCTCGATCACCTGAGACAAATAGGAGTATTTTAATTCAAATCACTAAAGAAATATTTGATAGATGTCTTTTAAAAATGTTTCAAGTCAAGTTCAATGAAATTCCATTTTGAGCTGAAATCTTTGAAAAATTGTAACTTGAGTTATACAAGTCAAAATTTTGCAAGCTTGGTACCATTGGAAACCTCTTTTAAAGTTCTAAAACTTTCTAGAAGACACCCAGTTAAAATTCTGGACAGAATTAGCCCAGATTTTAATTTAACGAACTGCTACAGTGACAAAACAGGACATAGCAGGCTGTCCGACCAGGCCACTTTGAAAATTTACCAAAAATTACAGAAAAAGAATTGGCCTCTCAAATTTTCACGGTTTATAGAACTATGTAAGAAGTGTTTCAAACGCCACCGACGGAACTCAATTCCTATACTTGAGTAAGAAATTACAGCAATTCAAACAGGGCAGGTTCGCAAATCTGAAATTTCTGTTTTCCAGTTTTTCAGGGCATAGTTCTAGTCTCTATTTGAGTGACGAATTCTTGCTCAAAAACCACCAAATTTGGTACACTAATACTTCCATATATAGGCTAGGTTCAAACCAAAATTCAACTTAAAATTAAATTGGGAAAGCAGTTTTCTACGTGCCTAAAGTGAGCTCAACTACTTCATTCAAAACTGTGAAGTTTCTATCCTTCACTTCTAGCATTTATTTCATGCCTCAAATCAACTCCATTTAGCCTAATTTTCGAAACCAAGCTAGTATTAGTTTCCCTTAACCTAATGATGATAAAAAATGGTCACAAATTTTATCAAAAATTATCACAAATTAACCCCCAAAAATAAGGCAGCATAGCCCCTTGATTTTCCAGATTTCACTTCCAATTTAGCAACCCTAATTGCAACCATTCATGAAGGACTTTTTGTGGGAAAAATTAACTGCTTAATCTCCATCATTTAAACATCAAATCCAGAAGTTAACCTAGCCAAAAATTCAGCCACGAAATTAAGCCAAAAATCAGAAAATTTTACCCCCAAAATTCCATTCTTGCTACCGGTTTCCTCTTGAGGTTTTTGACCAAAATCCAACAACAACTTTCAACTCAAATTCATACAATGCAACAATAATCATGCTAATTAACACCATTACAAGCTAGTGGGAATCCAAGAGCCCACTTTTACCATAATCATCAAATTCCACAAAACCACTCCATGAAACTTAGCACATACAAATTTACAAACACATAAGTCAAGGTTTTCTAAAACCTTTCAACATCCCAACCTATCATCATGCTTGTAAATGAAATTGAAGAAACTAAAGTTCAAGTTCTAGGCTTATACCTCTTCCAAGAAACAAGCAAAGTTCAACCAAAAAATGCTAAATCGAAGCTTCCAAGTGCTCCTACCCCAAGCTTCTTATCCAAGTGCAAGCTCAAGCCAAGGTTGATGAAAGATTGTTGGTGATTTTTGTGAGAAAATGAAGAGGAAAGTTGATGGAAAATGAAGAGGAAAATGAAGAAGGGAGTTCGGGCAGAGGAAGAAATGAACAATTTTTGAGCAAAATTTTTTTTTTTTTAAGAGTAAGAGAAAAAGGGGAAGACAAGACACTAGTCTTGTCTTGTCTCAAAAGTCAAACTTTCATTAATGCCAAACTTATCTATTTGAGGGAAAATAAATGGCTTAATTTTGCTTGAGATTAGGGGCTAACTTTCGGCTAGGAGGGGAAAGAAGAAAAGAAAAATTTTGTGAGAACTAGAAGGAATTAGTTGAAAGGAATAATGATTGGTTGAAATTCTAAATTTAATGAAGTTAATCCAAATCTTAATCAAGGTGTGACAGCCCCACTTCTCCCTAAGGCGAACCCTAGGGTATCGGCGGGCCGCCTGCCCAGCTCTCGCCGCGACTCACTACAGTCCTCAATCATATTACAAAATTCAAATAATTACAATGCAAGATCTTCAAATAATAATTACATTTCCAATGAATCCAAGTACTCCAAAGGTCCAACTGTCCAAACTACAAATAGTACAAGAGATAATCCTGCCAGTCATACTATGAAAGATCACTTCCTGCTTTCCTTCATCTCAAGCCCTGGGGGGGAAAAATAAAACATTTTTGGGGTGAGCTAAAGCTCAGTGAATGTTCAGTGAAAATAAGAAAATTCACGTTTTATCAAATTCATGGACATTTGAATTAAATACTTTTGTAAAATATTTGAGTCTTTAAAAAAAAATATGTGTAAGTCGAGAACATGGTCAAATGTTCACTTTGAAAACATTTAAGAACCTTTTGATTAAGATGAGACAATAAATAGGCAAACAAATAGACAATCTCACGTTTAAGACAAAATAAAGCAATACATGCAAAATGTGGAATTTCAAGTATAAGTACAGAGATGATCACAGAAGCACTGTCAACCAGGAGATGGTGCCTACGCACTACTCAAGCCGCTCGACTCGGAGATCAGTGCTCACGAGGAGTTCAGCACTCAAGCTTCTCTTACTGGAAGATCAGTGCACAAGGATCACTTAAATACCAATTTAAATATAAAAGGATACAGATGGCTCTCAGGAGCCAAGTTCCACAGCAGCAACTTGATCCAAGTCCGTTGACACTCCGTCAACCAAGGAAATACAAGAATTAATGTCCAGTAGAACCCCACTCATCCGCCATACCCGTTCACCCATTCTCCCACCTTACCGGGCCCGAACACCAACACAGGAGGTAATACTCGAGTATACCAAAACAAGAAACAGGATCCAAGGGCATCATTAGTATACTCGACCAAGCCCTAACTGGCTCGATTCGACCAATGAGCCGATGGAGTGGACTCCGATCACGAGTCCCAAGAACTGATAACAAGATTAGCCCTTGTGATATCACACAAGTGGCCATTTCACAGGCACAGGTAACAAGCACAGGTAAACAAGCTTCTAAACAGATTAGTTGATGGGACATTACCCAAACGACTCACAGATTAAATATAAGCAAGGGCCAAAAGCCGTTTCACATGAATTCAAATATTCAAGTTCAAAATTCCAAGCACAAGAGATCGAGTGTGATAAAGTACGCACTCATCTCGATCACATTAATTGGTTCACAAATCATAAGATCACAAATCATCACATAGTTCAAGTATTTCAATATTTCAGATATCAAGTTGGTCAAATAACAAGCACGAAACACTCACAAATCCTTCAAAATTATTCCACTTGAAAAAGTAAATTTTACTTGGAAATAGTGATAAATCATTTCCTTATAAATACTCGTAAATCATTTCAACAGATCATTTCTTTGCAACAATAACAAGATTTTTCATTTGGAAAGGAGTTGGAACACTCACCAATAGTAGAGGAGTACACGTCAATCTCGGGAATATTTTCTGGATCAAAATCAATCCCTGAAGTAAAATTCATCATCACAATAAAGCTTAACTTAAGAAAATGGACAAACCAAAATATACAAGTCTAGGGTGTCCAATATAAAGCGATTAGAGCCTAACCGATCAAACTTAGATAACCTAAAGTCTATCCACGGTTCAAAAGTGTCGCCAAGGTTCAAAATGAATTGGAAGTGGAAATCCAAGAAGAATCAAGTACAAGCTAGGTTAATGATTCAAGTGCAATATGGACTGAAAAATATCCATTTGAACCAAATAAAAGGGATTGAACCAAGACAAGTGAAGAAAGGAAATGCAACGGTGAAGAACAAATGGTGACAGCTTTGTCACCCCTCGGCATTTTGATCATAACTGGTGCTACGTTTATCGGATTGAGATGAATTTTATGCCGTTTAGAAGCTAAGACATAGGCCTACAATTTTCATGAAAAGGTCGAATCTCAAATCAGAATTAATCATGGTCGAAATTGGAAAAATCAGAGGCACAGGAAAACTGTCGGGTCAATGACAGGTTGGTCAAACAGTCTCGGAAGAATGGCCATAACTCGATGTAGGAAAATCAAAATCGAGCTCCGTCAGTGGCGTTTAAAACTAGGTTCATAGGGCTTTCTAACGGTGTAAGGCACGGATGCTAATTAATTTCCTACAGTGAACAATAACCTCGGGAAGTGGGCTGATTTCCATTTCTGATTTCTGAGAAAATTTCCAGCTTTGAAGCAACTTCTTCAATCAACCCCTTAAGGTTATTTCCATTTTCCAAGGTGTTTAACAAGCTAAAACAGCAATTAATTCCATCATCAAAGCATCACAAGTCATTAAGCATTTCATCAAACACTTGGAGAGCATAAAGTATAACCTAACCTAAGCTTGATAAGAACAAGAAACTCTCCCATAATCTTTCCTTCTAATCAACCCCAAACACCTCAAATTTAACTATCATGCATCCTCTTTGAATTTGAAGCTCATTAAAGCATAGATAAGTAAGGGGTTACCTTGCAAGTAGAGAGAGAAATTTCATCCAAGAGCTTCACTCCTTGCAACCAAGCTTGAGGTTTAAGAAGTAATCTAGCCTAGGGTTTCACTTGGACATGTTTTTCCTCACTTAAAATGGCTAAATCAAGCTTAGGGTTTAGTGTTTTTCTCCTTCATGAAGTTCGGCCAAGAGAGAGAAAATGAGAGGGAAAATTGATTCAAATTTTTGAAGACAAGAGATTAAATAAGAAGTCTTAAGTCAAAATTTGTGTAGGTTGTTGACAAGTGTCCAAGTTTTGGCCAAGAATGGAATAAAATCTATGCAAATTGTCTTCAAATCCCTTAATGTAAAATGTGACCCACTTAATACCATATAAGTTTATGTATTTGGCTACATGAAATATGAAAAATACAATTCCAAATTAATTTCGTACAATACATACAAAATAGAGTGCTTAAAGGAAAATAATGCACTTAAGGAAAATTTTATGCTACCAATGTTTAAAGAAAATGATTTGCACTTAAATGAATACAATGAGAAATAATTCATGGAAAATTTAGGGTTTCTCGAAAGAAATATAAGCAAATAATTTGAGAAAATTCGGGTGTACAATTCAAGAAATTCTGGGTCCTCACACAAGGTCTCAAAATTCTAACTAGTCTCTCATTTTAATTCACTTCTAGTCACCAAATTACATTTCTAACCTATGAGTGATCATCCTTACACTCCATCGCTACGTCACTCACTGCCCGAATTTTTACCTCGAAAAACATGTTTTCTCATTTTCTGTCTAATTAATACAAAAAGGGCAAATTTTAAAATAAGATGAATGGAATGTTGAAAATCTACCTGAAAAATTAATATAGAGCTAAATTAAGTTTTTTCTCAAATGAAATAAATTAAACAAATAAATAAATAAATAAATTGAATTTTCATTTAAATTTTCTAAAAATTTGTTTAAATGTAATTTTAAAATAATTAAACGAATTAATAATAATAATAGCATTATGTAAAAATATTAACTTGTAATAATATCAAAATAAATTTTTGAGGCCGTTACATTCTCCCCTCCTTAAAAGAATTTTGTCCTCAAAATTCATACTTGAATTATAGATTAATGCTTGGTATTTCCTCCGAATTTCTTCCTCTAACCCTCAAGTTACTTCCTCGTCACCTTGGTTTATCCACAATATTTTCAATAAAGGAATTTACTTGTTCCTCAAAATTTTTACCTTGTTAAACAAATAATTCTGAATACTCTTGCATTTCTTCTTCCACTTCCCAGGTCGCCTCCTCGACGTCATGATTTTCCAAAGATTCTTAACCAAAGAGATTTTCTCAGTTCTCAAGTCCTTTACTTCCCTGCTATAGAACTCTCCTAGAAGTCACCTTGAGCACCTAAGGCGATTACCCTCAATGACCATCAAAGGTGAATTATCTCCAATTAATTCTCTTAAACCATCATAGAGCTCAATTGAAAAGGGAGAACCACACTTAAACAACTACTCTAACGCCTAAAGAGGAGATTAAAGTTTTTTTTTTGAAAATCATTATTTAAAAGAAGACTTAAAACTATAAAAGACCTCATTTTTCATCTACGAATTCAAACTCGGATCAAATCAACATTTTCAAAATAAAGTTATAAGTTTTAAAAGAACATTTTTTTTAAACCAGAAAATTCTACCTTTTTATATCCATAGATCGAAAAATTACCAGTTGTATACCACTAGAAAATAGATCCAAAGTACTACAACTGTTCAAAAGACATTTTCTCAAAACTCAATTTGTAAATAGACAAACTTGATCTCAAGTGATAGCTTTCGCAAGTAGAAAAACAGATCAAGTCTGTCATTTTAGTAAATTCTAAAAACTATTGGTACTTATAGAGATTGAGCCAAATCTAAAGTTTACAAGGTTGAAAAGTTCTTGTCTAGTTTCAAATCTAACATACAAAACCAAAATTTAAAATTTTATTTATTTTTTTTTTTCACCGCGATGTCAAAATTTTCTAAAATTGTGCAATGCTCCGTGAGGAGATATCTAACAAAACGAAGTTCAAGAAATTATCCTTTTTTTTTTAACTTCTAAACTCACATTTAAAAGTCAACCTTGAACAAAAATTATTGAACAATATGTAGACACCAAATTTTGACTATTTCATTTGTTTTCCTATATTTTCATCTATTAATGTTTAGTTATTTATTTTTGAATATGCTAACACATTTTTCTCTTTTTTTGTAGGTTTTTCTTATTAAAAAAAAAAGAAAAAAGAGAAAAGTCAAAAACGCGGACCAGTTACGTGGATAAGTCCGCATAACTAGTCCGTGTAACTTGATCAGAAGCGAAAAAAAAATGACGCGCAGATTTTTCCAGAATTCGGATCATCCTTTTCCAGCTGTATTTTCCGATGCTTGAACGATAAGAAACCTATTTAAACATTCCCCAACTCGCCCCTAACCCCTAACAACTCATCTAACGTTCAAAATTAGCTCACCTCATCCCAAGAACATCAAAACCCTTAGTTCTAGGTTTGGTGGCTATAAATAGCCTAGATTAGGGTTTAACAAGGAGGTTGAAAAAATCTGAGAGAAAGTGACGAAAGGGAGGCTGAGAGAGAGCAGAAAAAGAGAGAAAAAACGGCTAGAATTGGAGAGGAAAAAAGAAAAGAAGGAAGAAAAGGAAAAGCTAGGGTTTCATACTTGAGAAGATTATTCTTGGAATTTCGGTCCTCTTCTCTTGTTTAAATTCAAAACTTCCGATTCAGGTAACATCCTTCTACTTTATTTACCATTTTTTGATCGTAAAATTACTGGAAATTTGGACCTTTTAGTGGAACCAAGGTCTTGAATAGTTTTTCTTTTAGTTTATGATATTTGATAATGATTATCAGTTGTTATATGAGCATGTTGTGTTTATAAAGCCTTGGTAAGGCTAGTAGATTTGTTTTTACGTTTAAAATCAGACGTTTGATGCTTCTGTGATGATGCTGTTGTGATTCCTGAGAAATTTCTGGAAAAATGTTCTTCATGTTTTGAAGATGTGAAGAAACGCGGACTTCTTACGCGGACTGATCAGCGTAACGTCCCACGTTTCTTCTTGAAGGTTTGAAGATGTGAAGAAACGCGGAGTAGTTGCGCGAGCCGATCCGCGTAACTACCCGCGCTTCTAGCCTAACAGTTCTTCCCTTCCCTTTTTTTTGTCTATTTGGATGATGTCGATGTTTAAGATTTGGCCTTCTTCGGTTTTAGTTTGTTTTGACATGATCTAAATGCTTATGTTCAATGTTTTAAATAGATCCTTTGCCTCTGAAGATTTTTGTTTGTGATATTGTCTGAAAAACTGGAAGCAATCTTCCTGGTATTTTGAAGATGTGAAGAAACGCGGACCACTTGCGCGGAATCATCCGCGTAACGATCCGCGTTTCCTCTTGAATGTTTGAAGATGTGAAGAAACGCGGAGTAGTTGCGCGAGCCGATCCGCGTAACTACCCGCGCTTCTAGCCTAACAGTTCTTCCCTTCCCTTTTCTTGTCTATTTGATGATGTCGATGCTTAAGATTTGGCCTTTTTCGATTTTAGTTTGTTTTGACATGATCTGAATGCTTGTGTTTGATGTTTTAAATAGATCCCTTGCCTCTGAAGATTTTGTTTGTAATATTGTCTGAAAAACTGGAAGCAATCTTCCTGGTGTTTTGAAGTTGGGAAGAGACGCTGGCGTTCGAACCGCTTCCTCTCGAACTTTGATTTTGCTGTGTTGCTGACTCTACCCGCGTTTCTACTCCGCGTAACCTCTCTGTTTCTGTATTCTATTGATATTTCCTGCTCTTTTGTTCCAGAATCTTACTCTATTTCCTAGTATTATCTGTTAGCTTGCAGAATCTGTTTAGATATCCTTTCGTTGAATTTTTTATTCATTTTTCCTTTAAATTGGTACCTTGATCCCTTTTGTTGACATTGAGTCTTAGATAGCCATTTCCATCATCTAAGGATTCAATTAAGGCCTCATATCAAGGGATGGTAACTTCTTTCCCCTATTATGTGCTTATTATGTGTTTTTGCATGATTTTGCATGTTTTAAATTAAGTTTTCCTTTGTTTTTATTCATGTCTAGCCTTTATTTATGTTATTTAATTTTTGAGTAAATCATTCGGAGGCCTTGGATGCCAAGTTGTAATAGATAGGTTTAATTTTGGCAAAAATGTATTTATTCTAGAAAATGTAATAGTTAGATTACTATTCTGAATTTTTCCCTTAGAGTGTATTTAGGTTCCCCTCAATGTAATAATTAGGTTTTATATGTTTATTTTGCATGCTTGCATGATTATGTGTTTACTTGCTTTCCTAGGGTCTTGCATTTAGATATTATGCCTATGTGTTATGTGTTTATGTGTTTTAGGTGTTTATTTGCTTTATTATCATGTCTACATGTTTATTGTGTAAATATGTTGACGTCACCACACTAGTCCAACGCTAGTTGTTGTGGCGGCCCCACCTCTCCCTAGAGCTACTAGGGTATCGTGAACGCCTTTCCCGCCTCCTGGGACTCGGTGGGTCAAATTCATTCTAACCGGGTTTGTGTTAAAAGATACAACCATTGAAATTGGTTCAACTTAATACATCAAATCAACCACCAGAGTTCATTCTACAAACCCTTAACATAATCATCCAAAAAGGTAATTCACAGGAATTGTTTCCCAAAAGTCATCAGCTGGTAAGATTTTTACACCAAACAACTTCAAAAGACTAGATCTGGTCTCGGTCTGGCCTCCGCACCCGATCTAAAACCCTGAAAATTCTGGGAAGGGAAAATATATGGGGTGAGCTTCTAAAGCCCGGTGAGTCCCAAAACACATAGCAATTAAGCACATAGACATAACAAGCTTTAGTAAAACATTAATGTCCATATAGGACCGTCTTCAAGTACGGTAAAGTTTCCAATTGAGGAAAGTCAAAAGTAGTTTCTTTTCCAAATATCGGGTTTCAAAACAAGAATAATCGTGGTGCTCATTGAGCCAATCAATCGAGAATCCGCGTAACAGAATGGATTGGTGCGGCTCTAGAGGTGGCCTCGAACGTGGCACTTAGCCCGCCCAATCAAACAATCAACGCAGATCAATCTCGGAGGAGAAAACAGTCTCAGACTCGTCATTTTATTTCATTCTCCAACCCCTTTCACCCAACTGATCCAAACCAAACAAGCGGAGGTGGTGTACACTCGAGGTAACCTTTAAACAGACCTGTGGTCCGTCACCGACCAAGCCCCATCACGCCGGCTCAAATAGGCCACTCTGGGGTTTGGGATCCCTACTGCCAACGGGTCATGCACGTTGACATGCACAAGCACAGTACAAGTGGTTTAGTTTATTATTTTAGAGGCGAGGACAACCGACAATCACTTCAACCTCGAGCCCCTTAGGAGAGTGCACCCCTTTAGGGAGGGGCCTTGAAGGCCACCTCGCACCTCAAGCCTCGAAAAGAAAACAAGTTTTATTGTTTTTAAAACAAAACATACTAAACCACCTAAGCACGTTGAGTCAAATTAAGCAATAAAACTCACTTTACATAAAACCCTAGTTTCAATCATTCAACGATAAATCACATTTAGAAACCAGTCATACAATAACAAGTAATACCTAGCAACAAGGATCAAGTAGCAACAAATAGGAACCCTCACAAATCCTTCACAAATTATTTCACTTGTAAAAACATTTTTCTTGGAAATAGTGGTAATACATTTCTTTGTAAATATGAGTCGCGTAAAATATTTCACAAGTCATTTCCAAATAATAGTAAAATATTTGATTTTAAAACGGATTGGAACACTCACCTTAGTCAGATCAAAGTTGGGTTGGTGAGTAGAAAGCCTCGATCAAGACCCTCGCTTTGCTTCACCGACGGATCCGAGGTACAAATTTACCATATTAACTTTTAATTATAAAAATCAATTTTGACCAATTCACTTCTTTTATGAAAAGCAAGGATGTATTTAGGTTTAACCGAAATGTGAGTAAGTTTCAAGAGTTTGGGGACATTAGGGTTTACCAAATTTAGTAATTGATACACTAAAAGAGTTTTTATAATGTAATGTATCACCTTTGAATAATTTAGAAATAGTTTGCCTTGGTTAGAAAATTGACTAACGGAGGTTTAGTTCTTTATTTTCTCAGAAAACATCGAAAACCAATTCGGATCAGAAATCATTCAAATTTGGCCATTAAGTTGTACGCAACTTCAACCACCAACATTGAAAGTTCAATGGGCAGCATTTGTAAAATTTTAGAATGGAAGAAGATGTATTTCAAGCATGCCAAACAAGAAATCAAGGGTATCATGGAGTGAATAGAATGCATTTGGAACCAAGAGGTGTGAAACAAATGCGAAATGCACCAAAGTGTTTCTTGGCTGGAAAACTGTTTTTCACTGGCAGTAGTATTTGCAAAATCATAACTCAAATTCCATACGACCAAAAATCATGAAATTTACATACTGGAAACTAGATTGAAGGCCCTAAAACTGTAGAAAACACCCCTGCGAAAATAAAACCATAAGATGGTCAAATTAGTTGTTCAAAATTCTATTTTTAAACCTGAGAAAGAAAACAGGTTTGAATTTCAGCCAACTTTGAAGATTTACTGGGATTTTTAAAAAACGAATTAGACTCTGAAATTTATGGGGTTTAAACTTCTCTGAATGTAGTTTCCAACGCAACAAACAGAGCTCAAATTGGATTTTTCTACATCAAATTGTGCTTGTTTTTCCCAGACTGCTCAAGCAGTCCTGCGAAAATCCAGAACGTACATAGTTGGAGGAAATTGGTCTTTCTTCCCTTAAAACCTTATATTTTCAACCCAAAATTGACGTGCATACATATATATACAAGATACAAGTCATAACAGCAGCACAAAGCAGTAAATAAGTCTCAACAGCTTTGGGTTCTTCATCAATTTTTCAGTAGTAATCTGCTAGCTGCAAAACAGCCTTGTGCATGTCATTTCCTTAGCTAAAATTGCAGGTTCTCATGCTTAAACTCCCCATGCAGTAGGTTTTGGGTCTTAGCAACAAGATTCCAGTTCATTTTCAAGCATTTATCCAACTCAAACAACACACACAAGCCATGGATCAAGGCTGAAAAACTCAAAACAGCTTCAGGTGGGCAGGAGCAAATTTCCAGCCATGGAACTTGATTCTTTTTCAGTAGTAATCGACATGCAAGCCTCAATACTCAATATATATATATACTATACATGATTCTCAAGATCATTTAGCCATAACTCCAGCTTATTTTGCAAGAAAAGTGAAGGTTTTAATACATAAGAAAGCTGGAAGTTTACTGGAATGAAATTTCAGCAACATGCATGGTCATGTCTAGGCTAGATCATAACTCAAAATCAACATGCATGGAGTATTAAAGCTGAAACCATTATTTTTGAGTTTCGGGAAGCTTAGAGAAACCAAGGACAGTGATTCTTCTCAGCAAAACGAAACTTCCAGCAAAACAGAAAGGATGCAAGCATGCTATAGCAAGATTTTGAGCCAACGATTACATGCATGGCAGTTTCATCAGTCAAGATGGCATTTTTTTGAGAGGTAAAGACAGTTTCCTTAGGCTAAGGAAGATGCAAAACAGCCATACCTCCTATTAGCTTCAAAACAGAGATACCATGCAAGAAAATGAGATGTTTACCAACTTTAGTTTTGCTGGAATTTTCTCCAGCAGCTACGGAACTTCAAGCAGGAAATTTCAAGCCATAATCATCATCATCATCCATCTACTATCCATGTGCATGAGCTAATATAACATTCAGCAATTCAAGCAATGAAATCAAGCAACAAAACTGAAGTTTTAAGCTGCCAAAACAACCAAGAATTCTGAAAAGTGCAGGCTTCAACAATCGGACAGCAAGTCTGAAATTTTCTTGGCAGATTCAACTTAAACTAACATGCATGCTCTATTTCTTGTTTATACATCAAGAAGAGGTGGTTCAAGGCTGAGTTTACCTTAAGAACTTAAGGGTTTGAAGCTGGAAACTAGGAGAAAACCACCAAGCTGAAAGGAAGATGGATGGAAATCAGAATCACCTCCTTTCTTCTTCCTAAGCTCAACCGGACAGCTTGCAGATGGGCTTGGAAGCTGGAAAATTTCTCACAGCTCTCTCTCTCTAATCTTCCTAAAGAACCAGCTGATGTTTCTTCACTCAACACTCAAGCTTTGGACTAGCTTTGGAATGGAAAGATATGTTTTCTCAACCTTTCAAGCTTCACTTGGAGCAAGGAATAGAAGAAACTGATTTGAGGGAATTTTCAAGACAATGCTGGACAAGAATGGAGGAAATGAAATGGTTTTGTGATTTATTTGCTGGCCTTGGTTGCATGGTTAATTCTTGGAAAATGAGGGGTAAAATGGTCTTTTTACAAGATTTTTGACAAATGGCACAAGGAAGTTGCCACTTGTTGTTTCATTGCATGAAGTTAAAATGCTTCCAATTTGACCCCAATTCTTAGGTACTTGTTTTATCTAGAACCCCGAATAATTTCTACGCTTATTCGATTAAAGTCTTCGGGATAAATTTAGGGTAAAAAAATAATTTATATACATGCTAAAAGAAATAAAATTCTACTTACAAAATTAATACATTTAAAATAGATTAGAAAAAATTATTATTATTATTTTTTTTTCGCCCTCACAGGTGGCCTTCCTCTCGACTTCTCACTAATCCAATGTTAGTGAGAACCTTGACAGGGCTAATCAATGCTAGACCCTTAAACGCCGTTCATGCATTAGATACAAATTTCACACACTTTCCACTTTTAGAGTTTCTTTCCCATTTTGCATGTCACTATTCTCCCATCCCGTATGCAAAACATCTCATTTAGTTTTCTTTTTATTAGATTAGTGCATTTAAGGCATTACCCTTTGAATTAGGGAAAAGAAGCTAGTATGGCTTCTAGCCTTAGCGCTTTTATTTCCTTCTATGAAAGGAAGATTTAAAGTCACTAAATTAGTTCCCCGCACCCATTATGTTGCATTATCCCTCTCTAGGACATACATGTGCATTATTTTGAACTCTACCAAATTCATTCTTTACAAAATCAACTTTCTTTTTCATGTTTTAGCAATTCAAAATCAAAAAAACCATTTTTCTTAAAATTGCATCTTTTGGAAATTTAAGTTCCTCTTTGCATTTAAAATTGATCTTTTCAAAAACCAAGTTCTCTTGATATTTTATAAAGATTGCATTTCGAAAACCCTACTTTCCGTTTGTTCGAGTCTCATCATTTGCATTTTTCGTGACTTCCTCGAGGGATCAAAACTGGATGACACAACTAATGTGATCAATTCCAATCACACCTCAAGGAGACATTTTTGCCCCTCTCGATCCAACATTAGGTTTAGGTTTTTTGCATCCATATAGACAACGTCTAAATATGATAAATTTTAAAGTTAGAATTAGGAAATTTTCAACTAAATCTTGCAACTACCTTTAGCTAGGTTAGAAGGGTGCCTTAGAGACGAGTAACATCGAATCGTTGCCTTCCCTTCTTTCAACCGTGACCCCCGAACCTTTTTCTCTAGTTTTTCAAAGACCTGGAGTCGTCTAAAAAGGGTTTTCTTTGTTTATTTTTCATTAATTGAATCTTTTGGGTGACTTGGTACACCTAAACTCCATACCAAGTGGCGACTCCAAACTTTTTCTAAAAATCCTTTTCTAGACTTTTATTTTTTGGGTCCAAACCGTCGCATTTTTGTAGTCCTATGACCCCTTCCCCTTTCTTTTTTCAAAAACCAATAAATTCTAATCTTCCCTTTCTTCCATCAAAAAATGGGGCGCGACAGCTTGGCGACTCCACTGGGGATTTTCCTAAAAGGGTCCGAGCACTTGATTTAGTTGACTATTTCGTTTTTCTAACTTTCTTATATATCACATTTTGATGTTTTAGGTTGCATTCCTTTTTCTTTTCTCTTTTAGGGCTTTTTCGTGCAATCGCTCCTTACACATCGCGTACATGATGAATGAATTATTTATTTACTTGTGCCGCGCCTTGCATTTGGGGGTGGGTATGCATCTACCCTAGAGTCTCGAAAATGTTTGATGTTTGAATCCCTCCTCTCAAAGGGAATCACTTTCATACGTGCATATGTATTTTACTTTGGCCCTACTTTTTTTTACTTTTAGTGGTTTGTCACCACTCTTCCCTATTAGATTAGGATCGATCCACTTGGACATGTGGCGTGGCACGCGTGCAGTAGCAATGTCTAGGGGATCACTGAACCACCACTTGAGGCATTTGGATTGATGACCTTTTGCCTTTTGGTCTGAAGGTTTGGGAGCCTGTAACCTTTATCGAGTCTAGATGCATTAGTGAGCCCAACCTCATGCATCCATGTTAGAATTGCCTAGGAGAGAGTCTACCTTACCCTATTAAGGATCACTAGACACGAGAGGAGGGATTCCACCCCTCTTTATTTTTTGCAATTTGTTGCCCAACGCGTGTTATGTGATATCTGTTGATTAAACTAACCTTTTGTTGTCTTCCCTTTTCTTGCATTTCACAAACTCTAGAAAATAAGAGTCTTGACACTCTTTTAAGACAAGCCATCCTTCTAGATAGGCTATTACATGTTTGAATTTATGTTTATCGCATTTAAGTTGTAATGGCATATCACTTTTAGGCTTACCCCGGCATTCAAATGGGGCTCCTATAGGCTATGTTTCATTTTGCACCTTTACTTGCTTTAATAAAACTGGCATCATGCATTAACCATAGAGGGAACGCCACTTAGGGAATCCCATTATAGGATTACGTCCACCTCACTTCTCCTGGGTACATAACCCTTTATAGGAGATTCATGTTTAAATTTTAGTAAAACTGGATAGGTGGGGCCTGTAGGTAAGGTATTTGACCCAATTGACGTGATTCAGATGGATAGACCCAGACGTATCAAACAACTGTTAGCAGTTCCAGTGGAAATTCAGTTGTGGCCCGGACTTCTCTCACCAGGCGAGATCAATCAAGTGTGGACCTATCTCGGACCAATTGGGGATTTTAAGGACATAGAGTCTGATGGGTATTTGGTAGAGGCTCTAATCCAACCATGGGACCCTAGTTCAGCCTTAAGATAGGAAATAAGGAATTTACTATGAGCATTGAGGAGGTATCCAGGTCTTCTTAATTTATCAGTAAAAGCATCGCAGTTGATATTCCCCGTTGCTTCTGGAAAGGCTGAGTTCTGACGTCGCTTCACTGGATTAAAGGACTCTGTGGTACTAGGGTCAGATCGAATATAGATGTGAGGTTTTTGTTTGATAGGTTTGCTACAAGAGATGGATTCGACAAATACAAAGATTTTTCGCTCAATTCCAAAGCTGGGAGCACAAAAGCACCGTGGGTATATGGATTTGTCATGGCGGGGATCTACTTATTTCCAAGAAGAGCGGAAAATTGGTTTTAAGATCACCAAGCTTATGAATGACCTATTCTATGGGATTGGAAATCGACGAGGCTCTATAGTACCGACCGTGATAGCGGACATCTTCGTAGCTTGCACAAGTTGCCAAAAGGGGGTGAAATTCTTCCATGGATCGAACCGAATTCTGCACATATGGGCTATGGAGCATTTCAAAAGACAACTGCCTGCTCCTGATAGTTTGCCTCTAGTGGGATACAATTGGCTGATTACTCATTACAAGAGAGTGGATAGGAGTGACCTACCGAGAATGCAATGGGTGGATTTTTCGAATACGCCGGATCACAAGGTTAGATGGGTATTAGACGGACTGCCTCGATCCGGTTCTTCACCAAATCCTCGATTTTATACCGCTTTGTAGGAACTCAAGGTGTTATGAGCTACACTCCAAAGAGATTTTGAGACAGCTTGGGACGCGTTCAAGGACCGCTTTTACCCGATTTGACCAACTTAACTATCATTTTTGATAAGGGAATCTGTCCGGCCGAAATTCCAATGAAAGTACCGATCACGCAAGCATGGGGAACGTTGTCCGAAGACAAGGATATTGCTTACATTCCACAACATAAACAGTTGGCTCTGGTCACACCTCAGTATGAAGACCGGCTTAGAATCGGTGATGGAAGACAGCTAAAGAGGCGATGAAAGTCAAGAGACTGATGGTGATCATTGAGGCAAAGGATAGAGAGAATGTACAATTGAAGCAATCAGTACAAGCAAACAAGGATTTGGCAGACAAAAACAAAAAGATGTATGAGGAGATGCAAGAAAAGAACCAAGACTTGAAACGGAAATGTGCCGAACTATATGACCAAGGCGAGCATGAGGAACCTACTCTAAAGAACCAAAAGATGCTGTAATAGATAGGCTGAAAAAATTCAATGGTTTTGTACAAGAACGCCTTCAAGAAATGATGTAGACTATGATGTTTTAGAATTTGCTAATGAAGAACCTTTTTCATCATTTCACAAGTGTCCGATTTCAGGTTTGATGAACAGGCCTCACCTTGAAAGTATTGCATCATGCTAGGCCTACCCTTGGCACAAAAGGGCTCCCCTCTAGGACATGCATCCGAATTATATAAACAATCACTAACTTCGTTCTTTTTTCTTTTTTTTCTTTTAATTTCTGCAGCCCCCCTTTGGAAATAAGTTTCTAAAATATGTTTCTTTTCCCACTCAGGTACTTTTAAAAATAGCTTCACGCAGAAGCCCCATCATCACCCGATCTAAAAGCAAAAGCTCAAAACAGCCCGTAAACATGAGTTCTGCACCAGAAGGCTCAGATAGGAATGCTTTGGTCACTTCGCCCGACTTTGCTGCCCTGGGAGCTCAGTTAAGTGAAGTATTGGGAAGGTTCGATGAGATGAACGCCGAGATGGTCGCACAAAGGCGTATAATTGATCAGTTGGTGGCAAATAATAATAGAGGAGGTGTCTCGAATGAACAAGAACCTGTTGTTAGCAACCCACCTGTGACAGATAGTCAACTCCCTTTCCTGACCACTATTCAAACCACTTTTGTCCCACCTACTTCTAACCCACACGATGTTACCTTTTCTCATCACCACACCAATCTTCCACATTCCCACCCTAATTACATCCTACTAAGCCCAACCAAAAAGACAAACCCTCATACTCAGCCTCAGATCACTCTAAACATGCCTACTCACCCTCCAGAGCCTCAATACCATACCGCTGAACCTTTTGTGTGGGATCTTGTGGCGGCCCCACGTTTCCCAAGGCAAACCATAGGACCCGCGGCCGCCGGCCCAGCTCTCGCCAGGACTCAAGCAGGCAATTACTTCGACTAGGGTTTTTCAAACCAATATATATATTCTTCAAATAGATCGACATAACTTACTAACCAACATCCATTTTGAGTTCGACTCTCAACCTTACACAATAATTCAAAAGACAATTCTTATACATTATCTTCGACATCATAATAGATTCAAATACACCCAACATTCAAAAGATTCAACCAGCTTGTACTCCTTCAGTACTTTCTTCAATACCTGGAAATCCTGGGATGGGAAATATATGGGGTGAGTTTCTAAACCCAGTGAGAGTCCCAAAACACATAGCAATTAAGTACATAAGTACAACAAGCTTTGTAAACATTTAGGTCCACGGGACTAGTTTCAAATCTGATAACATCCATTTAAGGAAAATTGGGAGATAGTATATATATATATATATATATATAATATATATATATATTCTTTCTTTTTTTTTCACATAACAGGTTGTAAAACTGTAACAATCAAGATGCTCATTGAGCCATTTAAACAGTAACGAGCATTAAATAACAATCGCAATAACATTCTTGGGAAGGAAAACAGAGTCTGCAGAACTCTGATCATTTTATTTCTTTCTCCATCCCTTTTCACCCAACTTCGGATCCGAGCTAAACAAGCAGGAGGCGGTGTACACTCGAGGTAACCTTTGAACAGGACCCAGGGTCCGGCGTACCGACCAAGCCCTCACTGCTTTCGGAATAGGCGACCACTGGGGTTTGGGATCCCTACGCCAACGGGTCATGCAGGTTGACATGCACAAGCAGGTATGGTGGTTTAGTTTAATACTTTAGAGGAGGGATAACTGACAATCAATTTCAACCTCGAGCCCCCTTAGGAGAGTGCACCAGCCTTTAGGGGCGAGGGGGCCTTGAAGGCCAGCCTCTTCACCTCAAGTCTCGAAAAGAAAACAAGTTTTATTGTTTAAAAAAAAATAAAACATACTAAACCACCTAAGCACGTTGAGTCAAATTAAGCAATAAACTCATTTTACATGAAACCCTAGTTTCAATCATTCAACGATAAATCACATTTATAAACCAATCATACAATAACAAGTAATACCTAGCAACAAGGATCAAGTAGCAACAAATAGGAACCCTCACCTTAGATGGTCAAGGTTGAGTAGATGAGTCGAAGTCCTCGGTCTCAAAGCCCTCGTTTATATTACCGTCGGTTCGACGGTACATAATTATTGTATTAATTATTAAAATCAATTTTGACCAATTCACTTCTTTTATGAAAACAAGAACGTATTTAAGTTTACTAATGAGTCGATATGGTAGTAAAAGGTGGTTCAAATTTCGAGAATATAGGTCTTGGTCAAAATGCGTGAGTTTTGAAAATTGACAAAAATTAGGGTTTGAAAAATTTTAATATATATATATATATTTTTTTTTTTTTAAAAAGGATTTTGATAACGTAGAGTATTACGTTGAAGAAAATAGAGGAAAACTTGCCTTAGTTAGAAAATTGACTAGCGGTGTCTAATTTCATTTGTTATGGTACAAAAATGAGTTTTCATGACTTGAATTTGGTTTGAAATAATTTGATTCAGTTTTTACCTATTTTGGTCTTGTTAAAGTACAATACCTCTACGGATTTTAAAACAAGTTTTATAGGTCGAAATTTGAGTTTGTAAAATTAGGGTTTTGTCAAATGACCAAATGTAGCAAATGAAGTTTCATAAGGTATGTTGTGTGAAAAAAAACAATTTGCCACGGTTTCTTTCAAAATTGAATCGGAAGTTTTTCTTTTGCAAGTTGTATAATTTCAAAATCGTTGAAAACTAGATTCATAATTGTTTTATTTCCTCATAAAATAGCAACGGCCAAGTCAATTTGGAAAATACTCAATTTTGGACATTCATTTTCGAAACTACTGGTTCGCAAGTTTGATTTTCAGTGATGTTTGTTGGTTCGTCACGATGTGTAGAAATGGAGTTACGGGGCGTATAAGGTACTGAAACGAAGCTCTTTGGGTCTAGTTTTGGATGCCACTGACGGCTCGTGATTTGGAGTTATAAACAGCGAGATATGAGCATTTCATTTCAGTGTGGTTTTGCCCACTGATTTCTTAGAAAAATGTGGTTTGGTAACTTTTGTAAAATTTCAGTCATGTAGCCGCATGGTTAAAGGCTTGGTTTGATTTCTAGAATGCTAAGCGGGACTCTTAGCACGTGACACATCCATCTAGCAATCCAAAAATCATGCATACAGTTGAAATGAAACAATACGTGTAACTAGACGAAATTTGTTTCAAGCTGAAAACTATCAAACCCGATTCTTCCTTTTTGGTTGTAATTCGTTTCATTCAAAACCCAACTCTCAAGTCATTGTATTTTCAGCCTTTAAATCGGACCGAGTAGGTCTCATGCAAGGAAAAATAATTTTAACTTTCCAACAAGCAAATAAACAACTCAAGCTTGATTTTTGTTACACACTTTACTCATGCAAACGTTTAATTAAAGTCTCATCAACCAAGTGGAATGTGATGCATGCAAGGGTCGATTTCAGCATGTTAATAACAAAAGGGTTTCGGATGGAGTAGGGCAAAGCCCATCAGCTCACATCCATCCCAAAACAGCAAGTAATCAAGTTGTTGAATCACAACTAAGCACAAGAAAAGGTCCAATCATTATTCAATCATCATGCATGGAGTAAGTAGAACAAATCTATGATTTCAAGCTCCGGTCAGCTTAGGGACATCAAGAATGATGTTCCTTATCAGTCCACCAGATTTCCAGCAATATAACAAGGAAGTATGTGCATGCAAATAAAATTTCAAGTCCATTAGTACATGCATGGCAGTTTTTAGGAAGTAAAATGATACCTTTAGAAGGTAAAACAGCTTCTTTATGTTAAAGGGGTGTAAAATGGATTCCTACCTCCAACCGGTCTCAAGAACAAATGCACAAGTGGTGTGTTGGAGCTGATGAAGTCCGATTTCCAGCTACAAGGAAAGAAACATGCTAAGAATGGAACAACTAGGCTGCGGAAGAAACTTGTACAAGATGCTATAGCTCACCCGTTTTGCTAACAAGAAACGGACGAACAATGGCTGCTTGGGGTTGAATCAATTCTGTTTTCCAGCTACAAGACACAAAATAAACTAAGGAGAGAGTTTCAAGCTACCTAGGAAGTTCACAAAAGAGATTAGGATTTACCTCTTGCTTGCCTAAAATCGGATGGAGGATGACTAGCTTGGTTCTTCCAGAATTTTTTTTTTTTTTTTATGCTTGTTTCCTGCAGTGTTCGGCCAAGATTACTTCTTGGTGAAAGGGTTGATTGACCAAGATTACTTCTTGGTGAAAAGGCAAGAAGATGTAAGGAAAGGAGGAAGAGCTTCTTGGTTGAAGCTTGAGGGAGAAATTTTTTGGAGTGAAGTGTGTGAGTTGAGAGGGAAGTTTTCGGGTGAGGCTTGGAAAGAAAATGCTGGAGTGCAAGGAGAGTGAGTGGGAGAGTGTGGAAGTGAAATGGAAGAGGGATTTTGCTGAAGAGGTTCGGCCAGCCTTGAAGAGGAATTTCTGCTGAAGTTGCTTGTTCAAGTGAACAAGCTTTGGCTGAAAAAAGTTTCCAAATGGCACATCCCTCTCATGCATTGGGTATGAAAGGAGGTAAGCATCATTGGCCTTGGTTGAAGACATCTGAAAATCCCATGCTCAAGCCATGATGCTGCCGGTTTTGGGGAGAGAGGAGAGAAGCATGCTTGCTGCCAGATTTTCAGTTCAAACTTGACAAGTGTTAGCCATGGGAATGGGGTGCAAGTGGGCGGCTGGTTTGGCTAAAGTTTCTTGGGTTAAATTCGAAATTAAATTGGAGGGAAATGTGGTTCAATTTGCTGGAATTGGTCCGACTTAACTGAAGTGAATCGGTTTCATTCGTGATCATGTCGTTTGAAATCGATAGAAGGGAAACCGGTTGGAAATTGGAAGAAAGAAAGAAACGTTTAGGGTTTTGCACATGCTATTATCATAATTTTAAGATGATTTGTTTTAAGTACGGTTGGCCTTAGTTTATTGAAATGATTTCAATTACTTACTTGGGCTATCGTTGAAAAATCTTTTCGTGGATTTTCAAAATGTTCATGATCATGCACATGCATTAGTGAAATTACGAAAATCGTTCACAGAAGGTCTAGACAAGAGGTAGAATTTAGTTACGGCCCTCGCAGATCTGACTTCCCAAGGAAAACCGGCGGTGGATGACCTTATTGCGCCGGTTGACAAAGATTTGCAAAAAAGGCTGGATAAATTTGATGAGTTCATGAGGAAAAATCAGGGACTAAACCGACATGGTGGTCTTGATTATGACGACCTTTGCCTGTTTCCTGACGTACAGCTGCCCGTGGGTTTCAAGACCCCTAAGTTCAGCAAGTATGACGGAACCGGTAACCCCAAGACGCACCTTAAGATGTTTGCCAACAAACTGGGCAAACCGATAGATGATGAGAACCTGCCCATGCGTCTGTTCCCTGATAGTCTGGAGGGGGATGCTTTGGATTGGTATTCGAACCTGAAGTCGAGTGAAATTAATTCTTGGCTAGATTTGTCAATTGCTTTTGTGAAACAGTACGAATACAATTGTGAACTAGCACCGACCAGAACCACGCTTGAGGGGACCAAGAGAAGGCCCTCAGAAGATCACAAGTCATATGCCAAGCGGTGGAGAAAGTTGGCCGCTAAAGTTGAGCCTCCCATGACAGAAGAGGAGATTGTACGTACTTTCATTAAGGCACATGATCCGCCTTATTTTGAGGAGATTTTTCGAATGACTGGGAGTTCTTTTGCTGCAATTGTCAACAAGTTGGAGGAGTATGATGAATTTGTTAAAGTTGGAAAAATTGTCAATGTGACCGCCCTAAAACAGCAATTGGAAGCACTGCAAGGGCAGAATGGCGGTGGGAGGAAACTCCCGTTTAAAAAGAAGGAAGGAGAAGCTGCTTTTGTATGGGATCAGAGCCTACCTTTCAGGCCCAAAATCCGGAGTAACCCAACCAGTTCAAGCTCATACTCCTCTTATCCCTACCATCAACCTGTTTATCACACTGCCACCCAAATGCCTCACCCCCGACCTATTCATTTGAATTCACCACCTTTGCTTTCAGTTTCCCAACTTATCTCCCACCCCCGTCAGAACTATGCTCCTAGACTTGCCCCACAAAATCCTGCCCAAAATTCTTTTCAGCATAATCAAATGCAAAATCAGAGAACCTTTCGAACTTTCACCGATCTGGGCTGCCCCGTTGACCAGCTGTATGAACAGTTGAAGGCTGTTGGGAAAATCAGTACTGTCCCTCCCAAATTATATCCACGAGGTTTCCCTCCTGAGTACGATCCCCATGCTGTCTGCATTTACCATTCTGGAAGCCCGGGACATTCAACGGTTAATTGTTGGGCCTTGAAGCATAAAATTCAAGACATGGTGGATGCTGGAGACATAGTTCTGAGAAGAAGGAATGAGCAAGGGCCGAACGTCAATAAAAACCCTCTCCCGGAGCATAAAAATGTCGTTGGAGTGATCAGCGTGGATGAAGAATTTATTGACCCTACTCAGTTCATTAAGGAAGAAAATGAGGTGATGGGGGTGGACCATTTGAGGGAGAAGAAATTTTTATCTGCTAAGGAGTTCATGGTAAGAAACATGAAGGATGTTTTTGAAGGAAAGATTAAGCAATCATCAGCAAAAGAAGGAGAGCCCTTTGTGGTAAAAGGAAAGCCCTTTGTAGTGGAGGTGGACCCTCCTGAAGCATTCAGTGAAGAAAAACCTTTCATTCTAGACTTGCCAGAGCCAGCCATACTTGAATACCCTGAACAAATGCCTGTCAACAATTTCCAAGAAGTGCCATGGAATTACAGTGAACCATCCTTACATTTTGGAAACAAGGACATGGAGGAAAGGGTGACTGCCATCACAAGGTCTGGAAGAGTCCTTACTAATCCAGAAACTAGTCAAGAGAGTCCTAAAGCGCCTAAGCCACCTGTGACTGATACCGAGACTTTAAATTTTCTTAAAATTTTAAAAAATGCGAGTACAAGATCGTGGAACAATTGGATAAGATGCCCGCACAGATTTCCATCTTGAATCTGCTTTTGACATCTGAACTTCATAGGGAAGCGCTCCTCAAGATTTTGAATGAGGCTCAAGTGCCTAAGGATCTCCCTGTGGAGAAATTCTCACATGTCATTGAAAACGTGCTGGCCGCTAATCACATCTACTTCTCTGACGAGGATCTGACTGTCGAAGGGATAGGACATAACAAGGCTTTATACATATCTGTGTGCTGCAATGGGAGGCTGCTGCCAAGGGTACTAGTAGACAATGGATCGGCACTGAACATTTGCCCGTGGAACACACTTGTGAAACTAGGGTTGTCCGACACCAAGCTGCGTCCGTCAGCTACAATAGTAAGAGGATTCGATGGTGCAAGGAGGGAGTCTATGGGGGAGGTGGACCTGGTTTTGGAGATAGGACCTGCCCAATTTCAAGTGGCTTGTCAAGTAATGGATTTCACCAGCGTCTATAATATTTTGTTGGGACGACCTTGGATACATACTTCTGGCTCGGTGTCTTCCTCTCTTCATCAGATACTGAGGTTCACCATGAATGACCAGCTGATCACCGTGTTTGCCGAAGATGATTACACTATGGTTGTCAACCCCGGATCCAAGGATGAAAGCATCGAGAGAAACTTAGTCTCCTCTCATCATACAGCCGACATAGTTTCTGTGGGATGGGCCCCCAATGGTAAATCGCCCGTCAATCATGTTTTGACTGGAGCTAGTGTGATGATGGCTAAAGAAATGATCAGAGGAGGATTTGAGATGGGAAAAGGCCTTGGAAAAAATTTGCAAGGAATTCCGGTGCCGGTTAAAGTGCCAATGCAAAAGAACACTTTCGGACTCGGTTTTCATCCAACTGCCAAGGATAAGAAGGAGATGAAGGCACACAAGCAAGCAGAGAAGGAAGGCAAGCAAATCAACATCTACATCCCGCCTCTGTACTACACATTCCCTCGCCCATCTGGAGTAATCATATCAGAGGTTGAAGAAGGAAAGACTGACGAGGATATAGAGACGGGATTATCTCAATTGTTTGTCGGGGCTACCTTTGACACCGATCCTGCGCAAAATGTGGAGTTTCCTTTGATTCCTCAAGAGGTAATGCAAAATTAGGCTGCCGATTGTTTGCCCACTCGAAGGAGGTTTCGGTAAATCTGAGGGGATTGTCCTTAGAAATGAATCATGTTTAATATCAATCACGTCTTCAAAAATAATGCACTTGTCATTTTACTCTTTGCTTGTTTAAAATTATGCCTTTAATTATGCTTCCATGTTACCATCTGTCATCTTGCTTTTTGCCAAATGAAATGGAATTTCTCTTTTGTCCTTCAGTTATGTTCCACTCATTTTACTTTCGCACATTTATTCTGTTTCTTTTCAGATGGCCTCAAATAAAATTATTTGACCCTTTGGATATCACCACTTTGGAACTTGATGATCGCTTCGATATCTCTCACGAATATGAAGTTTTAGAATCAAATTCAAAACGAAAGCGATACCGAGGAGATTATGAGTATGAATCTATTTCGAAAACCCTTGAACAATATGAGGAAAACCCAGGCGAACTTAGAAGAAACAGAAATCATTAATATTGGAACTAAGGCAGAGGTTAAAGAAGTCAAAGTTAGTATTCACTTGAGCATGGAGCAAAGAAAAGAGATGATTGAGTTCTTAACTTTGTTTCAAGATGTGTTCGCATGGTCTTATGATGATATGCCAGGGATTTCTACAGACATTGTGGTTCACAGACTGCCTACCGATCCAAATATGCCACCAGTAAAACAGAAGCCCCGCAAGTTTAAACCAGACATGAGTCTCAAAATAAAAGAACAGATCGTTAAGCAACTGAATGCTAGGATTATCATGGTATCACACTACCCTATATGGCTCTCAAATCCTGTCCCAGTTCCTAAGAAGAGTGGAAAGGTGCGGGTGTGTGTTGATTACAGAGATTTGAACAGAGCTAGCCGTAAAGATGACTTCCCTTTACCAAACATTCACATCCTTTGGACAACACCGCGGACATGAGATCAATCCTTTGGAGATCGCTACTGGTATCATCAAATTTTGATGGCAGAGGATGATCGAGAGAAGACTGCTTTCATTACACCTTGGGGGACTTTCTGCTACCGAGTCATGCCCTTTGGTTTGAAAAATGCAGGAGCTACCTATCAGCGAACCATGACCACCCTGTTCCATGATATGATTCACAAGGAGATGGAGGTTTATGTCGATGACATCATCATCAAGTCCAAAAGAGTTGAAGATCATTTGATTGATTTGAGAAAGCTATTTGAGCGATTAAGGAAGTACAATTTAAAATTGAATCCTGCAAAGTGTGCCTTTGGGGCTCCCGCTGGTAAATTGCTAGGATTTATTGTCAGCAAGAAAGGTATAGAAATAGACCCAGCAAAGATTAAGGCGATCCGAGATATACCAACCCCGAAAACCCAGAAGGATGTGAAAAGCTTCCTAGGAAAGATAAACTTCATTGGTAGATTCATAGCACAACTAACATCTACGTGTGAGCCCCTGTTCAAGTTGTTAAAGAAAAATGCACCGATGAACTGGAATGAAGACTGTCAACAAGCCTTCGATAAGATCAAGAATTATCTGCTTCATCCCCCAGTCCTAGTACCACCAATGCCAGGAAGGCCTCTGATCATGTATTTATCATTTTCGATGAAGCCGTGGGGTGTGTTTGGGAGAATACGATGAATCTGGAAAAAAGGAAAGAGCCATATACTATTTGAGTAAGAAGTTCACCACTTACGAGGCTAACTACTCTTTCTCGAGAGGAGTTGTTGTGCTTTGGCATGGGCCGCTCAAAAGTTAAGGCATTACACCGCCACCACACCACTTATCTCATTTCCCGTTCTGACCCTCAAGTATTTGTTGGAGAAGCCGATGCCAACGGGACGTATGGCTAAATGGCAGATGATGTTATCGGAATTTGATATTGTCTTTACCAAGCAAAAGGCAATTAAAGGACAAGCAATAGCCGATCACTTGGCAGAGAACCCAATGGAAGATGACTACCAGCCCTTGCACACCTATTTTCCTGATGAAGAGATCTTGTTTGTCGGTACTGTAGAAGATATGGATGAGCAATATCAAGGATGGAGGTTATTTTTCGACGGTGCTTCAAATTCTTTCGAGGCCGGAATCGGGGCCGTACTTGTGTCGCCAGAAGGAAAGCATTATCCCGCTGCAACCAAGCTACAATTTCCTTGCACTAACAACATGGCTGAGTATGAAGCTTGCATGTTTGGATTAAAGATGGCATTAGATATGGACATCAAAGATTTGATAGTATTGATGATTGACTTTACTTGTGCATCAAACTCTCCAACAGTGGGTGACCCGGGATTCAAAGATCATACCGTATCACTGCAGCCTACTCGATTTGATCAAGAGGTTTAGAGAATTGGAGCTTAGACACGTCCCTCGCACTCGCAATGTCTTTGCCGACGCCTTGGCTACTTTGTCTTCAATGATTCAACATCCAGATGAACTAGTGATCGAGCCTATACAGATCCAACTCCAAGAGAAGCCTGCACATTGCCTGGTCACAGAGGGAACTTCTGACGGTCACCCTTGGTACCATGACATCAAGGAATTTATCAAAACCAGAGTTTATCCTACCGGAGCAGATTCAGCCGGGGGTTTTCTACGCCGGATATCTTCAAAGTTTTTCTTAAATGGTGAGGTGCTTTTACAAGAAGACGCCCGACCTAGGACTTTTGAGGTGCTTGATGAAGAAGAAGCTGATTACATGATGAAGGAAGTACATAGCGGTGTTTGTGGGCCACACATGAATGGTCACTTGTTGGCTAAGAAGATCATGAGAACGGGTTATTTTTGGCTTACTATGGAGCATGACTGTAAATTTTGTTCAAAGTGTGTCAAATGCCAATTGCATGGTGATGTTATACATGCCCCTCCTACACAACTGCATAGTACCACCGCTCCTTGGCCATGTTCGATGTGGGGAATGGACGTAATTGCAGCTATTGATCCTCCTGCTTCGAATGGGCACCGTTTTATCCCAGTGGCTATTGAATATTTCACTAAATGGGTGGAAGCTACATCTTACAAGCATGTGACTAAGAAAGTAGTAGCAGATTTCATGAAAAACAATATCATCTGTCGTTTTGGAGTGCCAGAAACTCTGATCAGTGATAATGCCAGGAACCTCAACAACGACATGGTCAACGGTCTGTGTGAAGAGTTCAAAATCGCAAATCAAACTCAGCTATTTATAGACCTCGATGAACGGAGCCGGAAGTCTGCAAATAAGAATTTGAAGAAGATCATCCGCAAAATGACAGAAACCCACCGTGATTGGCATGAAAAGTTACCTTTGCCTTGATGGCATATAGGACTGCAATCCAACTTCTACCGGGCAACACCTTACTCTCTCATGTATGGAATGGAAGCGGTATTACCTGCTGAAGTTGAAATCCCATCTTTGCGCATTCTAATGGAAGCTCAGTTGGAAGAAGTTGAATGGGTCAAGCAACGTCACGAGCAACTGTCTTTGATCGATGAAAGAAGGTTGAATGCCATTTGTCATGGGCAATGTTACCAGCAGAGGATGGCTCGGGCTTATAACAAGAAAGTTAGACCTCGCAGGTTCGAGGTGGGGGACAAGGTTTTGAAACGAATCCTTCCGATGCAAGAAGAGGCTAAGGGGAAGTTCGCTCCGAATTGGCAAGGGCCGTTCATTATTCAAAAGGTGCTACCTGGAGGGGCATTGATTCTCATGGAGATGGACGGACAGATTTTTCCTCAACCAATTAATTCAGATATGTGTAAAAGATTTTTCATATGATTGAGCAAGGTTTCTTCAGAAATTTTTTGCAAAAAGGTGGTCTGAAAAGCCGACCTTCTTCCTTTTCGTTTAAACACTTCAACCCCCAGTTTTCCCGTTTGAGCCTATACAAGAATAATTAATTATTTAGAAAACCCCCTTTTGAGAATCATAAACCCCACACTGGGGCAATTTTTGTATTTTTGAATAAAAAAAAATTTCCTGAACCTGCCCCTACACCACACTTAAACCCCTTGCAAAAGCATAGTGTTGTAGACCTCCACCTTTTCCGAAAAAAAAAAAAAAAATTCTGAAAAGAACTTTCTCAATCAAAAGGCAAATGATGCAAATACATTCTATCTGAATTTTTTGTCAGAAGGGATTGTCTCACTGATGCCACCATTTTAACAAACATGTTTAAATTGACGAAATTGGGGTTTAAGTCTGTCCATTTCATTAGACTACCTTATCAGTCAACTTCAGTGCAAATCTGAAAGGATACTAAAGCAAGTTTTGAAAAGCAACAAAAGCGAAAGGAAAAGTTCATGGGACAAGGCAAGCCGGTGATTACGTCTATCAAGGTTTACCTTATATCAAACACTCCCTTGCCGCCGGCAAAGTTCCAAGGAGATGATATCCAAAGGGTCAAGTGACGCTTTGTGTTAAATAATTTTCCTAGCATTTGGCCTTTATTGATTTAAAATGTCTTGTTTAGCATTCATTCTATGGTCATGATGTCAAAATAAATTTTCTTTCCTTTGCCCCAAATTTTTGCACATATTTTCATCAAAAGAGCATTTTCATCAAAGGACAATCCTCTTAGATCACCATGAAGGAATGGGTGATATGGGTTCAGAAAGAAGCAGACGTAACGTGACCGATCAGACCGTAAACAAAAAGAATTCACCGACACCGTCGGACGCCCAAGAACTCATGTTTACGGGTTGCTCGAGATAAAAGGGTAGAATGGTGGCGGCGTTATCATTACTTTTTCACCATTTCTTTTCTTTTGCAGAGAAGTAGGACAAGTGACCAATCGGTCCAATCGAGGAAGTCAGCTTTAGTTTGAGTAAATGTTTAGAATGCATGATTAGACCATTTTTGAAGCATGCATACAAAAATAAATAAAGATAGATGTTTTGAAAAATCAAGAAAGGATAAATTCTTTGAAAAATGTTGGAAAGTAAGGTTTCTTACCTACACTACCAGGCGTTATAGCCCTCAGTTCAAAATTTTTTCAAAAAAAAAAAAAAAATGAAGTAACGCGGGTGGTTGCGTGGACCAGCCATGCTTCCCATGCTTCTTTACAAATTCATATCCTCGAGAAGTAACGCTGGTTGGCATGGACCAGCCCGCGCTTCGCTTTACAAATTCATGTCCTCGAGAAGTAACGCTGGTTGTTGCGGTTGTCGGCGTTTCGTCCCATCTTCTTTGAAATTTATATCTTCTGGATTGTAACGCGGAGTCTTGCGTGGATTGTTCCGCGTTTTCCTCACGACTCTTTGCATTTTTTTATATTTCTGAAAGAAACACGTATTGTTACGCGAGTTACTCCGCGCTTTATCTCGCGTTTCCTATTTGACAAAGTTTCATGTTCATATGGTAACGCTGGACCAGAACGCTGGTTGTCCGTCTCACCAGCTTCCATTTCCCGAAAAAGCAGCTGAAGTTACGCCTTTCACCTTTTTTTCTTCCCACTCCACGCAACTCACCCAAATCCTCGAAACCGTTCTTCTTCCATATTTCTTCACCGTAACATTCCCTAGGCTTCTTAGAACCTTTTCATCCCAACAAAACATCACAAAACACATCAAAAGCTCTCTGGATTGAGGTTGTTTTTCCAAACTAAAACCGGTCGATTGGGGGTCAATTCGAGCTTGTTTTTTGGGGCTTCTTGCATCATTTCACTCCTCAAACACTCCACTACGTGATTACGGTAAGAAATCCTAACGAAATTACATCTTTTGAAATTCCAAAAATTCGTTCTTTTTTCCTTTTTTTTTGTGATTTTTTCTGTTTTAATTATAATGATTGTTGTTGTTGTTTCTAATGATTATTAGACTTGTTTATGTGATTAAAAGATGTTGGTGAGCCATTTATCTATTTTATTTGTTTTATTTTATTTTTTTAATTATTATTTATTTAAATTGTGTAATTTTTGTCAATTTGTGAATTTAATTTTTGTATTGTTAATTAATAGGTTTGATATGGATTGTTAGATTAAAATTGAACACGTTTGATGGTCAAATGTAGAAATTGTAGAATTTTTGTTCTTTTAGAATAATTTGGAACTTGTTGAAATTTCTAGTCCCGCTTTGGAATTTTGTGGGATTTTTGCACATCGTGTAGAATTAATGTGAAAATTAGAAATCAATAATTTTTGATTTTGTACTTTTATAGAAATTGGGATAAAATTTGTGAATTGTTGATGGAAATTTATACGACAATTTTCTGTTTATAAATGTTGGTGATTTTGTTTTATTTTATTTGTTTATTTATTATTTATTTGAATTGTGTTAATTTGTATCAATTTCTGAATTTAATTTTGTATTGTTAATTAATAGGTTTGATAGGATTGTTAGATTAAAATTGAACACGCTTTGATGGTCAAATGTAGAAATTGTAGAATTTTGTTTAATTTGGAACTTGTTGAAATTTCTAGTCCCTGCTTGGAATTTTGTGGGATTTTGCAATCGTTGTAGAATTAATGTGAAAATTAGAAATCATTGAATTCTTTGATTTTGTATTTTTATAGGAATTTGATAAAATTAGTGAATTGTTGATTTTTTGTGGAAATTTATGGAAAAGTTGGGAGTTTGAATTTCACACAATTAATTGAATTGTTAAAGTTTTGTAATTTATAGGAATTGTTGAATTTTAGGTTTTGTGTGGAATTGCTGAGTTCTTAGATTTTAGGAATTTAAATGATTTTGTGAAATTTATTGATTTTTTTTTTAGAAACTTTGGTTTTTGGTTGGTATTTTGTTGTAAAATTCTTAAGATTTTTTCATAGGTTTTGTTAAAATTCTGAAATTTTGGAAAATTTGTTGAATTATTGCACTCTTTGTTCTGTGGTACCATCGTGTTGTTGAATTTTAAAAGAATTTTGAAATTCTACATTTTGTGAATTTAATTGAAATCTTTAGAATTTTGTTTTTTTTGAGATTTTGTAGAAATTGTTTGAATTTCGTGTTTTTAGAATTTTGTTTTGTGGTATTTTCCAAGAATTTCTAATTTGTTTATGTATTTACCCGTCGCTTGTCAAAATTGTTTGCAATTAATCATCTAAAAAAAAATTTTCCGTGTACTTATGTCACGAAAGCACGGCAAAGCAAGGGGTCGAGCCACCTCCAGAAATGAGGAGAGTGAGCCGAGACGCCATTGGTGAGGAAGAGACGGCGACAGACATGCCTCCACCAGATTGATCACCCTGCTTCTCCTAAGGAGAACCGTGAGGGTATCGCTCGAGAGCATAGACTTTGTATATGAGCTGCACATAGTTCGAGGGACGCTGCCCACCGACATCGCCGCAAAGATCGGGTGGGCCCCGATTCTGGCATTGCCAGATCTTTCCCCGACTTGTTCGCGAAGTTCTATGGGAACATCGAGGACAAGAAGGGGGCACGCGAGAGAGGATTGAGTCCTAGGGGTTCGACGGAGATCACCCGAGCACTATAGCTCGACTGGTGCCGACGAGGGTCCATCTATCGATTTGAAGAAGGACTTCGCCACCGACCGGAGGGGATCCCTCACATGCTATGGCGCCATTCGAGTCGCATAATGGGAGTTCTGGTCCCGAGCCGACCTAACCCGGCTTGATCTTTCCAAAGACGCCACCGCGTTATTTTGTACACCCCGCCCACAATGTCATCCCAAAGAAGAAGCCGCGGGAGTCGAGGAATAGCGATCTATACTCTTTTAGATCGATGTTCCACGGTCGACTCACCATTTGCCCGCATTCCCCGCCAATATTATTATCACCATATTAGGACGACGGAGGCAGGACGCCCACATCATTCCATTGGTTTCCTCGACTTATTTCACTTCTCCTCCACTGTATGCAGGGTGATTCCCCGTATCCCACCCACTCCCAGGCTATTCGAAGCTCAAGCATTGATTGTCAAGGACCTACATATAGATGTATCGTGACATCGCCTCGCCGACGAGAGCCACCCGCAGAGCTACAGACGAGGGAGGAGAGGCTAGCTCATTGTCTGCTGCACCACCACCACCACCACCACGGCTTGGGTGGCAGGGTGTCATGGACACTCTGGACGGATTCCAGACCTAGATGATCGAGAGATGGGATCGCATGGAGACGCAGTCGACGGGGGCTGATGAGGAGCAGATCGGGCTTTGAGCACTCGACAGTCAGATAGAGGCACATTTTGGCATTCAGCCGCCTGAGCAGCCTATCCCAGAGACCGCCGGAGGCGATGGTGGAGCTGCAGGGGATGATGATGGATCCGCTCCATGATTTGCTTTTTATTCTACTCGTGCTTTATTTCTTTTTTTTTATGTTTGATCTTGTATTCTGATTAGATTTAACTGCTAGACATACTTTTGGTTAAATTGTTTGAGGATGTGTATATTTGTTTAAATTTAGCTTTATGTGCTTTATATGTGTTGATTGTGATTTGAAAATTTGTTGTCAGGTGAGTTTTCATCCGTTATAGGGAAACTCCAAAATTTTTTTCAAAAAAAAAAATTTAAATTGCACATTTTGCCCTCACAAATTGATTTGTTTTTTCAAATTTGATTGCAATTGTTTTCATCCTTTGAAATAAAAGCCTCGCAAGATATGAAAAATCCTTTTTCCATCCCACTCTGAAATAATTATTATGTGATTGTGACATTGGTATTTTAGAAAGTATGTTTTGTAAAATAGGGAAAATTATGCCTCAATTTTTTCCTATCAAATGAGATCTCTTCTTTATTGATTTTACAAGAAAATGATTGATATTGTTGGTAAATGATCCTTTTCAATTGATGTGAAAAAAAAGCAAGAAAATAGCAAAGTGAGAATTTAAATTCTACCCAATGATTCTAGTACTAAGTAACCTGAGGTTTAGCATCTACAAATGTTAACTTCAGAAAACGGTGCTTGAATTACTTAGTATGCAAAGCAGTTTGAACAAGTAAAATGTTGAGTAACCGGAGTCTTCACCTAAAAGTGTTGATTGATTCACAAAAGGCATTACGGCTGCAATTTGAATAAGAGGATGTGTTTCAAGAATCCTTTTATCATTAAAATCTGAGAAAATATGGAAAAGGCAAACTTGAATTGACTATATGAGTCGCTTGATTGCAAAATTTGGTGAAAGTGAGAAAATCAAGCTTGAATTATTAAAATTGAGGTATAATTGTCTTTTTACTTGATATTATGAGTACTTGATGCAAATTGAATAATTGCATAATAATGTTTTGCCTAGTTTATGAAGATTTGGATTTCCAAGATCACATGGTTTATTTCAATCCCATAACTTGTTTTGATGAATATTTCCTATCACTTGAAAACAAGCAATGTTTCACAAGCACGTAATATCCATGAATGTGTTTTATTGCATGATTTTCATACGCTTTAGTCATTTAATGGCCAACAACTATGATCACAAGAGTTTTAACACTTTATGATTAAAAAATGCATTTCCAGGACTAATTATTTAATACTTTCGGACTTCTGTAGATTAACAATTCAGCTTGACCGGGCAATTTTGTTTTGAGAGAAGTGCTCCAATTTTGGATAATGCATTCAAAATTAATTTTTGCCGGAAAAGGTTTGCAGATCAAGAGGAGGGCAACATGTATGTATTTGTTTCAACCCTACAGAGGAAAGGTTTCAGTTACACTTTTCAATTTTTCAAAATCCGTCAACTAATCTTAAAAAAAAAAAAAAAAGAAGTCATTGTCCCTACCAATCACTTACTTTTCAAGTTAAGAAAATCAAAAATCAGAATGGCACCATTTCATCGAGCGCATCATTACTGGCAGTTTACATTTATCATGTTTGAACAACTTGTGTTTTATTTTTCAAAGTCTCGCAATCCAGCATTTATATTTTCATCTCTCCCATCTAGTCATTCGTGCTTGGTCCAATCCCATCAATCAGATGTTTAGTCATTCAGGCTTGGGTCCAATCCCACCTATTAATAGATGTTTAGTCATTCAGGCTTGGGTCCAATCCCACTGAATAGCATTTTTACATTTTTGCATCTAGTCATTCAGGCTTGGGTCCAATCCCACTGAATAGCATTTTTACATTTTTGTATCTAGTCATTCAGGCATTTTTTACATTTTTGCATTTAGTCATTCAGGCTTGGGTCCAATCCCACTGAATAGTATATTTAGTCATTCAGGCTCGGGTCCAATCCCACTGAATAGTCTAAATTTGGAAAGAATTTTGCTTGTTCATTGCCTGCCTCGCCAGCAACCCTTCTATCTCCTGCTTCTTTCACTTAAATTTCTGTTGGTTCTGCCTCAGCCTCCATTGGCACCCCTTCTACCTCCCCTTCTTCAATTTAAATTTTCTGCTTTGCCCCTCAGCCTGGCCGCACCCTTCTATCCCTTCTTCAAATTTAAATTTCATGCAGAGTCTCTAGCCTCTGGCCAGCACCCTTCTATCTCCCCGTTTCAAATTTACAAGATTCAAGATTCATTTCATTATAGTTCATTTGCATTAGAACCGCTTGACTTGATTCTTATGTCGAGATAATGAGGTAACTCTACACGAAGTTCGGTCACTGCTATGCATTTTAGTTTGAAAATTTGGCAATCTAACGCTCCTCTTGTTTACAATGGTTCGATACAACCAGCTAGAGACTGTAAGCATTTGTGTTCATGTCTTTGTCTAGAATTTCTTCGAAACTCAGACAAAGAGGGGCAAGCTGTAGACACCAAATTTTGACTATTTCATTTGTTTTCCTATATTTTCATCTATTAATGTTTAGTTATTTATTTTTGAATATATAACACATTTTTCTCTTTGTAGGTTTTTCTTATTAAAAAAAGAGAAAAGTCAAAAACGCTGACCAAGCCTATGATAAGTCCAACAGTCCGCTGTAACCTGATCGTAAGCTTAAAAAATGACGCTGGATTTTTCCAGAATTCAGATCATCCTTTTCCAGCTGTATTTTCCGATGCTTGAACGATAAGAAACCTATTTAAACATTTCCCAACTCGCCCCTAAACCCTAACAACTCATCTAACGTTCAAAATTAGCTCACCTCATCCCAAGAACATCAAAACCCTTAGTTCTAGGTTTGGTGGCTATAAATAGCCTAGATTAGGGTTTAACAATGAGGTTGAAAAAATCTGAGAGAAAGTGACGAAAGGGAGGCTGAGAGAGAGCAAAAAAGAGAGAAAAAACGGCTGGAATTGGAGAGGAAAAAAGAAAAGAAGGAAGAAAAGGAAAAGCTAGGGTTTCATACTTGAGAAGATTATTCTTGGAATTTCGGTCCTCTTCTCTTGTTTAAATTCAAAGCTCCGATTCTGTAACATCCTTCTACTTTATTTACCTTTTTTGATCGTAAAATTACTGGAAATTTGGACCTTTGGTGGAACCAAGGTCTTGAATAGTTTTTCTTTTAGTTTATGATATTTGATGATGATTATCAGTTGTTATATGAGCATGTTGTTTATAAAGCCTTGGTAAGGCTAGTAGATTTGTTTTACGCTTAAAACGACGCTTGATGCTTCGCGGATGATGTGCTAGATTCCCGAGAAATTTCGGAAAAATATTCTTCATGTTTTGAAGATGTGAAGAAACGCGACTTCTTACGCTGACTGATCCGCATAACGCCCCGCTTCTTTCTTGAAGGTTTGAAGATGTGAAGAAACGCTGAGTAGTTATGGCGAGCCGATCCGTACATGAATCCACCCGCTTCTAGCATAACAGCTTCTTCCCTTCCCTTTTTTTTTTGTCTATTTGGATGATGTCGATGTTTAAGATTTGGCCTCTTCGTTTTAGTTTGTTTTGACATGATCTAAATGCTTGTGTTCAATGTTTTAAATAGATCCTTGCCTCTCAAGATTTTGTTTGTGATATTGTTCAAAACTGGAAGCAATCTTCCGGTATTTTGAAGATGTGAAGAACGCTTACACTTGCGGAATCATCCGCAAATAACCACGTTTCCTCTTGAATGTTTGAAGATGTGAAGAAACGCAGTAGTTCGCTTAGCCGAGAATCCACCCAGCTTCTAGCCTAACAGCTTCTTCCTTCCTTTTCTTGTCTATTTGATGATGTCGATGTTTAACGATTTGGCCTTCTTCGGTTTTAGTTTGTTTTGACATGATCCAATGCTTGTGTTTGATGTTTTAAATAGATCCCTTGCCTCAAGATTTTGTTTGTAATATTGTTCAAAAACTGGAAGCAATCTTCCCGTGTTTTAAGTTGGGAAGAGACGCTGAAGTTACGCTGTAAGTCCAAGCTTTCCTCTCAAACTTTGATTTTGCTCTGGTGATCAGCTGCTCTACCCACTGAACCTCTCTCGCTTCTCATTCCGCTGATATTTCCTGCTCTTTTGTTCCGAATCTTACTCTATTTCCTAGTATTATCGCTTGCTTAGAATCTGCTTAGATATCCTTCGTTGAATTTTGATTCATTTTTCCTTTAAATTAGTACCTTGATCCCTTTTGTTGACATTGAGTCTTAGATAGCCATTTCCACCATCTAAGGATTCAATTAAGGCCTCATATCAAGGGATGGTAACTTCTTTCCCCTATTATGTGCTTATTATGTGTTTTTGCATGATTTTGCATGTTTAAAATTAAGTTTTCCTTTGTTTTTATTCATGTCTAGCCTTTATTTATGTTATTTAATTTTTGAGTAAATCATTCGGAGGCCTTGGATGCCAAGTTGTAATAGATAGGTTTAATTTTGGCAAAAATGTATTTATTCTAGAAAATGTAATAGTTAGATTACTATTCCGAATTTTTCCCTTAGAGTGTATTTAGGTTCTCCTCAATGTAATAATTAGGTTTTATATGTTTATTTTGCATGCTTGCATGATTATGTGTTTACTTGCTTTCCTAGGGTCTTGCATTTAGATATTATGCCTATGTGTTATGTGTTTATGTGTTTTAGGTGTTTATTTGCTTTATTATCATGTCTACATGTTTATTGTGTAAATATGTTGACGTCACCACACTAGTCCAACGCTAGTTGTGGCCTTCCTCTTCGACTTCTCACTAATCCAATGTTAGTGAGAACCTTTTGACGAGGGCTAGTCCAATGCTAGACCCTTAAACGCCGTTCATGCATTAGATACAAATTTCACACACTTTCCACTTTAGAGTTTCTTTCCCATTTTGCATGTCACTATTCTCCCATCCCGTATAAACATCTCATTTAGTTTTCTTTTATTAGATTAGTGCATTTAAGGCATTACCCTTGAATTAGGGGAAAGAGCTAGTATGGCTTCCTAGCCTTAGCACGCTTTTATTTCCTTCTATGAAAAGGAAGATTTAAAGTCACGAAATTAGTTCCCCGCACCCATTATGTTGCATTATCCCTCTCTAGGACATACATGTGCATTATTTTGAACTCTACCAAATTCATTCTTTAAAAAATCAACTTTCTTTTTCATGTTTTAGCAATTCAAAGTCAAAACCATTTTCTTAAAATTGCATCTTTTGAAATTTAAGTTCCTCTTTTGCATTTAAAATTGATCTTTTCAAAACCAAGTTCTCTTGATATTTTATAAAGATTGCATTTGAAAACCCTACTTTCCGCTTGTTCGAGTCTCATCATTTGCATTTTTGACTTCCTCGAGGGATCAAAACCGGATGACACAACTAATGTGATCAATTCCAATCACACCTCAAGGAGACATTTTTGCCCCTCTCGATCCAACATTAGGTTTAGGTTTTTTGCATCCATATAGACAACGTCCAAATATGATAAATTTTAAAGTTAGAATTAGGAAATTTTCAACTAAATCTTGCAACTAGCTTTGGCTAGGTTAGAAGGGTGCCTTAGAGACGAGTAACATCGAATCGTTGCCTTCCCTTCTTTCAACCGTGACACCCGAACCTTTTTCTCTAGTTTTTCAAAGACCTGAAGTCGTCTAAAAGGGTTTTGTTTGTTTATTTTTCATTAATTGAATCTTTTGGGTGACTTGGTACACCTAAACTCCATACCAAGTGGCGACTCCAAACTTTTTCTAAAAACCCTTTTCTAGACTTTTATTTTTTGGGTCCAAACCGTCGCATTTTTGTAGTCCCATGACCCCTTCCCCTTTCTTTTTTCAAAAACCAATAAATTCTAATCTTCCCTTTGTTCCATCAAAAAATGGGGCGCGACACAATATTTTACCAAAAATTTGTAAGAAAATGGGACTAAAAGTAGTTGAAAGGATTCGGCCAGTAGGGGGGTATTTCTAGAGATTCTACCACGATTCTCACATCAATCTCATAACTATAATCCTTCAATCTCATGAAATAACCATAATACATAATAATCAACATATATCAGGCTGTTACCCATCAAAATTCACCAACAAGTTTACACCCCAAGCATGGGAAAATCTTCAAATCATCTAACCTAGTATTCGGTTTTCAAGAAATCCCTTCAATAACCTAGGCTCATCTAGCCATAAATCATTAGATTTAAACCATAAAACTTATAGGTCTAAAAGTTCAAGCTCTTCCCACTAACGTAGTATTTATCCTAGTCAAGGTAAGTCGTAGACCTCCAAGGTTCGTCATAAGATTTACCTTTCTCCCGAACTTGATCAGTGGCAGGTGAAGTTGGATGAGGTAATGGTCTTGGAGCTAAATTTACGGAAGAAAAGATAAAATCTTCCTCCTCTATTTGGAGCTTGAAGAACTGGCTAGAAAAGAGTAAACGGTGGAAAACGTTGCTAAAAAATTTCGCCTCTCTCATATCTATAGAACTGGCTACAAGGAAGGAAGAGAGTAGAGATTCATGTTGATGATTTTCTTGAAAGATAAAAGCAAGAATAAAGATAAAATATGAAGTAAGACTCTCTTTTTCTCTCTCTAGTTGTTTTCTTGTGAAGTCAAAATAAAATGGTAGAATGAAGAGTAATTGAAGTTTTGTAAAGGATGAGTGGCGGAGGTGAGACCAATTGTCACCCTTCCATTGCTCGAGGCTCTAATGAAATCTTATCTTATTCACTAGTTCGCCTCTTTCACACTTAATTCCCTTTAATTCCAATAAAAGGCAACATACACTCCACGAGTTATCTTTTTACCCTCATTGACTAACCCTAGACTTCGGCTCTTAATTCTCTCCCCTGCTTTGGGTGCCTTGACCCACACCCTCGTTCTCAACCTCGATCTCAGTTGCGGCCTCGTCTACCGTCCACAATCTTTATAGAAGGTAGACATAAAATAAATGTGAAAATAAACTAAATTAAAATACACTAGAGCAAGGTAAAATAGAATAAAAGGGAATATAATGAATTAACACAAAATAGAATAAGCAAGTGAGCAAATTAAAAATTTTTTGGAATGAACAAGAGAATTTTCTAGAACCAACCAACTTTCATATATATATATATATATATATCGAGAGAATCAAGTACGTGACGATGGCACATTTAATACAAAAGAACATACCAAAATGTCGCTTGCCCGACCATTTTACCACACAAAAACACAACAGCGAAAGTAGTAAATAAATATGCACCTACCAAGACGAGAATCGCCATGGTGGTTTCTTTTTACAAATAGGTCACAAAACATACTACACATAGATGCCACAAAATACAAATAGTCATGTAGTCACAAGCATAGGCCTCACAAGCCTCACCCATCTAATCCACTTACAAAACATTCAAAAGTCTAAGACCTTCATAGTCTAGTTCATAGCTAGATTTTCACCCTACATCTAGGTGGATTTAAGACCAAACAATATCAACATTTGGTTGTACTAATCATTACATCAAGTGCCAAGTTCAAAACTCCTAGAATAGATATAACTCTAGGTTTTACGCCCTTATTTGGTGTTCGAGGCTTCCACACCTTAAACATGCTCCCATCTTTCTCCAACACTCATCTGTAGGATGAGATTTTTGACAGAAATCACACTTAGCAGCTCTAAGTCGCCACGCATGAGGTCCACTAGATTTTGATTTCCTTCCTTTACCTTCAAAAGCATGTTCATCTTGGTTAATCTCTTTACGCTTCCCTTTAACATTGAGAGGGCTTCCCAACTGATTTCTAACTTGAGTGTTAGGAGTATCTCGAAATTCAATTTGGGTAGTTGAGTGCACCAGATCAAATTTATGTTGCATCTCCTCTAGTATGGCTTCATATTTCTTCTTCATTTCCACGTACTTGCTTATTAACTCAGTCTTTTCCTTATATTCTTGTTCCCATCGTCCTTCCCAATATTTAGCAAGTTCCGTCTGAAATTCTAAGTCCTTTCGAAAAGCCTCTACGTCTTCGTGTGAATCCTCCAAATTCGCCATGTCACTAATTCCTTAAACTCCCGAATTTAACCTGCTAAGGAAACCAAAATCACCAGGTTAATATTTAATCACAATGGAGCTCTAACCATTTAAAGCTCAACTCTTTGAAATCCAATATAAGGACTCTTATTGACTTGTGAATACGAATCGTGTCTTTTGCTTATCTACCTCAATATTCGAGATCATTATCCTTAAATATCCCAAATAGATCTTTAACCTAGGCTCTGATACCACCTGTAACAGCCCCACTTCTCCCAAGAGCGAACCCAAGGGTATCAGCGGACTGTCTGCCCAGCTCTCGCCAGGACTCACTACAAACCCTCAAGCATATTATAGATTTCAAATAATCACACTTCAAGATCTCTAGAGTAATAATACATGCATTCGCTCTTAAAGCCTTAATTGAGGTCCAACAATAAATGATAGTTAACTTACAAAGGTAAATCCTCAATAATATCTATTAAAACTCTTATAACATCAATTTCAGGTAGAGTAAATCTGTAACTTCGAAATTTAATATTAAGCCTATACAAAATTATGAAAATCCTACCAAAGTAACTAAATCCTTGATCTACGTTCCCCACTTCCAGACCTGTTAAGGAAAACAAACTGGGGTGAGCTAACGCTCAGTGAGGCCAAGGAGAAACATGCGTGCACGCAATCAAGCAAGTAAGAAAGCCAGAAATTCGATATAAAAGCATGTAAATCAAACATTCACTTGTACTATTGCAATTTTCACCGAGATCAGATTCTCAAGGAATCACTACTGAGGGCTCACATTAGACAAGAGTCTTGAGTCGGGTTCTGAGAACCCTTCTTGAGTCTCTATCTACAATGAATTTGCACAAGCACCGCGATCGTTCATACAGGAAAAAAATACACAAGACGGTAAGGATGCGTGGCTCTCGGAGCCAATTTCCACGGTTAAGCGCTTGAGTCCATTCCATCCCAAACGCTTGACTCTCCTCAACTTAACACGTAAAGTCCATAGAAACTCCACTTAATACAACCTCCGTCCAAGCTTCACCCTCTCGCCCAAACCAAAATGTAGGTTTAAAAGGTAAAGCTACATCGAGCAATACCGAGCAAGACCTCTCCAATAGGTCAAGCTCAAAGAACAGCACCTAAGGTTCACCAAGCTTCCCACCAAGCCCTTGCCGCTCGGTCTCAAGGATCCCCAATAGGTTTAAGGCCCCATTTATCACTTTTAAGTCGATGGATTATTCCAATCGACACTCAGTTACAGTCAAGTCAAGTACAGTTACAATCAAGTCAAATAACAATCACACATGTAAGCAAGTAAGAGAGGACGAAGCGATAAAGTACACTCGCCAACAGTTTTTCATCCAATTAAACATACCAGATAATTCAATAAATTATGCACTTGACACTCACCGAAGTCATGAGTCTAAGGCAAAAGCACGCAAGATCAATTGAGGCTTTCCGGGATCTTCTCGATCACCTGAGACAAATAGGAGTATTTTAATTCAAATCACTAAAGAAATATTTGATAGATGTCTTTTAAAAATGTTTCAAGTCAAGTTCAATGAAATTCCATTTTGAGCTGAAATCTTTGAAAAATTGTAACTTGAGTTATACAAGTCCAAATTTTCCAAGCTTGGTACCGTTGGAAACCTCTTTTAAATTTCTAAAACTTTCTAGAAGACACCCAGTTAAAATTCTAGGTAGAATTAGCCCAGATTTTAATTTAACGAACTGCTACAGTGACAAAACAGGACATAGCAAGCTGTCCGACCAGGCCACTTTGAAAATTTACCAAAAATTACAGAAAATGAATTGGCCTCTCAAATTTTCACGGTTTATAGAACTATGTAAGAAGTGTTTCAAACGCCACCGACGGAACTCAATTCTGATACTTGAGTAAGAAATTACAGCAGTTCAAACAGGGCAGGTTCGCAAATCTGATATTTCTGTTTTCCAGTTTTGCAGGGCATAGTTCTAGGCTCTATTTGAGTGATGAATTCTTGGTAAAAAACCACCAAATTTGGTACACTAATACTTCCATATATAGGTTAGGTTCATACCAAAATTCAACTTAAAATTCAATTGGGAAAGCAGTTTTCTACGTGCCTAAAGTGAGCTCAACTACTTCATTCAAAACTGTGAAGTTTCTATCCTTCACTTCTAGCATTTATTTCATGCCTCAAATCAACTTCATTTAGCCTAATTTTCGAAACCAAGCTAGTATTAGTTTCCCTTAACCTAATGATGATCAAAAATGGTCACAAATTTTATCAAAAATTATCACAAATTAACCCCCAAAAATCGGGCAGCATAGCCCCTTGATTTTCCAGATTTCACTTCCAATTTAGCAACCCTAATTGCAACCATTCATGAAGGACTTTTTGTGGGAAAAATTAACTGCTTAATCTCCATCATTTAAACATCAAATCCAGCAGTTAACCTAGCCAAAAATTCAGCCACGAAATTAAGCCAAAAATCAGAAAATTTTACCCCCAAAATTCCATTCTTGCTACCGGTTTCCTCTTGAGGTTTTTGTCCAAAATCCAACAACAACTTTCAACTCAAATTCATACAATGCAACAATAATCATGCTAATTAACACCATTACAAGCTAGTGGGAATCCAAGAGCCCACTTTTACCATAATCATCAAATTCCACAAAACCACTCCATGAAACTTAGCACATACAAATTTACAAACACATAAGTCAAGGTTTTCTAAAACCTTTCAACATCCCAACCTATCATCATGCTTGTAAATGAAATTGAAGAAACTAAAGTTCAAGTTCTAGGCTTATACCTCTTCCAAGAAACAAGCAAAGTTCAACCAAAAAATGCTAAATCGAAGCTTCCAAGTGCTCCTACCCCAAGCTTCTTATCCAAGTGCAAGCTCAAGCCAAGGTTGATGAAAGATTGTTGGTGATTTTTGTGAGAAAATGAAGAGGAAAGTTGATGGAAAATGAAGAGGAAAATGAAGAAGGGAGTTCGGGTGAGGGAGAGGAAGAAATGAAAAATTTTTGAGCAAAATTTTTTTTTTTAAGAGTAAGAGAAAAAAGGGAAGACAAGACACTAGTCTTGTCTTGCCTCAAAAGTCAAACTTTCATTAATGCCAAACTTATCTATTTGGAGGGAAAATAAATGGCTTAATTTTGCTTGAGATTAGGGGCTAACTTTCGGCTAGGAGGGGAAAGAAGAAAAGAAAAATTTTGTGAGAACTAGAAGGAATTAGTTGAAAGGAATAATGATTGGTTGAAATTCTAAATTTAATGAAGTTAATCCAAATCTTAATCAAGGTCTCAAAATTCTAACTAGTCTCTCATTTTAATTCACTTCTAGTCACCAAATTACATTTCTAACCTCTGAGTGATCATCCTTACACTCCATCACTCACGTCACTCGAATTTTACCTCGAAAAACGTGTTTTCTCATTTTCTGTCTAATTAATACAAAAAGGGCAAATTTTAAAATAAGATGAATGGAATGTTGAAAATCTACCTGAAAAATTAATATAGAGCTAAATTAAGTTTTTTCTCAAATGAAATAAATTAAACAAATAAATAAATTGAATTTTCATTTAAATTTCTAAAAATTCATTTAAATGTAATTTTAAAATAATTAAATGAATTAATAATAATAATAATAACATTATTTAAAAATATTAAGTTGTAATAATATCAAAATAAATTTTTGTGGCTGTTACACAATGTCGGAATAATTTTAAATCAAGCAATATTTAGAAGTTTAGTAGTTTTAGAAATATTTTTGTTTGGTAATTTTATTAGAATTGGCGTCAAAATTGGTTTAGGAAATAAGGTTGAGTCATATTTTGGTATCATAATTTGAATAAAATTCATAGTTATGTTTTTCTATTTAAAGACTCGAAATCCTACTTTTGTAATTGAGAAAATTTAGTGATTACCAGAATAGTGATATGTAGTTCCTCCCTTGCATGCCTAACTCCTTATTCTTCGTAGTTTTATGCCAAATGAAAGACCCACGGAATAATTCTTCATGATCAGCCGTTTGTTTGTGAGTGATTGTTTGTGACTAATCAGAGTCACTATTCAGGGGCACCAGGTCATTGGAGAGTATATTTAAATTGCCTTCTTATTTTATATTATTCAGTTGTGTATTCCTTGATTTATTAGTTGAGTTTTTGAATTTATTTCCATTGCGTGATTTTTCATGCTAACAATTATGAGACCCTTTTTGTAATTTAGATAAATTTCAAGGGCGGTAATTATAGTTTTTGCAATGGACACTTTTGTCATTTCAGAACTTCAATTGGCTGACGCTAGATGCCATTAACTTATAAGGGGTTAATTGTAATTTGATCAAATTTTAGGGTTCATTTGGTGATTTAGTCTAATCTCTTAGGGAGGTAGATGTAATTAACCCTAATATTTAGGTAAGAACTTGAACCTCTTAGTTACGTTAAATCATGCTCTCGTTGTGCTTTGCTCGGGTTCACAGCTAATTAACACTATTGTATATAATAATTAAATGCTAAGATTGATAATGCCAACTGTGAACTGCAAATCGATGATAAATTATAAGTGCAGACTGCAATTAACCCTACACGCAAATATGGGCACTAAAGCCGGGGCAAAAAGCTGTTGAGGGCGTGAGGCCATCAAAGAGAAAAGAGCATTTTCCTTTGGAGGGTACTGTTTTTGAGTCGGAGGATGAGACATAAAGAGAAGCGCGGGCACGTGTCCTTGTCTGATAGCAAGGTCAGGGGAGTGATTAATCAAATCAAAGATTCATACAACATGGTGGGATCGTTGGATACTGGGGGGCTGACTTCTCGATGACCGAAGAGAGCACCTGTCACGGTCTTGGTGATGCACCAGGATGGTCCACGGTTGACGCCCCAATAAGTAGCAATATAAAAGTACTTATCTACTTCACTAGAGCTATATGCTTTGCTTGTAGAATGTTATGATTTGTAATGTACATTACTGTCACGTACGTAGACGAAATCAGAATTTTTTTTTTGAGAAGATAAATTTTAATTTAATTAAATCTTAAGTATATGACTTAAAATATTATAAAAATCTTTTTAAATTTAAATTTTAGGGAAAAAGTAATTTTTTAAAACTTAATTTTTAAATATCCTTAATCATGTAATTGCCCATCTTATCATGCCATTATTTGTTTAGACATCATTTTATTGTTGAACTAAGATATTACATATTTCATGTGCATCACAAAATATCGTCTATTAGTAACAATTATTGGAAACGAAGATTTGGCTAGTTTATTCAAATATGTGGAAAAAAAGAGAAATGTAAATGTTTGATAGACCATATTTGTTGGCTCTAAGTAGGGGTGAGTAAATTCGGTGTGAACCGAATTGAGAACCGGATTTGAAATGAATTTGGTAAACTAGAAACCAGTATTCGGTGTTTGGTATGAATTCTGTATTTACCGAATTCACCGAATTTAAATATGGTATGAATTAGATAATGAAATTTTAAGTATGGTAATAACTAATTCCGAATTCGAATTCGGAAGTAGAATTAGGCACCAAATTTCCATTTTCGAATTACCATATTAGTATACAAAATTATATAATATGTTAAGATACATATATTAATAATATGTATTATTAATATATTTTATTGGTAAAGCCAGTGACTATTAATAATAGATACTAATAGATACCATATAGTATTATATTATATCATGTACTTGTACTACTAATAGTAATATGTAAATTTTTTACAATATACTATCTTAGCATTTGTAATGTGACTATAATAATATAAATATATAATAGTAAATAATAAAAATATTTATCACTTTATATATAACTAGAATTAGATAATAAGTACAACATATTAGTACATTAGCTTTCACCATCAAAAGCAATCAATTCATCTACAAATTAAACATTTAATTTAAAATTATGTAAGAAGTAAGAATAAATATAAGTGTAATGCATTGTGCATTACGTAATTTGTGAACTATAAGTGATTAAGTGACATATAACTAATTATTATTTACAATATACTATCTTAGTATTTGTAGTATGACTATATTAATATAAATATACAATAATACATAACTATAGATACTAAAGAGAAGTGGACTACATATTAGTACATTAGTTTTCACCTTTGAGCGCAATCAAATCATTTACAAATTAAATATTTGATTTTAAATTATGTAAGAAGTAAGAATAAATATAAGTGTAATGCATTGTCCATTACATAATTTGTGAACTATAAGTGATTAAGTGACATATAACTAGCATTGTGCATTACAAAGATTACATTATTTGTAATTTGGAAACCATAAGTATAATCATTGATTCATTATAAATTTTAAATTTGTATGTTGTAAGTTGTTATTCACTTATCATTAATCATTGTAAATCGTATCTATCTGTGACTTGCATTTTAATTAGAATTAACCACTTTTTATTTGTTCCTTAAATCATAGATCATTAGATCAAGAATAAGGAGTCAAAATATAAATATGTATAGGGGATGAATATGAAATAATTTGGAAATAAATTTCCAATAAGTGGGATAAGATTAATATGTTAAATAGTGAATAATTTTGGGGTTCAAATTAGAAATAAAAAATTTACTAGTAAGGAACATAATGAGTGCCTGACAATTTAGAATCTCAATATGATAAAAACAAATTAGAAAATCCAAAGTACAATTTAGAGTCCCAATATAATTTTGCTGAAATTGAATTCAGTCTTAATGCGATTGTGAACCTTTTCCGAATTCAATTTCGTAACTGATTCCATTTTACCGAATTCAATTCGAAATTAGAAACGATTTAAATCTTGACAGGTAAAATAACTGAATTACTGAATTTGTACGGAATGCTCACCCTAGCTCTAAGAGTAGCACTATAAAAGTATTTCTTTACCTCACTTTTGAAGGACAGTTGGAGTACTTCTTAAAACAAGAAAAAACTGTAGTCAACCTTCTTCGTTTGTATAATTTTAATGGGAAAGCCATACAACTAGCCAGTCACATGTTGGTTTTATATCTTTACAACCCTTACCTATAAAATGATGATTTTTCACCCCTTACAAAAGAAAAATACATATTTTTGGCCCCTCAATTCAATTTTTTCTCATATTATTGCAAAGAAAAAATTAGGTACATCTCAGCCTCACAAATTTTAGGGGCAAAATTGAAATACCACTTGTAGCTGCCATGACTGCCTCTAGCCTTGTGTTGGCAGTGCCACTGTTGGCCACCACCACTTTTGATATAGAATTTCACAAAAATTCAATACCTCACTCAATTTTTTGCATAGAATCTGATTTTGGATATTAATTTTGCTAAAAAGAAAAGAAAGAAAAAGAAAATGTAAGTGAAATTGAACATAATTTCATAGTCAATGTTTACAGCAACTAGAAAATCACCAAGGTGAATCTAAACTATATAAGAGCGACGTTAAATTTATACTCACACTTCTGGTCCAGCAACGACTTTCTTTAAGATCCCAATTCCCTACCCTCTAATTTGGTAGCATTCAAAAGTTTTGTTTCAGTTGTATTTCAAGAGTCGAGCATGGCGGTAATGATTGGCAAATAAGAGCCTGTTGGAATTCTACTTTTGGAGAGTTTTTGTAAATGATGATATTGTAATATATTTTTTAAGATGTAATGTATGTAAGATAAAAAGATGATTAAGTAATAATATTGAGGGAATATTTGTAGGAACATCTCTCACATATTCTACTTGCCACTTTTTTTTTTTTTCCACCCATTCCATTCATTTTTGCAGTAAAAATTAATATCAAAATTAGATTCTACACAAAAAATTGAGTGAAAAGACGAATTTTGATAACATTTTATAAACAAAACTAGTTAAAGCCAATGGCAGCACCTGCCAGTAAGGTGGCTGAAGTCAACCATGGCGGCCGCCATATTCTTGGCTAAAAAAATTGGACGAAGAAGAAAGAAATCTAAGGTATGTTTTTCACTTTTTCCCTATAATCTTTTGATTTCTCCCCTAATGTTTGTGAGGCATGCGATGCACATGAATTTTTTTGGGGAAGAATACCAGTAGAAATTAGACTAAAAATGTGAGATTTTCAATTGTGAGAGATAAAAAAATCATTATTTCATATGTGAGGAACACAAAAGATGCAAAACCAATATATGATGTACTATTTATATGATTTTTTCCCTAATTTACAGCATACATTACTGTACGAAATATTCCAGCTAAACTAGTTTTAGAACTTCTTTCAATAAAAGAGAAAATGAAATAAGAAAGAAAAACTAGCTTAGAACATATCCCGAGTGGGGAGTAAAATTATTTTGATTCCACAAAGAGGTTAGTTTGATGTATTCAGATCCTTATTCAACTAATTATACATCTTACCGTGCCATTATTATTTACACGTTTTTTTTAATGGATTAAGTTTTCATCCACTGTCAGTATAGTAGATTTTTTTACACTAACAGGTGTAGATGAATGCCACCTATGCAAAAGGTGAATTTCAAATTTGAAATTGAATTATGTGGCATACATCTGTACCTGCTCGTGTATACACTGACAGTGGATAAAAAAATTACTCTTTTTTAATAGGTGAACTCAGATATTTCACGTTTCGTTTGCATCATACAATGTAATGTATTACTAACAACTATGGGCCACCATTATCATCATCATTGAGCGATAGATTGTTACTTATAAGAGTTAACAGCCAAAAATAATCTATTCAGAGTTTCTTACTTAGGCCTCGAAATTAATTGTTCAATCGAAATAGTCATTCATCTAATAAAAACTTTTTTTTATTAAAACTTTCACTCATCTAATAAAAACTTTCACTTTTTGTCACTTAACTAGTGAAAACATAATTTTTAGTAACAGAATAAACATGGTAACAAGTTGAATGGTGTGTCACTTAACTAATGAAAATATAATTTTTTAGTGACAAAATAAACATAGTAACAAGTCGAATGGTCATTTTGTCTAAACAAAAAGTTTAGTGACCAAAGTAAAATATTCAAAATAGTTTAGTGACAATATGTGACATTTGCTCTAATTATAATATATACCAAATGAAGTCGTGAAGGATAACAAATCAATACCCTTGGTGCAATGAAATCGGTGTTATCGGATGCTTGAGTTCTAGAATCTTGTACCGATTTTACTTTTCAATTTAGTTGCACTGAATTTAATTTCAATTTCATGTTCAATTCAAAAGTGATGCAAATTTTTTTTTGGACAAAACAAATGCCAATATTATTAATAAACTAGTTGGAAATTGTTCAGTACAATTTGTTTGACAATGAAACCAATGCAAAGTTGGTATGAACCGATTTCACAAAAAAAATGAAAAATATATCTTCTTCAGTTAAATTTTATTTGGACTCTTAATTTTCAATAGTACTTATCTTTCTTAATAGCATAATTTTTTATTTCCAAGTTTTATACCAAATAAGAGAAATTTTCACATGTTGTCCAACTAAGAACATATACTTTATTTGTTACTCTGAGGACCCGAAAATTTGTGAAATTTATTTTTCAATTTTTCACTTTGGATTATCTGCATTTATTGATTTCACGGTGAATGATTTGTATAATTTATTCGCATTGACTTATTTATTGATTTAATGTTTGAAAAAATGATTTTTTTTTAGTCTTGATGACTTTGTTAATTGTTGCATGTGGAGAATTATATGGTGATTTTGAAACCAAAACCAAGTAGAGGGAGTTAAGGAGTAATTGTGAGAGATTTTTGTCTAGACTAAAAGATAAGCATGGCTTGAATTTCGTCACCACCTAATTCATTCTTGACCAAGACAAATTTCCTTTACCAACCAAGTTTCCTTATTTTTCCATTTCATTTTCTCTTGTTCTAAAAGAGAGAGAGAGGGACAAAATTCTTGAGGAAAAAAAGGGGAAAAACAACCCAAAAACCTAACTAAATTCTTGCTTGAATTTGTGAGGAAAAAGTGAGGGAAGATCTTGATCACTTCATCACTCTCTTGCTTAAACTTGGACGGAAGGGATCTTGGAGGACTTTGTGACTTGATTTTCATCTTGGTTTGCTTGGAACAAGAGAGTAATCAAGCTAAGACTACATCTTTTTCTTTCCTCATGCTAGGAAAGTCGATTTGTGGGTTTGCTGACAAGATTAAATGGTGGATTTGCTCTATGGGTGCTTGAATCTTGAAGATGCCAACTTAGGTTTTAATTTCTATATGAAATTCTAGTGGCTTTCCTTGTTGAATTTCTTTGCTAAATGCTTCATAACATGGTAGAGATTAACCCTAGTTGATGTGCCTTTGATGTGTTGGTTGAGATTTGAGAGATTTGTTGGATTAATGTTTGAGAAATTTTAGGAAAAATCTGTTTTAAAGAGGCCGAACAGGGGCAAGTTTTTCAGCTGGGTTTTCGAAATTTCATGTTGATTTTAAGCTAAATATTGTTCAAAATACTTTAAAAGACTTTAAACTTAAGTGTATGTTAGATTAGAACCAAATCATGAAGTTTTAATGGTAAAAGTTTCACATTTTCAAGTTGTAGCAAACCTGAAATTTTCGCAGGTTTCACTAAACAGTTTTGGAAAAATAGCTATAACTTGGTATAAGAAAATCAAAATTTAGTTGCGTTTGCTGCGTTTGAAACTAGACTTAGAGATCTTTTAACCTGTGAAATTCAGATTCCGATTCAATTTCTATAACTACCAGCAAATTTGCAAAGTTGGGTGAAGAACCAAACCTGTTCTGTTTCCTGCTTTTGTGACAACAACGAATTGGAACTAAAATTTGACTAATCTATGAGCTGAATTTCACAAAAACATCTTCTAAAAATTGCTAGTCCTTTGAGTCTATTTTCTAATGGTGTAAGTTTTATAATTTTTTGACCTATCAAACTCATCTTATGCTTTTTCAAAGAATGTTGCTAATGCTGGAAAAGTGCTCCCATAGAGTCGAGAATGAGGGACTATTTTGCCCTTGTTTCCTTTGTTTCGTGTAGCAAGTTTTGGCAGTAATGCTCTACATACTTGATGTTATCTTAACCCTAAAATGGGTAATCAATTTGGATGAGAGATGATGAGTTTTAAGGGGTGAAAACCTCACTTTTTCACTATTTTGTTGGCTGAAATTCCAACTGGAAAATGAAACTGTTTCAGGGGCTGTTTGTTCCATGATGTGGCTAAAAATGAAACCATTTTGCACCATTTTCTACTTGAAACAATGGTCTAACATAAGCATGGATTTTCCCCTTGAATTGAGCAAGAGATCATATGTTTTTGAAAGAGTTTTGTGGGTACAAAAGCTGAAACTGTTTGGGATACTTTTGGGACTTCATAGTCGAGTGGTTGTGGCTTGAACTAGCAATCCTTATTGTACACTCTTTACTTGTTCCTAGGATGTGAAAGTGAACTTGAAGGAGCACCAGATTTGGACAATTGAACTTTGCTTAAATGGTGAGTGTTCCAAGTGCTTGTGTATGTTTGGTTGATGAACTTGCTTGCTTGAACAATTTGTCTCCTTGAAATTTCATACTTGTACTCGAATTGATATTGAATGGGCAAGGTGTACTTGTCACCTTTGACCCCATATCTTGACTAGAATTTTGTTACTTGAATCTTGTGAATTGAATGTCTTGTACTTGAATTGCTTCTTTGGGATCCCAACACATTAGCTAGTTGATTGAATCGAGTCGGCAAGCGCTCCGTCAAGGAGATCAACAAACCTTGGATGTTGAAATGTGAAATCTTAACACTTGAATCATGAACTTGGGTTCAATTTTGAACTTGTACTTGAACGGTGTACTCGAGTATCACCTATCCTGATTTTGGCATGCGGCCCCGATAGGGGGTTGTGAGGTGGTTAGGGAATAGCGTGAAGTGGTGCTCTACTTGTTGGTAATTTTGTATAAAGTTGACAGAGTGTCAACGGGAAACTTGAATCTTGATCAAGCGACTTGAGCTAACTCTTGAGAGATCCGTATCCTTTTATTTGATCTTGTTACCATTTTCTTGAAATGTGTACATTTCATCTTGTATTGGTTTACAATTCTTGAGACTTGTATGATACCTTGTTGGTTGCATGATTTCTTGGGCCTCATTGAGCGAGCGCTCACTCTTTAGTTTGTTTTCATTAACAGGAGGTGAGCTTGTGGACGAGGGTTTTGAGGAAGGCTGAGGCTGTATCTAAGTCTTCTAAATTAAGTATAATAGAATTGCCTCTTTAGTTTTCTTTTGGGTTGTAAGGTTGAAATTTGGTTCTTGTAAGTTTAAACCTAGTATCGTACTTAGAAATGGATTTGTCAGAGGGATTGTGAATTTTTATTGAGGTTGGTTCTTAATATCATCTATTGGAGTTGTAACTCTTGTTTTGAGGGTTTGTATTCACTTTTAGGATTTGTCTTGTGATTTGTTTTTGAGCCCTGACGAGAGTTGGGTAGGATGCCCGCTGATACCTTATGCTACGCCCTAGGGAGAGGTGGAGTCATCACAGTTACTACTTAGACATTAAAAGTTATGCTATTTGTGTAGAATTGATGAAATCGTTGTAGTTAGTTTTTTAATAGTCAAAAGTAATTCTCACTTCCTTCTCTTTAGAAGAATTCTCTAGTTAAAAATTCTCCAACTCTCTTATGGGAGAGAGATAAGAATTTTCTAATCCGTCCCCTTAGAAGAAGCCCTCTTTATAGTTTCTTTTCATTTGTGTGGATAAAATTTCTCTTAGTGTTTGCTAGTGAAAGTTTATCTCTCTTTCATAGGATTGTCTAGTGAGGGTTTTCTTCTCTTCTAAACTTTTCTAGTGAAACTTTTCTTCTCTTTAAGGATTCCTAATGAGAGTGTTAGGTAATATTTAAAATTTTCTTTTATTAGATATGAGTTTTTTTAGATTTTAATTGTCACATCTGAAATTTCTTGGGTCTGTTTGGCGAATCTCACAATAATATCTAGCATAGAAATAGTTAACTAGCAGATTTGCTGATTAGAAGCATGCACAAATATTCGTGGTGTTACAATTATTTTATCTTTTTTAAAAATATTTTTTGGAGTTTTAAAGCGTAATTTTTATCTGTTCTTCAAATTTGTAGTATTCATTCTTCAGATCCGTTCCTTGATATTTGTGTATGTTTGACGATGTAGGTTTTGCCATTAGTGTAGATTTTAATGAAATTATAATGTTTTATAAGAAAAGTGATATGTGATATTACTTATACCTTGAAGGGTGTATTTCAATTCAAAATCCATGTGCATAGCTCTAGAAAGCGCTTATCACTACCATATCTATTTCGATTTCGATAATTATGATATGCACTGGGGCACCGACTGAATTTCTGAATTATGAAATTTGAATTACCAAATTCATTTGGAATTCAATGAATAAATCAATGCATACCAGATATGCTGACCCCTGCTGTCATGCGGTGCACATACTGCGTTGAATAATTTTCATTTAGTTTATCATCTTCTCTTGCCTTTTTTGTTACTAGCCAATTGAGGATTATTATATTCTCTGTTTCTAATGTACATCGAGATTCTTTATTTACCACAGACATAGTATGTTAGAGTATATTCAAAAATAAATATTTTTGACAATTCACTTCCTTTCTAATGCAATTTTAAGCATAAAATCAAATCATGCCAATAAATTATTGCCATTTGATTACACAACTTTTCAATTTATTGCAATCATCCTACTTTTTATACTGTCAATTTAATTTTAGATAAAAATCCAAGATAAGATCATTAAGACTAGAAACCGGCCACTAAGTCTGTACGTAGAAATGAGGTAGACAATCTAAATAGAACTCCCAAAATTTGCTTGTTTATCAAGAAGTTGTGTAATCTGATTACAACTCCTACAAGTCTATATGAACTCAAGATCATGAAAAATTGACAACAAAAGTCAAGCATCACTCCTTAAGAGTACAAAGCAAGGATAAATCCTCTAGCGAAGAGGTTGTTAGCGCAGTTCTTATAAAGTAGGAAGGTATCAAATAGATGCCTATTGTCATGTGCTGCTTACTTTCCTCTAAGCGCAATACTGTGCGGCACTAGCGATGGTCGAAACTTTAGCTACAAATGGTCGCTAGTTCAGCTTTAACCTCTAGTTGCATGGTTTTTTGTGCAGAAGCTAAGTAAATGGGCAAAGTAAGAAATGTTTTGGGCAAAGAAAAGCTTAGATTGCTTATTAAATGTTTTTAAAGAATTGTTTTCAAGAATGGTTACAAATGATGAGGGTTTGGCCTATTTATAGGCAAGTCAAGAGGTTTTAGAAACCTCTATATAAGTTGCTCCTACACTTAGCCTCTAAAAAGTTCTACAAGACTCTCCTTTTATGTACAAGTCTCTAGACTAGTCAAGAATGACATAGAATATTCCAGCGCGTTTGAAACTTTACTAAACACATTTAAGACACTAAAACAAACGTATTAACACTCTATAAGAGGATCCAAATGCTGCCTATGGCCCCTATGGCTTTATTCTTACAAGTCACAAAAGGGTGCATTTGTACTACCAGTTCTAGTTTCTTCCTTATATCTCCTATGGGCAGTAGTGCACATTTGGTCGACCGGGCATGGTCTCACAATGGATGTGCACGTCCACTAGGAGAACATGTAGACCATGATATCCTCCCCACTTGATTAAGACATCATCCCTGATGCCTTCATGTCCCCAAATTGCCGATGAAGCCTAACTTGTATCACATACATCTCAATGTCATCCTCTAAGAAGTGACGTTATATAGTGCTCAGTGCGTACTTTGGCCCTATTTGCTAGATTCATTATTCCCATATAATGTCCTCGTGTATGTTGTCCCATGCCGGCATGTACACGGTTTGCTCTTTGTGAAGTAGACTTTCATCGTCTACCCAATACTTCTTCATTTTGCCCTGGCGCACCATCTTCTTCAATGCTTGGGCTTGTAGATCGCACTCTTGCCTCACTTGTACACGTTGATAGATGGCTCCAAAGGTTTGAGCTGGTGTAGGAGTCGTGGTGCCTTGTGCACCTTCCTCGTGCGTGGACGTTGGCCCTTCTCTTTGAATTTGCTGCAGGCTCAAGTCCCATTCTCGACACTCGTTAATGACACAAGGCTTCTCACCTTGCCTTACCAACATGGTGTTATGCCTAGACACCATGATCAAGTTTGAGTGGTCTATGAAGTTCATGCCAGCGACCACATCATAATTGTGAGAACCCTAGAAATTTCATGCATATATTTCACCCTAGAAATTCCATATATACATTACCATTTAACTCATTTAAGTGCATATAAATTTCTTTAGTGCATTAGTGACATGTTTTCCCCTAAGTGCATTCATTTCGTTTGATTATACTTGATTAAGGATTGAACTCTAGAATTAGTGAGAACTTCTTGCATGGTTTAATTGCCAAGAAAATAGGATGTGTTGGTTGTTAATTGGAGACTAAATTAAATTGGAGGAGTTAGAAAGCAATTAAGGGAGATTTTTGTTAGCTAATGGCCAAGAAATCACCACTTGTCACCCTAGGATTCAAACTTTGACTTGATGGCTTTTTCCCTCCAAACTTATCTCTTTAAAACAACACAATTTCAGCTTCATTTTGAGGAGGTCTTGGACGAAATTGGGAGAGAAAAAAGAGGAGAAAATTCACAAAAAAACCAACCTAAATCTTGCTTAGTTTGATAGGAAATCAAAGAGAGGAAGTTGGTAGCACCTTAACCATCAATCTTCAAGCTTGGTAGGGGAAGATTTTGGTTGCTTGAAAAGTTACTTCTTTGGCTTCTTAAGGTATTTTCCTATCCAAACCCTAGCTCTATGATCCTAGAAAATGGTCTAATGAAGGTTGTTGGTGATGTTTGTAGTAGGGTGGTGCTTAGAAGCTAGGTTTTTGGGCTTGGATTCTTGGGGTTGCAACATAGGAGTTGGTTTGATTTTATGCCTACCATATGTTTGATGAAATGCTTAATGACTTATGATGCTTTGATGATGGAATTAATTTCTGTTTTAGCTGGTTTAACACCTTGGCAAGTGAGGGAAATGGTTTTAAAAGGTTGATAGAAGAAAAAGCAACTAACCAGAAATTTTCTCAGAAAGCAGGAATGAAAAACATCCCAATTCCCGAGGTTACTGTTACCTGTAGAAAATGAACTAGCATCCGAGCCTTACATCGTTAGAAAGCCCTATGAACCTAGTTTTAAACGCCGCTGACGGAGCTTGATTTCGATTTTTCTACGTCGAGTTATGACTGTTTTCCCGAGACTGTTTGTCCAGCCTGAATTTTTCCGACAGTTTTTCTTGCTTCTCTAATATTTGCCATTTTGAGTGTGATAAACCATGAAATGATACCTGGACTCTTCATGAAAGTTGTAGAGCTATGTCTTAGCTTCGAAACGCCATAAAGTACACCCCAATCCGATAAGTGTGGCCACAGTTATGATCCAATTTCTGAAGGGCGGCAAAGCTGTCACCCTTAAATCTTCACTTGTGAACCCTTATTCATCACTTTCCACTTTTCTTGGTTCATTATGCCCTTTTCTCGCGCCATAACCTACTTGACTCATTGTTCTCCTATAAATATGACATTTTTCCTTGTTATACACCCTTGATTTGAACTTGATACATTGTGACGGGTTAGATTAGCGATCTAAGTGACGATTAGCTTGTGCATTTTAGTTGTCCTAAGTTTGGGATAGCCAAACCTAAATGTCTCTTATTTGCTTCTTATTAGGCCTTGACGGTGGACGAAAGGAATTCCGGAGTGAATACCTAAAGTTGTTTTGAGTACAAAGGTGAGTGTTCCAATGCTTGTTTACTTGTCAAATGTGACTAGTTGGATTGTCTGATCTTGACCTACTTGATTATGTGAACTACTTGAAATCCGTTAGCGTGAACACTCTCTTATGTTATTATGATCGAGACGAGTGTGTACTTTATCACACTCGATCTCCTTTGCTTGAACTATATATCCTTGATATCATGATACTTGTGGATTTGGCCCTTGTCTATATTTGATCTGTGAGTCGTTTGGGTGATGTCCCATCGACTAATCTGTTTAGAAGCTTGTTTTCCTGTGCTTGCTACCTGTGCCTGTGAAATGGCCACTTGTGTGGTATCACAAGGGCTAATCCTGTTATCAGTTCCTGGGACTCGTGATCGGAGTCCACCCCATCGGCTCATTGGTCGAATCGAGCCAGTTAGGGCTTGGTCGAGGAGACTAATGATGCCCCTGGATCCTGTTTCTTGTTTTTGGTATACTCGAGTATTACCTCCTGTGTTGGTGTTCGGGCCCGGTAAGGTGGGAGAATGGGTGAACGGGTATGGCTGACGAGTGGGGTTCTACTGGATATTGATTCTTGCATTTCCTTGGTTGAGGTGTCAACGGACTTGGATCAAGTTCTTTGCTGTGGAACTTGGCTCCCGAGAGCCATCTGTATCCTTTTATATTTAAATTGTTATTTAAGTGATCCTTGTGCACTGATCTTCCAGTAAAAGAAGCTTGAGTGCTGAACTCCTCGTGAGCACCGATCTCGAGTCGGCTTGAGTAGTGCATAGGCACCATCTCCGGTTGACTCTTGTGATCATCTCGTACTTATACTTGAAATTTCAAATTTTATTGCAAATGTGCTAGTGTGATTGTTTATCAAAATCTTTGTGGTGCAAATGTGCTAATTGCTATTTTGCATGCCTGTCTTTTGGAACATCACTGGGCTTTTAGCTCACCCTATTTTCCTTTTGTTTTCCTTAGCAGGGGGATTTGCTTGAGCTTAGGATTGGAAGTACGTGCAAGTAGTTTAAGTTTTTGTTGTACTTTTGTTTAAGGGTGAATGTACTAGCAAACCCTATCATGGATAAGTTTAGAGGTTGATTTTGTATCCTTAAATACCCTGTTATGTTTTAAGTTGGAATGGTGGTATGGAACTTATGTATATATGTTGGTTGACTTTTGAATTTGGGAGTTTTAGTTTTGTAAGTTGTGAGTTGTTGGTTTATATTAGCTATTGAGTCCTGGCGAGAGTTGGGCAGGCAGTCCGCCGATACCCTAGGGTTCGCCCTAGGGAGAAGTGGGGCTGTCACAATAATCATCCACGGGCGCAATAGAGAAGGTTGTCGTACCTTTCCATTCACCCAACTCCATGGGCACGTTCTCGGCTACCCCCATGTGTGTCGTCCACACTCTGTTTACATCTTTGAACTGCCCTTTTGTGGGAACTCAAGTGATCCCCATCATTTTGGTGACATCTTGCCTTATGTAGTTGATGTCAGCATTGGTGTCCACCAAAGCTATTGTTTTATGCCCCGCAATTGTTGAGTCCATGTACATGCGTCCATTGTCCTGGTCGTCCACCATTGCATGAACCGCATTGAGTTGCGTGCATACAATCCTCCATTGCTCAAGCTCTTGGCATGACCCATGCACAATAGCAACTATCTTGTATCGGTGAGGACAATTCCACACATAATGTGATGATTCTTGATATATATGGCATCTAAACTTTCACTCATCTAATAAAAACTTTCACTTTTTGTCACTTAACTAAGGAAAACATAATTTTTAGTAATAGAATAAACATGGTAACAAGTTGAATGGTGTGTCACTTAACTAATGAAAATATACTTTTTTAGTGACAAAATAAACATAGTAACAAGTCGAATGGTCATTTAGTCTAAACAAAAAGTTTAGTGACCAAAGTAAAATATTCAAAATAGTTTAGTGACAATATGTGACATTTGCTCTAATTATAATATATACCAAATGAAATCGTGAACGATAACAAATCAATACCCTTGGTGCAATGAAATCGGTGTTATCGGATGCTTGAGTTCTAGAATCTTGTACCGATTTTACTTCTGAATTTAGTTGCACCGAATTTAATTTAAATTTCATGTTCAATTCAAAACTGATGCAAATTTTTTTTTGGACAAAACAAAAACCAATATTATTAATAAACTAGTTGGAAATTGTTCAGTACAATTTGTTTGACAATGAAACCAATGCAAAGTTGGTATGAACCGATTTCACAAAAAAAATGAAAAATATATCTTCTTCAGTTAAATTTTATTTGGACTCTTAATTTTCAGTAGTACTTATCTTTCTTAATAGCATAATTTTTTATTTCCAATATTTATACCAAATAATAGAAATTTTCACATGTTGTCCAACTAAGAACATATACTTTATTTGTTACTCTGAGGACCCGAAAATTTGTGAAATTTATTTTTCAATTTTTCACTTTGGATTATCTGCATTTATTGATTTCACGGTGAATGATTTGTATAATTTATTCGCATTGACTTATTTATTGATTTAATGTTTGAAAAAATGATTTTTTTTTAGTCTTGATGACTTTGTTAATTGTTGCATGTGGAGAATTATATGGTGATTTTGAAACCAAAACCAAGTAGAGGGAGTTAAGGAGTAATTGTGAGAGATTTTTGTCTAGACTAAAAGATAAGCATGGCTTGAATTTCGTCACCACCTAATTCATTCTTGACCAAGACAAATTTCCTTTACCAACCAAGTTTCCTTATTTTTCCATTTCATTTTCTCTTGTTCTAAAAGAGAGAGAGAGGGACAAAATTCTTGAGGAAAAAAAGGGGAAAAACAACCCAAAAACCTAACTAAATTCTTGCTTGAATTTGTGAGGAAAAAGTGAGGGAAGATCTTGATCACTTCATCACTCTCTTGCTTAAACTTGGACGGAAGGGATCTTGGAGGACTTTGTGACTTGATTTTCATCTTGGTTTGCTTGGAACAAGAGAGTAATCAAGCTAAGACTACATCTTTTTTCTTTCCTCATGCTAGGAAAGTCGATTTGTGGGTTTGCTGACAAGATTAAATGGTGGATTTGCTCTATGGGTGCTTGAATCTTGAAGATGCCAACTTAGGTTTTAATTTCTATATGAAATTCTAGTGGCTTTCCTTGTTGAATTTCTTTGCTAAATGCTTCATAACATGGTAGAGATTAACCCTAGTTGATGTGCCTTTGATGTGTTGGTTGAGATTTGAGAGATTTGTTGGATTAATGTTTGAGAAATTTTAGGAAAAATCTGTTTTAAAGAGGCCGAACAGGGGCAAGTTTTTCAGCTGGGTTTTCGAAATTTCATGTTGATTTTAAGCTAAATATTGTTCAAAATACTTTAAAAGACTTTAAACTTAAGTGTATGTTAGATTAGAACCAAATCATGAAGTTTTAATGGTAAAAGTTTCACATTTTCAAGTTGTAGCAAACCTGAAATTTTCGCAGGTTTCACTAAACAGTTTTGGAAAAATAGCTATAACTTGGTATAAGAAAATCAAAATTTAGTTGCGTTTGCTGCGTTTGAAACTAGACTTAGAGATCTTTTAACCTGTGAAATTCAGATTCCGATTCAATTTCTATAACTACCAGCAAATTTGCAAAGTTGGGTGAAGAACCAAACCTGTTCTGTTTCCTGCTTTTGTGACAACAACGAATTGGAACTAAAATTTGACTAATCTATGAGCTGAATTTCACAAAAAACATCTTCTAAAAATTGCTAGTCCTTTGAGTCTATTTTCTAATGGTGTAAGTTTTATAATTTTTTGACCTATCAAACTCATCTTATGCTTTTTCAAAGAATGTTGCTAATGCTGGAAAAGTGCTCCCATAGAGTCGAGAATGAGGGACTATTTTGCCCTTGTTTCCTTTGTTTCGTGTAGCAAGTTTTGGCAGTAATGCTCTACATACTTGATGTTATCTTAACCCTAAAATGGGTAATCAATTTGGATGAGAGATGATGAGTTTTAAGGGGTGAAAACCTCACTTTTTCACTATTTTGTTGGCTGAAATTCCAACTGGAAAATGAAACTGTTTCAGGGGCTGTTTGTTCCATGATGTGGCTAAAAATGAAACCATTTTGCACCATTTTCTACTTGAAACAATGGTCTAACATAAGCATGGATTTTCCCCTTGAATTGAGCAAGAGATCATATGTTTTTGAAAGAGTTTTGTGGGTACAAAAGCTGAAACTGTTTGGGATACTTTTGGGACTTCATAGTCGAGTGGTTGTGGCTTGAACTAGCAATCCTTATTGTACACTCTTTACTTGTTCCTAGGATGTGAAAGTGAACTTGAAGGAGCACCAGATTTGGACAATTGAACTTTGCTTAAATGGTGAGTGTTCCAAGTGCTTGTGTATGTTTGGTTGATGAACTTGCTTGCTTGAACAATTTGTCTCCTTGAAATTTCATACTTGTACTCGAATTGATATTGAATGGGCAAAGGTGTACTTGTCACCTTTGACCCCATATCTTGACTAGAATTTTGTTACTTGAATCTTGTGAATTGAATGTCTTGTACTTGAATTGCTTCTTTGGGATCCCAACACATTAGCTAGTTGATTGAATCGAGTCGGCAAGCGCTCCGTCAAGGAGATCAACAAACCTTGGATGTTGAAATGTGAAATCTTAACACTTGAATCATGAACTTGGGTTCAATTTTGAACTTGTACTTGAACGGTGTACTCGAGTATCACCTATCCTGATTTTGGCATGCGGCCCCGATAGGGGGTTGTGAGGTGGTTAGGGAATAGCGTGAAGTGGTGCTCTACTTGTTGGTAATTTTGTATAAAGTTGACGGAGTGTCAACGGGAAACTTGAATCTTGATCAAGCGACTTGAGCTAACTCTTGAGAGATCCGTATCCTTTTATTTGATCTTGTTACCATTTTCTTGAAATGTGTACATTTCATCTTGTATTGGTTTACAATTCTTGAGACTTGTATGATACCTTGTTGGTTGCATGATTTCTTGGGCCTCATTGAGCGAGCGCTCACTCTTTAGTTTGTTTTCATTAACAGGAGGTGAGCTTGTGGACGAGGGTTTTGAGGAAGGCTGAGGCTGTATCTAAGTCTTCTAAATTAAGTATAATAGAATTGCCTCTTTAGTTTTCTTTTGGGTTGTAAGGTTGAAATTTGGTTCTTGTAAGTTTAAACCTAGTATCGTACTTAGAAATGGATTTGTCAGAGGGATTGTGAATTTTTATTGAGGTTGGTTCTTAATATCATCTATTGGAGTTGTAACTCTTGTTTTGAGGGTTTGTATTCACTTTTAGGATTTGTCTTGTGATTTGTTTTTGATCCCCGATGAGAGTTGGGTAGGATGCCCGCTGATACCTTATGCTACGCCCTAGGGAGAGGTGGAGTCATCACAGTTACTCCTTAGACATTAAAAGTTATGCTATTTGTGTAGAATTGATGAAATCGTTGTAGTTAGTTTTTTAATAGTCAAAAGTAATTCTCACTTCCTTCTCTTTAGAAGAATTCTCTAGTTAAAAATTCTCCAACTCTCTTATGGGAGAGAGATAAGAATTTTCTAATCCGTCCCCTTAGAAGAAGCCCTCTTTATAGTTTCTTTTCATTTGTGTGGATAAAATTTCTCTTAGTGTTTGCTAGTGAAAGTTTATCTCTCTTTCATAGGATTGTCTAGTGAGGGTTTTCTTCTCTTCTAAACTTTTCTAGTGAAACTTTTCTTCTCTTTAAGGATTCCTAATGAGAGTGTTAGGTAATATTTAAAATTTTCTTTTATTAGATATGAGTTTTTTTAGATTTTAATTGTCACATCTGAAATTTCTTGGGTCTGTTTGGCGAATCTCACAATAATATCTAGCATAGAAATAGTTAACTAGCAGATTTGCTGATTAGAAGCATGCACAAATATTCGTGGTGTTACAATTATTTTATCTTTTTTAAAAATATTTTTTGGAGTTTTAAAGCGTAATTTTTATCTGTTCTTCAAATTTGTAGTATTCATTCTTCAGATCCGCTCCTTGATATTTGTGTATGTTTGACGATGTAGGTTTTGCCATTAGTGTAGATTTTAATGAAATTATAATGTTTTATAAGAAAAGTTATATGTGATATTACTTATACCTTGAAGGGTGTATTTCAATTCAAAATCCATGTGCACAGCTCTAGAAAGCGCTTATCACTACCATATCTATTTCGATTTCGATTGTAATAGCCCCACCTCTCCCAAGGGCGAATCCAAGGGTATCAGCGGACTGTCTGCCCAGCTCTCGCCAGGACTCACTACAAACCCTCAAGCATATTATAAATTTCAAATAATCACACTTCAAGATCTCTAAAATAATAATACATGCATTCGCTCTTAAAGCCTTAATTGAGGTCCAACAATAAATGATAGTTAACTTACAAAGGTAAATCCTCAATAATATCTAATAAAACTCTTATAACATCAATTTCAGGTACAATAAATCCTTAACATCGAAGTTTAATATTCAGCTTATACAAAATTATGAAAATCCTACCAAAGTAACTAAATCCTCGATCTACGTTTTCCACTTCGAGACCTGTTAAGGAAAACAACTGGGGTGAGCTAACGCCAACAGGCCAAGGAGAAACATGCAAGCACGTAATCAAGTAAGTAGGAAAGCCAGTAAATTCAGATATAAAAGCAGGTAAATCAATCATGCACTTGTACAATTGCAATTTTCACCAGGAGATTGTATTCTCAAGGAATCACTACTCGAGGGCTCACGTTAGACAAAAGTCTCTGAGTTGGTTCTGAGACCCTCTTGAGCCTCTCTATCTACAAGTGAATTTGCAAGTACAGCTGACCAATTCATACAGTGAAAAATACAAAGTACGGTAGGATACAGGGCTCTGTGAGCCAATTTCCACTGCTAAGCGGTTGAGTCCATTCCAACCCCAAACGCTTGACCCTCCCAACTTAACACGATAAAGTCCAGAAACTCCACTTATTACAACCTCCTCCAACAGCTTCACCCCTCCTGCCCAAACCAAACAGGTAAATTTAAAAGGTAAAGCTACTGCCGAGCAATACCGAAGCGGACCTCTCAATAGGTCAAGCTCAAAGAACAGCACCTAAGGTTCACTAAGCTTCCCACCAAGCCCTTGCCGGGTCCCAAGGATCCCAATAGGTTTTGGCCCCCATATTTTACTTTTTAAGTCGATGGATTATCCCAATCGACATTCATTCTGAGCAAGTCAATTAACAGTCATGTACATGCAAGACAAGTAAAAGAGGACGAAGCTGATAAAGTACACTCTCGTTTCATGCACATAAACATAATGGTAATTCAACAAATCATGCACTTGACACTCACCGAAGTCACGAGTCTAAGGCAAAAGCACGCAAGATCAATTGAGGTTTTCCAGGATCTTCTCGATCACCTGAGACATATAGGAGTATTTTCATTCAAAACACTTGAATAATATTCGATAAATGTCTTTAAAAATGTCTCAATGAGACTCAAGTCAAGTTCAAGATTTCCTAATTTGAAAATCAAGTAAGACACTAAGTTGGCACGAAAATCAAGAAAAAGGGGTCGACCATTTCCATATCAAAGTTTCCAAGTTTATGCCCTATAATAATTAAAAGAGAGTGGAAATAGGTTTCCCTAGTTCACCGACCAAATTTACCTCATAAGAAAGTAAGTTCGATAATTTCCTAATTTGAGCTGAAATCTTTGAAAAATCATAACTCAAGTTTTACAGGTCAGAATTTTGCTCATTTGGTACCGTTGGAAAGCTCTTTGAAAGCTCTAAAACTTTTCAGAAGACATCAAATTAAAATTATGTACGAAATTAGCCCAGATTTTCGTTAAACATTATGCTACAGTAAAGAAACAGTGCTCTTCAGGCTGGATATCCAGAGCACTTTGAAAATTCACCAAAAATTACAGAAAATTAGTTAACCTCTGAAATTCACAAAAAATATATTAATACATAAGGAGTTTCAACAGCCACTGACGGAAATCAATTCCGATATCCGAGCATGAAATGACAATAGTGCAAACATGGGCAGTTCGAAATTCTGCAGTTTCTGGAAACACGAAGATACAGGGCAGTTTTCAAGATACTGTTTGAGTGACGAATTCAAGTCCAAAAATGGTCAAATTTGGTACACTAATACTTGCATATATCAACTAGATTCATACCAAATTTCAGCTTAAAATACAAATGGGAAGGCATTTTTCTACATGTCCAAAGTTCGCTCAACTCTTTCTTCCAAAACTGGAAAATTTTGATCCTTCACTTATAACATCTAGTTCATGCTTTAAATCACTACCAATTTGCCTAATTTTCGAAACCAAGCTAGTATTGAACTTCCTAAGCCTAATGATGATCAAAAATGGTCACAAATTCTTTCAAAAATTATCACAAATTAACCCCCAAAAATCGGGCAGCATAGCCCCTTGATTTTCCAGATTTCACTTCCAATTTAGCAACCCTAATTGCAACCATTCATGAAGGACTTTTTGTGGGAAAAATTAACTGCTTAATCACCATCATTTAAACATCAAATCCAGCAGTTAACCTAACCAAAAATTCAGCCACGAAATTAAGCCAAAAATCAGAAAATTTTACCCCCAAAATTTTCTCCTTCAAGCCGGTTCTTCCTTGAGGTTTTCTTCCAACTTTTAGCAACCAAAATCAAACATAATGCATATATATAACACCATTTAACCAACTCATGAACAAATGCACATATATAGTGGGAATTCCAAGAGCCCACAAATTCTCCATAATCATCAAATTGCACCATAATAAGCTTAGCACTTCAAACAACATAATCATCATCCATTCAAGGTTCTAAGAACCTATCAACCACCCAAATCCTAACTTTTCATGCTTGGAATTCAAAGAAATTGGACAAGAAGGAAGTTGGTAGGATTATACCTCTCTTAGGTTTGCCAGACTTCAAGAACAAAATGCAAGATGAAGCCCACAATGTCCTCTTCCTTAAGCTCTTCACCAAGTGCAAGTCCAAGCAAAGATTAATGGGGGTTGGGTTGAGTTTTTGGAGGGAACTAGGTGGCGAAAATTTGCTGAAAATTTGGGGAAGAAGAGGAGAGGGAGTTCGGCCAAGAGGGAGAGAAAAAGGGAGGGATTTTGTGTTAATTTTTGAGTAGATTAAATGAGAAGAGAAAGTCAAGACACAAGTCTTGTCTTGTGCCTCTTAAGTCAACCTTGCATTAATGCCAAACTTATCTATTTGGAGGGAAAATTAATCACTTCATTTGGCTTGAGATTAAGGGACAAATCTCGATTAGGAGAGGGAAAAGAAATGGAATAAAATTGGAAGTGAATTAGGGTGAATTATGTGGAGAAAGTAATGGCTAATTAAAATTCTAATCCAAGGAGGTTAATTCAACTTAAACTATAGCTTCAAACTCTTAATTATAATTACTCTTTTTAATTCACCCCCAATCACTGAATAACATTTCTAACTTACGGGTGATCATCCTTACACTCCATCGCTACGTCACTCACTGCCCGAATTTTTACCTCGAAAAACGTGTTTTTCTCATTTTCTGTCTATTTGATGCAAAAAGGGCAAATTTTAAAATAAGATGAAGGGTATATTGAAAATCTGCTTGAAATATTAATATAGGACTTAAAATAAGTTTTTCTTAAAACGAAATAGATTAATCAAATAAATAAATAAATAAATTGAATTTTCATTTAAATTTTCTAAAATTTGTTTAAATGAAATTTTTTAAAAATAATTAATGAATTAATAATAACAATAATATTATTTAAAAATTATTAAGTTGTAATAATATCAAAAATAAAATTTTGAGGCTGTTACATCGATATTTATGATATGCACTGGGGCACCGACTGAATTTCTGAATTATGAATTATGAAATTTGAATTACCAAATTCAGTTGGAATTCAATGAATAAATCAATGCCTACTAGATATGCGACCCCTGCTGTCATGCGGTGCACATACTGCGTTGAATATTTTTCATTTAGTTTATCATCTTCTCTTGCCTTTTTTGTTACTAGCCAATTGAGGATTATTATATTCTCTGTTTCTAATGTACATCGAGATTCTTTATTTACCATAGACATAGTATTTTAGAGCATATTCAAAAATAAATATTTTTGACAATTCACTTCCTTTCTAATGCAATTTTAAGCATAAAATCAAATCATGCCAATAAATTATTGCCATTTGATTACACAACTTTTCAATTTATTGCAATCATCCTACTTTTTATACTGTCAAATTAATTTTAGATAAAAATCCAAGATAAGATCATTAAGACTAGAAACCGGCCCCTAAGTCTGTACGTAGAAATGAGGTAGACAATCTAAATAGAACTCCCAAAATTTGCTTGTTTATCAAGAAGTTGTGTAATCTGATTACAACTCCTACAAGTCTAAATGAACTCAAGATCATGAAAAATTGCCAACAAAAGTCTAGCATCACTCCTTAAGAGTACAAAGCAAGGATAAATCCTCTAGTGAAGAGGTTGTTAGCGCAGTTCTCATAATGTAGGAAGGTATCAAATAGATGCCTATTGTCATGTGCTGCTTACTTTCCTCCAAGCGCACACACTGTGCGGCACTAGCGATGGTCGAAACTTTAGCTACAAATGGTCTCTAGTTCAGCCTTAACCTCTAGTTGCATGGTTTTTTGTGCAGAGGCTAAGTAAATGGGCAAAGTAAGAAACGTTTTGGGCAAAGAAAAGCTTAGATTGCTTATTAAATGTTTTTCAAGAATTGTTTTCAAGAATGGTTACAAATGATGAGGGTTTGGCCTATTTATAGGCAAGTCAAGAGATTTTAGAAACCTCTATATAAGTTGCTCCTACACTTAGCCTCTAAAAAGTTCTACAAGACTCTCCTTTTATGTACAGGTCTCTAGACTAGTCAAGAATGACATAGAATATTCCAGCGCGTCTTAAACTTTAGTAAACACATTTAGACACTAAAACAAACGTATTAACACTCTATAAGAGGATCCAAATGCTGCCTATGGCCCCTATGGCTTTATTCTTACAAGTCACAAAAGGGTGCATTTGTACTACCAGTTCTAGTTTCTTCCTTATATCTCCTATGGGTAGTAGTGCACATTTGGTCGACCGGGCATGGTCTCACAATGGATGTGCACGTCCACTAGGAGAACATGTAGACCATGACATCCTCCCCACTTGATTAAGACATCATCCCTGATGCCTTCATGTCCCTAAATTGCCGATGAAGCCTAACTTGTATCACATACATCTCAATGTCATCCTCTAAGAAGTGACGTTATATAGTGCTCAGTGCGTACTTTGGCCCTATTTGCTCGATTCATTATTCCCATATAATGTCCTCGTGTATGCTGTCCCATGCCGGCATGTACACGGTTTGCTCTTTGTGAAGTAGACTTTCATCGTCTACCCAATACTTCTTCATTTTGCCCTGGCTCACCATCTTCTTCAATGCTTGGGCTTGTAGATCGCACTCTTGCCTCACTTGTACACGTTGATAGATGGCTCCAAAGGTTTGAGCTGGTGTAGGAGTCGTGGTGCCTTGTGCACCTTCCTCGTGCGTGGACGTTGGCCCTTCTCTTTGAATTTGCTGCAGGCTCAAGTCCCATTCTTGACACACGTTAATGACACAAGGCTTCTCACCTTGCCTTACCAACATGGTGTTATGCCTAGACACCATGATCAAGTTTGAGTGGTCTATGAAGTTCATGCCAGCGACCATATCATAATCATCCACGGGCGCAATAGAGAAGGTTGCCGTACCTTTCCATTCACCCAACTCCATGGGCACGTTCTCGGCTACCCCCATGTGTGTCGTCCACACTCCGTTTGCATCTTTGAACTGCCCTTTTGTGGGAACTCAAGTGATCCCCATCATTTTGGTGACATCTTACCTTATGTAGTTGATGTCAGCATTGGTGTCCACCAAAGTTATTGTTTTATGCTCCGCAATTGTTGAGTCCATGTACATGCGTCCATTGTCTTGGTCGTCCACCATTGTATGAACCGCATTGAGTTGCATGCATACAATCCTCCATTGCTCTAGCTCTTGGCATGACCCTTGTAAAATAGCAACTATCTTGTATCGGTGAGGACAATTCCACACATAATGTGATGATTCTTGATATATATGGCATCTAAACTTCTTGCGTGGCTTGTCGCTCTTCATCATTCATCCCTAGTCGTGCTAGGCTTCTTTCCGCTTCCTCCATTTGTTTGTGGTAAGGATTTCTGCCGATTTCCCCCACTTGAGCCTTGGTTGGACCCGTTCCCTTTTGTGTTGTCCTAACAGTCCTCTTTGTGTTAGAACTCAATGAGCCTCTCCGTAGCGGCCATTGCAGCGCTCACCATTTTTGGACTTCTTTGCTTCACTTCAATTTTAGCCCAAGGCTGTAGGCTGTCCATGAACATGAAGAGTGTATCCTTAAGGCCCATATCCAGAATCTCTAGTAGAAACTTTGAGAACTTGTCCACGTACTCGTGGATATGCCCTTCTTTGTGTTGGAGATGATGAAACTTAGCCCGTGTTTCGTCTTCAGCATTGGCCGGTCGGAATTGCTCCTTGAGTTCGATCTTGAACCGTTCTCACACGATGATGGCATCAGACCCTCTTCTTACGTCATCACATCTTCGTCTCCATCATACTAATGCCGAATCCTCGAGGTATAATGAAGCCATCCTCATTTTTACCTCGTCCCCTAAAATGCCAAGGGCATTGAAGTAGCGTTTGAGCTCATAATTCTTCAACTCACGTGCTTTCCGTTCCCCACTGTAGGCTTCGGGTCATGGCACCTCCATCCTTGGTGTGGTCATAACTTTCATTAAAGCAGGTCCTCAATAAGGCATCTTTCATGCTTCGGCTACGCCTGGTCCCCCATCTATTTGTCTACTGTGAACCTCTAGCTTGTCAGTTTAATACACACCTAATTCATATGGCATCATGTGATGTGATTCCATGAATAGTTCATGGCCATTCGCATAATGGAGAATTGACATACTTGGCCCATTTCTAAAAGCGCAGAAGGGCTTTTAGAACTTAATTATGGAGGTGGACTACTTTACCATGTAGGTGGAGACTCAACCACTAACCTCTATTATAGGGAGATCCCTGCAAAAGTTCATTTGCAAAAACATAGTGTGTAGATTCAAATTGTTGCACGTCTTGGTGTATGATAATGGAAAGCAATTGTTCAAGAATCCCTTTAGATCATGGTGTGAAGAGTTTTGAATATAGTAGCATTTTACTTAATAGGGCATTCACAAGGAAATGGTCTAGCGAAACTTGCAAATAAGATCATTTTGAAAGCCCTAAAAGGAAAGTTTGAAATGGCTAAAGGTCTGTGGGTAGATATACTTCCTGAGATTTCGTAGGCTTGTCGTACAGCTTTACATGTTTTCGGACTTAGAAGACCCCATTCTTTTTAACTTTCAATTAACAAGTGGTAGTCCAAGTAGAAGTTGGAGAACCTAGTTCTGGATTTGAGAACGTCAACATTGGGCAGAATGAAGAGGAGCTCCGATACAAACTAGACCTGCTTGAGAAAGCACCAAATTTGGCAGCAACCAGAGCAACTAAATATAAAGACAAGATCTTGCAATACTACAATGCTTAAGTTCACAGTAAATACTTCAATCTAGGAGACCTAGTTTTAAGGAAAAACATTAAGAGTCAGCAACATGGCATTGGAAAACGGGATGCAAATTAGAAATATCCCTAGAGAGTGATCACAGATTATTAGGTAGGGTTCTACGAGCCGGCAAAATCAAGATGAAACAAAACAGCCCCATGTCTAGAATACTTACAAATTAAAGTGGTTCTATGCTTAAGTGCATTTGAAATTCATGTCTTCAATAGTGTAAATGAATTGCCTATCGTTATGTACGAGCTCAAGTAAATTAATTGTAGAAAAAAAGTGAAACTTTAAGTTGCTGGCCATTCATTAATTCAAAATAGTGTCATTTTTACTTGCTATTTTTCTCAATTAACTTGCAAGTCAATTGAATAATTAAAACTTAAAGTACACACTTTGAGCAATTTAATTAACTTGCAGGTCAGATGGTTGGAGGTCGATCCATATGAAAGAAAAGAATTAGCTACATCCCAACAATAAAAAGAATTAGCTATATTCTTCCCACTCTTCTACTTCTTTTCCTACCTTTTTTTTTGTTTTTTTTTTTGCAAGACCTTTTCGGTTAGAACTTGTGCAGGGGAAGTTGAGCCAGGTTGCTGCATCACTTCATGTTGTGCCTAGGAAGAATCCTCAGCTATTACTTTATGTTGCCACACCACTTCATGCTAAGCATATGAGAGGAGCCTTCACTTGCTGGCTTAGTCTAGCCTGCTACCAAGATCTCGTAAACAAACAGCTGCAAATTGTATTCGGATTTGATCTGTTAAAGTGTAGCAGCAACATCAGCCAATGCATTCAGTATATTGTCAGTGTTTGAGCAGTAGGGTCGTGCAGATCATAGGCCACGAGAGAGAGCTTAGGATATGAAATATTGAAGAAGTCCATCCCTATATTAAACTTAGCATGCAATGTAAAGTAGGCAAAGCTAGTGTGTAGCGCTTGAAATATTAAGGAATGGAAGAGGTTGGGCACGACCTTGTGATCAAAAACCAATCTCTATTCTTGGAGTTAGGACACTTGGATTCGAGGTCAAAGTTCCTTTTCTAGACCACCTCAAGAGTACTGGAGGTCATCTCAGCCTTAGCTTGGAATTTCTTCCACTATTCCTTGGCCTTCTTATGCTCACTAACCAATTTGTTCATCCTGGTTTTCTTTTCCTTCACCCAGGATTTGAGGTCAGAGATCTTAGAGTACTGGATCTCACTCTCAAAACGAAGGTTGGAGTTTTTTGTCTCTTGTTCCTGGGTTTTTCCACTAGGTCTTGGTGTATTTCTTGAAGATTGGCAAATCCCCATTCGACTCTAACAAGCTCTTCCTTCCTCGATGCAGCCTTTAGGAACTCATTAGCAATTCTCTTATTCTCTAACAAATATTTTTTCATCTTTTTCCAACAAATACAGCCATCATTTGTCACTACAATAGAAGAGAGTTAGAACACCATATTTTCATTATAAGCACACGAATGTAATCAGGAATAAATTGCAAACCTGAGTAGCACCAAGATAAAAGTGCCTCATGACTTGGAGGTCATTCAACCCATAAAAGTACTATGGGTTCCTAACAAGTATGCATTTAAGAAGATTTTTAGAACTAGTGTTTGCCTCTGTAGTTGTGTATTTTCATACAAGTCCTAGTTAGTATAAAACTTCTTCAAATAGACCCTTTACCCTTAAGGTAAAGGACGAAGCACTACAAGAAAAAGGGTCATTAGTGACGACATTTTTTAGTGACAACAGATATCTTGTCACAAAATAACTATTTCAGTGACAAGCACATGACTTGTCACAGTTTGTTTCCCGGAAGCTAAGTCTTCAGTGACAATGAGGAAATGTTATCACCGACTGTTTCTGACCAGGGCGCGCAAATGATCTGGCATTTCAAAGTACTGACAAGTGGTGAATGTTGTCACTGAATCTTCCTTTTTTTTGACAACTCTCCAGTTGTTGTCACTAAAACACCTCCCACAAGGTAGTGACAACTTTGGTTGTCACAGAACTATTTTCAATTTTATGCAAATTACTTTTCCATTAATATTGGTCGTTTTATTAGTTGAAGCAATTATTTACTTGTAAAAAGAAAAAAGTATATTATCAACTAAAACATGCTTTTTTATCTTTACCCCTATTTGGTACATAGGAATGTTAAGAATAAAAAAGTTTTTTCATACAAATACATTTCTACCCAAAATGAGTATGGGAAAAAGATTTATCGTTGTAGGGTTTGGAAGATAGATTAGAATGGAGTATTTACTCAATTTTTAATATTTGGTATAATCAATATTTAGATGTTAGGATGGAATATAGTAAATACAAATTTGACTTAATTGTCCTAGATTAATTTATAGGGCATAATATGTCTTAGTACTTTTTTTATTTGTCGCATAATAATATTTGTCAATTTATGTGAAATTTTGATATGTTTACTTCAAAAATAAATGAAGAATGATATTATTCAATTGTAATACATAACTTTGTGTAATATATAGATTTAAAAGTAAAATTGTTTACTTACTAACAATATAATTAGCAACTTAAATGAATCATTAGAAATTTAACAAATGATTTAGTAGTATTATGAATTAAAATTATTCTAACTTGTAATAAAAATTTTTTGTAAAAAAGAAAATATTGAAGATCTAGTATAGTTGCTTAAAACATTTAAGTTAAAACAAAGAAAAGAAAAAACCCATTCTTTGAAAATAGAAAGAAAAAAATAAAATTTTTGTAATTGGAAAACATTTTCTTGCTCAAAATGAAGGAAAGACATTAGCGGGAATTAAAAATGGTTTGGAGGCATTCAATTGTAAGTGAAAATTTGGACAAGTCTACTCCCACTCCCTCGGTTTTGTCAAAAATAGTGCTCAAAAGAAAAAAGGAAGACCAGAATGCCTTCTCACTCTTTCACTCTCCTAAACACTTAGCCCCTTTCTTTCTTACCTCTTTTTCTCTCATAAACACTTCACTCGGCTTCAATCCCAAAGAATCACAGATTTGGTGTCTCCTCCTGTAACCCTGCAAGAAAGAGGTAAATTTCACTTATTCTTGCTCTATTTCAGTTTTCCCCAAATGTCATTGACCTACTTTTTGTGCTTTGAACATTAAATTTGTTTGGTAAAATGTCTTTCTCCTTATAGTCTGATTCTGTACATACAATTCTAGGGCCATGTGGAGTTATGTTTGTTACTGTGTTTGTGAGGGTCTCAAAATTTTATTTTTTATTTAAAAATATAAAATAATATTTATAGTATGATTATTCACTAATATATTAGTGAATTTATATTTTGAGTGATTATTTTCTAATTTAGAGAATTTTTCAAGAATTACTTGCCAGTGTGTGGTTTCAGCCAGTTTAAACGTTAGTTTCTGTTCCGAAACTTGAATAGTGAATCTAAGATGAAACCAAGCATATGTAGAGATATTACAGATATATATTTAAGGTTGGACAAGGTCAAAATGAGAAAACTAGTGAAAGTTAGAGGGTCGCTGTCGACACGCCAAAAAAGTGGTCGTTTGACCACTTTTCCATAATTTAAGGGGGACCACACCTTTTGTCCCCTTAAAGTCTTGTTTCTTGCAACTTTTTGTTCCATTGTCAGCCACACTTGAAACCAAAAAAGGGAGGAGCAGCCGAGAGCATTGAGAGAGAGAAAGAGAGGAAAAGTTTGAGATTTCTTCTTCATCTTCTTCATCCTCCATTTTCTAGAGCTTGAAGGCCCCATTGAAGCCATTTCCTCTTGTGTCTTTCCCCACTTCTTGGCTGCCATGTGAGGGTGAGAGAGAGAGGAAGAGGACCGAAGTGAGAGAGAGAGGAGAAAGAGGAAGAAAGCTTTCCTTTGGTTGGTTGCTTCTTGATCTTGAGCTTGAGGACGGAATCCATCGCCAAATCAAGTAAATCTTGGACTAAGGTTGGAACTTTGTGGAGTTGCTAAGCTTGGAGTGTCATCCTCGAAGAGAGCTCCCAAGATCTTGTTAGATCTTGTCAGATCTTGATAGATCTAAAGGTATAAGACTCAAATCTCCTAAATTTACTTGGATTAGTATTAAATATTGTAGATCTACGGTTTATTTTTCTAGAAATGTTAATATTTGGAATTTTGAGTTGGGCTCTTGAATTCCCAACTTAGGTAGCGGACTTGAGGTGACTTTTAGGTAGCGGGCTTGAGGACCTGATTGTGGTGGTGTTTGTTGTTTATGAAATGAGATTATTTTATGGTTAGAATGTAGAATTGATGATTGAAAATTTTAAAGGACAAGAGTGAGAGCTGGCCGAACCTATGCCTGGAAATTTTGACACTTGCCTTTGAAATTTTGTGCTGTTTCATGGTTAGATTTTGCCTAAACAAATGTGTATTATGTTCGTTTATGAGTACATGCTTTAATAGAGTTAAAACTTTGAACTTTAATGGTGAAAATTTAGTTTCACTAAATTTTGAGGTAAAAGTGCCATCTTGGACAAATTTGTGGATTTGAAATACCTTAGCTAATTGTCATGAATTTTGTGCATGGAGACTTAGTGAGAATTGATTGAAAAATGTTAGAACCTTGGTCAAAAAGCTGGTGTTGAGTTTGAATTCGAATGATTTAATTTGAAGGTGAAAAACCTCACCTTGATTCATTTTGCTAAAGATTAGAAAATCGCCTAAAAGGAGTACATCGATAGAGTTGGTTGGTTATGTGAAATTATGATATGAAAATGGAATTTTATAAAATGAGTTTCGACTTGAGCGATTACTTGTTATTGAGTAGAGTAATGAAATCTTGTAAAGAACTTTCATGGGACAAGTGAATGAATTATTTGATTTTTGTTTCCCTATTTGTAAAGCAAAACTTATTTCTTCTTTTTACTAGATAATAGGAAGTGGAGAAGGATTTGAACCGGATCCCAATTTGGAAATCGAACCTTACCACTTTGGTGAGTTTTCCATGCATGATACTTGACTATGTGAATTTAATTTGAAAAGTGTCCGATTAAGTGAATTGTTGTGAAAAGCAGATTTTTGATCCATCAAATGGAGTAGTGTGTACTTTATCGCACTTACTCCCATTTGAATGGTACCATTTGCAAAAGTTTGGTCATGATATTTCAAGTATGCTTTGAACATCTTGAATTGTGACATGAATCCTGTTTTGAATTATATGAAGTGATGTGATGTGTCTCGTATTTCCCATTCTCGAGAATTCTTAATCCCCTTGGTAAGTTATCGACTCGAGCCGTTGGGAAGACCCAGGTCGAGGAGATTTAACTACTTTGGGCTACGTGAAGTGTTGTGTGCTCAGGACTTGGCAAATGGCCTTGTCCCTGTTGAAGAGCAATACACAAATATAAATTTCCTGTTAGGCTGGCAGGCCCCGTTGGGGGTTTTGGTGGAGAAAGGAGGAAGTGGTGGTCTACTTGGTTTGTATGTGAAAGTTGACGGAGTGTCAACTACGAGATTTGTGAACTAGTTCAAGAACGTGCTCCAGCTTCGAGGACTTTAGCCCCTGAGGGCTACCCGTATCCTACCTATGTGTTGTTAATCGCTTTCTTTATTTGTTTATTTATAAATATGAATTTTGAGTTGAAATCTCATATGTGTTATGTGCTTTGCATGTTTTTGGAACTCACTGGGCTTTTAGCTCATCCTTTCAAATTTGTTTTCCTTAGCAGGGATTGAGAACCCAAGCGGAGGCACCAACCGTTAGAATTAGGGTTTTCTTTTGTATCTGGCGGGTGAAACTTGAGTTGTGATTTTGGGACATTGTAATGTGGAACTTTGAATGTGTATTTTAAGTACTCTATGTATTTTGGGATTTTAAGGTTTGATGAATGAATTGTGTACTATCGTTTAGTTAAATTGTTGTCTAAATTTTGGGTTTCTGAGATTGAAGTAGTTTAATTATGAGTTGGTCGTAAAGTTTGGGATTGATGTTGAAGTTGTTCCTTTGAGGAATTAGTATTCATTTGTAGGAGTGAGTTCTGGCGAGAGCCAGGCAGGCGGCTCGCCGAACCCTTTGGTTCGCCTTAGGGGGAGATGGGGCTGTCACAGTATTTACAATTCTGTATATACTTATGCTCTATTTCAGTCTTATTGTTGTTTAGAGAACTTAATAAAGCCTGAATCTGTCAAATTGTAGTGATAAATTGCTGTGCATTACATGATGTGTTATTGACATGGAAAATCCTGGTATAGATGTCTCATCAATGTCTCACCAACTTAAATTTATTGACTGCTCGTATGGCTGCCAACAGAGAGCTTTTATTGACAGGAGTGGAATTTTGGCTTTGGTACTATTCAAAATCGCCTCATCTTTTGTTGATTAACATCTGGCTCATTATTTTTATGTGGAAACAACATGATTATGATGACAGAAGACTGCTAATTTTGCCTGTACGTTCTTTCTATATGACTAATGCATTCTTCCAAGTTTGATAGTTGCGGATAACATATCTGATCATGTTTAATAACATGTTTAAAACATCTTATTAGAGGTACTATATATACTTGACAGTTTGATTTTGGTGCAAAAGTGCATAAAGACCCTGATTGGTCTAAATCTGTCCACCGATGAAAATGCATACTTATAGAAGTGATCAGAACAAAATGGACTGGCATTCCAGTTCCAACTGTGTACTGCATAGCTGTAAAATCTCACAAGACAAACCTTGAAGATGATCTGTATTGATAGAAAGTGTTCTCTATAAAACATATATTTTTGTCATGCAGTTGTCCATAGTATTGAATTCGTCTTTTTTGGTGGTTTAGATTCTTTGGTTACTACCTCTATTACACCCTTTGATGAATATGTCTTTTGATTTTGGCCCTAGTCAGATAAACCAAATAGGGTGGTTGACTTGTGATTTTGAATATTTTTTTGATTGTGTAAAGCTATATATCCAACTGCACAAAATGCTCTTTTACAGGTCAAAAAAATTGCACAACTTTTTGTATTTACTTTTACAAAAGACATACTCTTCAACGGTCAAGACTGTAAAGATGTTATATGGGTGTAGTTTTGCAATTAAAACATATTAGGGTGTTTAGGTTTAAGTAATTTGTCAAGACTGTACAACACATCAGTGACAAATTTGTGCTTGTTTACTGCCGTAATTCTTTTATACATTAACATTGTGAAGACCAAGGCATTTTAATCTCAAACATAAGTGAGTGTAAGGTCCAAGATCTCCCAATGGGGAAGATTTTTTTTTTCTTTTTTCTATTTTTGTTATGTTTTTTTATTTATAAGGCTGGCAAAATACAAAAATCCTCTCATACACAGGTGGTGATGTTGATGAGAGGGTGTCTGGTTGGGGTAAAGAGGGATAAAAGCTGGTGAAATCAAACATGTCTTTGCACTACTTGTTTGCCTGCTTGTTTCAAGATTCCTTTATGGCTTCTGATTCCCTATTCCTTCATCCCTGTGTAATTTCTAGGTTAAGCGTCAAACTTTAGAATGTTGCGGCAACAAGTATAATTACCATAAAAAAAGTATAATTACGATAACTTTGTTGATATTGGTATACCAAAAAGTATGATAATGTTCTTAGAAGTTGTCTTACCAAAAAGAAAGAAATGTTCTTAGAAGTTGTGCAAAACTACCCATAATGTGGCTTTGGAAGGGGAGCTTTGTTGTGAGTGTGACTTCAATTAAAGTATGAAAATAAAAAGTTGTTTCTGTCTCATCTCAAAATAAAAGAAAAGATCTTTGGTACTGATTTCATTACAATGCATGTGGTCCGATATATCGCTTTCGTGCATTGCTTGCTAGAATGCACAAGGAATTGCAAGTAGTAAAACTTTACAGGGTTTCAATTCCGTGAGGCAATGATATAGCTGTTAGTTTTCATTCAGTATTTGTTTTTAGCATATTATCATTGTTCTAAAACTCTTCAATAGTCATGATTCAGTCATGTGGTCTAATATGCATCATATGCAAACATTTATTACATGAACTAACTTGCTGATTGTGGTTGAAATTTGCAGAGTCGTAGATCTGAGAATGAGGGCTGGATCCTAAAGTAATTGGTAACTCTGAATCTGTCTCCTTTATGGTAACAAAATGTTCCCCGTTTTTCCTTTCTGTTACAAATCCAACATAACGTTTCCGCTATGAACTTCTTGATGTGCATATTGCATTCCACATTGTCAATTGAATAAAAGCTTTACCATCTTTACAACCTTTAACCAATTCTTAACCACGGCAGTCAGATCATAAGCTTTTTGATAAATGCCAATAACATAAATCATCTGAATATGAACACTACACATCCCAATTGCAAAAGATATTCACAAACATGCCATAAAAATCATTGGAACTAATTGATCTGGAATATTTAAAATTGTACCTTTTACTCTGGGAGGAAAAAACTTGCTTTTGCTCAAGGTAGAGAAAGATGACAACTGAAATATAGAAGACAGACAGCAAAAAGCGACTGCACCAATAATTCTTTGATTCTAATTTCTTAACGAGGTGCACATAGAAATAGAACTACTGGTCTCTACCTTGAGGAAATTGCTTTGGCTAAGCCACAATATGATTGTCAGCCCCTTGTTGTAGTTTTATTTGCCTGCCTCCATCTCTCCACCCCCTCTTATCCTAATGTTACATGGACCTAGGTACAGGTGTCAAATATGGAAGCATGCCTAGGTGTCCTATTTATCAATTGTCTAACACTAAAATATGGGGATGCTTGAAAGACTTAGATATAGGTACTTTTGAATTTGCCTTGTTATTTGTCTCTTGTTAATTCATGGTGTTGGTGAATGCAGAGATGTTGCTGGTTCAAGCATTTTGATTGGAAGGCAGCTATGTGGCTCGTGCTACTGAAGAACAATGTATTTAGAGCCCCTTTTTGCTCATGAGATCTTTAGGTTGTAACTGACATATTTTTGTCAAGGATGCTCTACTTTTAAACTGCCAATTTTGGTTCAAACGTTGTAATACATACTACTTATGTATCTAGATATATGACTAGCCGAAGATTGATAATGATATTTAACTGTTAATGATATTCGTATGGTGCATCATTTAATTGGCATTCATAGGATGGTTCTTTTCTGAATTAATGTTGTTTCCATGGATGTTGTGATTGATTGGGATATAATCTGGTGATTCTAGGATTGGATGATTCCAGCACATGATGTTTAGTGATAGCACTAAAATTAACTGACAATAATACCTCGCCACTGATGCTTATCAACAGGAGTGACAACACAGCATTGTCACTGAATTGCCACTCATATCAGTGACAACTAAGTCGTCATTTATACTAGCCACTTCTGACTATACTCCCTACTCAACAGTGACAACTTCGATCACAGTTCTCTGAAAAAATTTGAAGTTGTCACTATAAACAGTGAGAGTGGCGACAAATGTTGTCACAAATGCTTGGTCTTCAGTGGCGACTTTTAAAGTTGACACTGTTTACTTTCACCGACGAGCCTTCAGTGACGACTCAGTGGCAACCTTAAACTTGTCGATGATAATTATCAGTGACGACCTTCGATTTTTCTGTGATGACATTTGTTGTCACTATTGATGATTTTTCTTGTAGTGAAGGGCAAAGGGACTTCAGCCCAAAGGTAAGCAGGGATGTCACTCCACTGCACGGTGTCCACTCTTCAGCAACTTTACTCATAGGGGACTTCGCTTTGTCTAACTATGTCATAGCAGTTGAAGGTTCAACAAAGACTAGGACCTCAGTGTTCTTGGCCCGTGATTCCATATTCATTATTTGTTTATCCTTTAGTGCCATTGTAGATTCAGTGCTAGTGAGCTACTAAGTGGGAGTGGCCAATTGCATACACCTATCAACACCTTTGACTAGCCTAACATCAAGAGAGGCCTACTCCATCTCCTAAATCAATTCATCATAAGAAGACTTCTTCCTCTTTCTAGAGATTTCAAGCTCTTTGAAATTGGCCCCTAATGTGACTAGGGGTGCGCAACTTCAAAAATTTCTAAATTTCTGACCGAATTCGAATTGAAGTCGGAATTTCAAATTCAGGAAAAATGGAAAACAGAATTGATAATCGGAACTTCCGATTTTGAAAGTGGCAAATTTGGTTCAAATTTAAATGGACTTTTTGAAATCGAAAATTCTGATTTCAAATTCATAATTCGAAATCAGAATTGATTTACCGAATACGATTTCGAATTCGTATATTATAATATATAATATATAATATATATATATTGTTATTATATAACAATATTATGTTAATATTATAAGTACATTATATAAAAATATGTTAATTGATTAACCAATGCAATAATTTTAGTTTAGTATATTATTATGTTTAATTAACATCCTTAAATGTCATTTTGGTCTAGGGTTTCCTGCATGCATGGATGAGGCTCTCCAGCAGGCTGGACAATTACGGCCGTCTTCGAGGCAGCCTCCGTTAATCAAAACCTTTGTAGCTGCGCTCTCTTCATCTTCGACAACTCTAGGCAATCATGGAAGGTTCTCAATGTATCGGGGTGAACCTGCCTTTTTCTTGTTGTGTCAGGAAATGAAGATCTTGACAGCTCCATTGCAGAACGCATTGGTTGGTAAGTTTGCGTATGGTAGACCTTCGATGGAGATTATTCGGAAGTTCGTGGCTTCGTTGGGGCTCAGGGGTGACTTCCCTGTAGGCCTTCTTGACTCACGCCATGTGATACTTCGGCCTACACTGCAACAGGATTTCATGCGACTTTGGTGCCGCAACATATGGTATATCCACAATTCTCTAATGACGCTGTCAATGTGGACAATTGATTTCCGCCCTGATCGACAATCACCTCTGGCCCCAGTGTGGGTTTCGTTTCCAAACTACCGCTACTTTTTTTTACTATGGGTATGTTGCATAAGCTTGGTAGTCTCATTGGCAGACCGTTTTAGGTGGATGAAGCAACCTCAGTCCTTAAGCGTCCCTCGGTTGCGAGGGTGTTAGTCGAGATTGATGTCTCCAAAGAGCCGGTGAATCGAATCTGGATCGATTATGAGGATGGCGGCTTCTGGTAGACTGTTGACTATGAAGATTGGTTGGGTATTGTACCTTTTGCCAACGATTGGGTCGTCAGGATGATGCTTGCCATAAGAAGCATCTTGAATTGCAAAAAAAAGGCCGACATTGAGAGGCGAAGGGGGGAAGGAACAACAGGCACTGCTCAAGCCGGGGGAGAAGGCTTGGGTGGCTAAGACAACTGATGCAGGCTTGGATGGGATATCTGGGCAGGCAAGTGCATCGGGAGTGGCAATGGAGACAAATAATCATATGGATGTGCTGATGAAGCCGACTATAGAAGAAAACGCTGTGGATGCACTGAAGCGTTCGGATGATGTGATGCTGTTGGAGATGGCACCAAATAACTCTGCTAGAGTTGGGGTTGGACTGCACTTGGAGGATGGAATCGCTAAGAAGGAAGGCTGCACTGCAGCTGACTCATTCCAAGTGCTCGAGGTGCCGTCGACTCTCAATGATTCGGAGGGAAGGGAGGTGCATTCGGCTCCTTCCACAAAGAATGGTAGGAACTATGTTAACTGGAGGAAATCTATGGGTGATGAGGGTAATCATCAATCCACTGTTGCAGCGCTGAAGGAATTTCACGGAAGTCTTCCGGGCAGATTCGAGTCATCGTCGCTTGATGATCAAAAGATGGTACACTCGGAGGGCGTGAATACAGAGACGGCTGTGCTTGAGGATCTCCAATTGCCTGAGGCAGTACACCTTTTGCAGCACAAACAGATTGGCTGGAAGGTACGAGAGGACAAAGCCAAGGCTTCCGAGGGTACGTCTAAAGCTAAATATTTGTTACGTAGTCTTAATGTTAAGTCCAATTAATATTCTGTATTGGAACTGCGGCGGAGTGTCGTAGCCTGATACTCTTTGGTATCTAGTTGACTTATGCAAGTCTAAATCGGTCCGAATGTTGTTTCTTATTGAGCCTATGTCGAATGAGTCTCGTTTAGGGGTGGTGCGTCTTGTTTTAAAATTTGATTTTGGTTTATCATTTTTGAATGGTAAAATATGGATTTTTTGGAATGCGGACTTGGATTGTTCTTTTCAAAATTTGTGTCCTTGTTAGTACATGTGAAAATCAATTTTTCATTGAGTGAGGTTTGCTTTGTGTCAGGGTTGTATGCGAAGTGTTCTGCGATGGAGAGGCGAGCACTATGGTATGCTTTAGAAAGCATTGCCAAGGGGCTATCGAACCCATGGATGGTGGGGGGTGACTTTAATATTATATCATCGTCAGAGGAAAGAATTGGAGGTGCGGCACCAAACTTCTAGGCGATGGAGGAGTTCAACTCGTCGGTGGATACTGCGGGGCTCTCCACTTTGCCTTTTGATGCGTCTCCATATACCTGGACTAATCGCAGGGCGTGGCAAAGGGTGGATTGGGTCCTTGTGAATTCATTTTGGAGTACTGCTTTTGCTATGTTGCGCATTTTGTATCTTGCACGGGGCAAGTCAGACCATCGACCACTATTGGTGGTTTGTTCTCAAGCAAGGCAGGGGGTGGGCTCGTTTAGATTTCTTAATGTCTGGGCTGGTACTGCTGGTTTCAAGGAGTTGGTCGAAGAATCGTGGAGTTTGCCGGCTGCTGGAATGGGGATGGCTAAGTTTCACACGAAGCTAATGCGTTTGTGGCGAGTACTAAAGGTGTGGAGTCTGGAGGCTTGTGGAGACGTTTTGAAGAAGGTGAGAGAGGCTGAGGCCTCGTTGCTGAGTTGTGAAGAGGAGTTTGATCGGCGGAGGGATGAAGAGACCTTGATTAAAGTAAAGGAAGCTTGTGCTAGACATACACGTCTTCTAGCCACAGAGTGTGAAATTTGGAGACAGAGGTCTGCAGTCAAATGGATTAAGGTGGGAGATGCAAATTCAGCATTTTGCACTCAACTATTAAACAATGCTGCAATGATAATTTTATAAGGCGTATAAAGGTGGATTCTGGTGATTGGGTTGAGGATGCGTAGCAAATTCAAGATTCGGCAGTCGATTTCTTCTCTTCGCTGTTCTTAGCTGATCATTCTGTTCAGCCGCTACAATCAGTTCTGTTTCACTTGCTTCGGATTTCAAAGCTGGAGAATGAGAAACTGCTGGCTATTCTAGCAATGGAGGAGGTTCGCTCTATTGTTTTTTTCTTGGATGTGCAAAGTACAACTGGTCCTGATGGATTTGGAGCATCTTTCTATCAGGTTTTTTGGGAGGTAATTAACGAAGATCTGCTAGAGGGAGTTCAGCATTTTTTCAAGGGAGTATCGTTGCCTCGTGGCATTACGAGTACGTCCATTGTTTTAATTCCTAAGAAGCAGGGGCAACATATTGGAGAGACTCTCGACCAATAAGTCTCTGTAATGTTAGCTCCAAGATAGTTTCGAAAATACTGGCAAACAAATTAAATCATTTGCTTCCTTTGATTATTTCTCCGTGGCAATTAGGTTTCGTGCCTGGTAGGTGTATAATCTATAATGTCCTTCTGGCTCAAGAACTGGTAGCGGATTTGGATAAAAAGCTAGTAGAACCCAATCTACTATTGAAACTGGGTCAAGTGGTCGTTTCTCCTGTCGATGTTGCCACTGTTTGGATTTGATGAAGGGTCGGTTGATTTATTTTTTTTAATCATCTCCAACAACTAGTTTTCTATATTGATTAATGGTGAACCCTCTAGGTTTTTCAAGTTCTCTCATGGAGTACATCAAGGTGATCCCCCTCTCCCCTGCTTTGTTCGTGATTGCTTCAGAATTTTTAAGGAGAAGTATTGTCCATCGGTTGGAGGAACGCCAGCAATTTTATTACAAAATGAGTTATGGAAAAGTCCCGTTCTTGGCTTTTACTGATGATATGGTGGTGTTTACGCGGCTGTCATCAAGACGCTGCAAGGTTTTAAGGAGGTAGCTGCCCAATACCAAGTGCATTCAGGCCAAAAAGTCAGTGTGTCGAAGAGCTCATTTATCTGCTTAGCTAAGTGTAGTTCGGCCCAGGAGAACCTAGTGGCTTCCGTCACTGGATTTCACCGACAAAGGCTTCCGGTGAAGTATTTGGGTGTTCCCCTTGCTAAAGGGAAGCCTAAGTGCATTCTCTTTGATGGGATATTGGCCAGAATTCGGCAGAGGTTATAGCATTGGTCAGTCAAGCTTCTATCTGTTGGAGGTAAAATTATTCTCGTCCATCATGTGCTATCCACTATCCCCCTGTAACTGCTTCAAGTCCTTCAAGCTCCAAAGTGGGTTCTCTTTGCCTTGGCAAGGTTATGTAATGGATTATTATGGGATTTGAGTGTTAAGGGCCGTCGAGTGCATTGGGCAGCTTGGGATTCCCTTTGTTATCCAACACAGGAAGGAGGCTTGGGTTTCCGTAAGTTTGATGATGTAGTGATGGCTTTTTCAATGAATCTCTTGTGGCATTTGAGAGAAAACACATCACCTTGGGCCGCCTTCATGTAGGCCAAGTATCTGTAAGACCTCTATCCTGTTGAGGCAGACGTGCCATGGTCCTTGGCAGTTTGGAAGCAGATGGTAGCTGTTATGGAGATTACGGAGGAACATTCGATGGTGTGTTGGGACGGGCTTGGTGGACTTCTGGAGAGAAAGATGGGTCAGGGATGAGCTGTTGGCTAGCTATTCATTGTCAATGAAGCCACCTCACTTTCTAGTCACTGAGTTTTTTGGTGAAAAAGGGTGGGATGCTTCAAAGTTAGCGAAATGGCTTCCTTTCGGTTTGGTTAAGGAGGTTTGCCAGATTCCAGTTCGGCCGAGGGAGAGAGATGTCATGATTTGGAGGCCGGCAGTGGATGGTAAATTCTCCATTTCTTCTACTTTGGAGTTAATCCAGCAAAGACGAAACATCTCCTCAACTATGCATGCCATTTGGTCTCCAGCTACCCCGTTGAAAATGGCATTTTTTAGGTGGAAGCTGGTTTCTAGCTACCTTCTGCTGGATTCGATTATTCAACGGTGGGGCATTGTTTTGGCCTCACGGTGTGTCTGCTGTAAACAAGAAGCTGAGAGTCTTAATCACCTATTTATTCATGGTAGGGTAGCTTCGGTGGTTTGGGATATTTTGCTCATAGTTTTGGCATGCAATGGTCCACGCTTTCTTGTGTGTCAGCTTTAATCAATTCTTGGGCTTTGTCAATACCCTCTGGAACTTTTATTCATATCTGCTGTGTGCTCCTTGTGATCATGTGTTGGTTTCTTTGGCGAGGTAGGAACGTAGCTCAATTTTCAGGGACTTCGTTTCAGGCTGCATCGGTGATTTACGAGGTGGAAAGCTTCCTTTACTTGCTTGGCCCTGCCTCAGTGATGCACAGGGATTGGTTGGAGAAGGATTTTGACACTCGGTGGGCTATATTTTTCCGCGTTCGACCAACATCTCGGCCATCAGTACAAGTGGTCTTTTGGGTGAGGCCAATGCCAAATATGCTAAAATTTTATACGGATGCTAGTGTGAGGTTAGGAAGGGCTATAGGGGTTAGGTCTTATGTGACTCTGTCGGAAACCTCATTGCTGCATTCTATAAGGAATTTGGTGAGATGGCTTGCTGAAGGTCTTGCAGTGCTTTTCACCATAAGGTTTTGTCGACAACATGGATTCCAGAATGTCGCTTTTGAGTCGGATTCTGTGGTCTTCGTGAGAGTGGTTCACAATAATCGCTTCGCTTAATGGCCTCTATAAAGGTGTTGATTCAGGTGCGTCAGCTATTGGCGAGTTTGTATGGATCATTGATACATGTTTTTCGGGAAGCAAACTCTGCGGCAGATTTTATGTCAACCTTGGATGTCTATACTAAGTTTGTTACGTTTTCTGCCGCCAGTCTCCCTCACCAGCTTTGGTCCATCTTGCTGATGGATAGTCTTGGCTTTCCACAGTTTGAGTTTGATCTTGTATTTAGGAGTAGTACTCATTCTTTATGACTTTGATTACTCTTGCACTGGGAGGGTTGTCATTCTATGACCCTTCCGTATTATAGCTTTTCTCCCTTTCAATAAAAATAAAAATAGATTTATACAAAAAATGTTTAATTAACTTATAATATGAAGATTAAAATTAGAAATAGAAAATTGAATTTGGTAAATTCGGTTTGTTACCAAATTCTGAATTTATTTCAGAATGAATTCAAAATCAGAAGAATCGAAATCGATCATATTCTACAGGTTAATTTTTTTCAAAAAATTTCAATTTCAAACTTCTGATTTACTGATTTCGATTTCGATTCACACCCTTATGTGTGACCTAATCAAGTTAAGTTTCTTTATTATCTTGAGTCATAGATATTTCACATATGGCTCTTTCTACCACCAATGCTATAGTTTAGGGGGCCAAAATCTGTAAAAGAATTACATGCCAGTAGTGAATCACTTGAATCTTAGCAACCTTATCATCTAGGGATTTGGTGCGGGCCCTAACCAAGACTGCAGGACTCATGCCTATGTCAATCAATAAAATTTTTTTTCCTAAGAACAGAGTAGAAATAGAAGGTCATTTCCTGCTTCTATTGCTTATTTTGGATTGGATCAAAGCTAACAAAAAGGCTAATTGAGTTAAGGACAATTTGGAAAAACTTCGTTTTGTACTACTGGAAGACCTGGAAATGAAAGCGAATTGGAAGAATCCTAAACTCGAATGTGAAGTGTTTTTCACATATTCACATCTAACTCGTAAGAGGATTAATAAATGGGTTAGGGACGATGTAAGCTATGTGACAACCCCACCTCCCCTAGGGCAAATCCTAAGGTATCAGCGAGTCGCCTGCCCAACTCTCGCCAGAACTCACAATCCAAATTGCCAACAAAATCCAAGAACAAGAATAACATCTTCAAATTAGATACAACCAACAATATATACATTAACATGAACTATGATTTCAAATTTAGAGTACATAACCAGAGTTCAATCTTACAAAAAACATAGGAGATTCACTAATATATTGGCACTTAAACAAAAGTACAACAAAAGTCTAGAACTAAGAACACGCTCTTCCAAACTCACAAACTCAAGTGCATGCCCCAAAACTTAAAGACAGAATGTATCTCAAAGTGCACAACATGGCCTTGAATACAATTCATCACCACTCTCACCCTCGTGCTCGGACCCTATTAAGGAAAAACAAATGAATGGAATGAGCTTGCGCCCAATGAGGTTCCTGAAACAAGCATTCATTCAATAAGCATAATTAATCATTCAAGGAACATTAAATCAAGAATCATTCGAAAGCATTAAAACACCCAAAAGGACACGTGATTACTAGGAGAACGTTACTCGAGTCTCTCAACTCGGAGATCAATGCTCACGAAGAGAACATTGCTCAAGTCTCTCAACTAGAAGATCAGTGTTCATTTATCAAGAAATTATGGCAATAGATAAACACATCAGGATCAAAGGATATACGTGGTTTCCAAAAGCCAGTTCCAAAGTAGATTGAACACATCCGAGTTTGTTGACTCTCCGTTAACATTTGAAATTGAAGAATCAAGATCTGTAGATCACTAGTTAATGACAAAACCCAATCACCGTTCATCCCACCTTGCCGGGCCCGAATGCCAAAATTTAGGAGGTGGTAATATTCGAGTATACTAGTTCAAGTTTAAGCTCATGAGTTTAAGTTCACGAGTTCAAGACCCATGGTTCGTTGATCTCCTCGACTGAGCTCTTATTGGCTTGATTCGACCAACCAACCAAGGGGTTTGGGGCCCTAAGCATGAAATGGAGTCAATGGGATAACAACCCAAACGACGATCAAGTCAAGCACAAGTAAATCATTTCACAGGTAGGTCATTTCACTTGAAACAAAATAACAATAATCCAGCCAAGAAGGATTGAATATGATAAAGTACACACTCGCCCAATTTACACACACTCAAGTGCCAGGTTGTCAATCAAGAGAACAAGTCATTCAAGCAAGAAAGCAAGTCATTCAAGCATTCACAAGTACTTGGAACACTCACCTTCACTAAAGTAAAAGAAATGTCACATGTCAGTCACAAAGTCACTTCCATGATCACTTCCAAGTCGTAAGATCAAGCAAATAGAGGACATTAAGGTCACAAGAGATGAGTAAAATGAACTTCCAAAATTCTACTTAGACAAGCCACATATCAATTCAGATTGCCACCCCTAAAAGCCCTTTCAAAAATCACAAGGTTTCTAGTTCAAATTAAGGGAATAAAACCACATACATGCTAGACTAAATGTTGAAGGAAAATATGGGACAAAATTCCTGGTTTATAGCTACAAATTCGGACATTAAATTGTCCAAAACAATCCGAGTTTTCCAGCATTGGCGACATTTTTTGAAAAAGCATAACATGAGTTCTATAGGTCAAAAATCATAAAACTTACACATTAGAAAATAGACTCAAAGAATTAACAATCTTTAGCAGACATTTTTGTGAAATTCAGCTCATAGATTAGTCAAATTTGAGTTCCAAACTATTGCTACCACAAGTGCCAAGTAGGGCAGGCCATGATTTTTAGCAAATTTTACAAATTTTCTGGTATTGATATAGAGTGAACTAGGTCCCAAAATTTATACCATTGAAAGATCTTTGAGTCTAGTTTCAATTACAATAAACGGAACTCAGTTTTGAGTTTACTAGACCAAGTTATGATCAATGCACTAAAACTATGCAGAGGTTCCTGCAAAAATTTTAGAAACGTATCAACAAAGAAAACCAGAAACTCTCTCCAATAAAACTTCAAGATTTTGAGTCAAACACAAGACACATATGGCATAATGTCTTATCAAGTATTGTAAATAAGAATGGATCAAAATCACTATGTGAATCATGAAAAGAAAATTGAAAATTCTCTCCCTCACATGCCTGTGCAAAACAGAAAATCAACAAGAAATCAATTGGAAAAACAGGATATTTTCACCTCTTAACCTCATGATTTTTACTCAAATCCATCATCCATGAGTAGCTTAGAGTTTTAGCATGAGTATTTAGCAAAATCATGTCAAAATACCCAAAGAAAACAAGAAAAGAAAGCTGCAATTCCTTCTGCCAGCATAGCAGAATTTCAGCCAAGAAAACACCAAAATTTTTTTTTTGAAACTTTAACCACTTAAAACTCATGATTTTGGTTCTAATCCAACATACACTTCAATTTCAAGTCTTATAAAGTAATTTGAACAAGATTTAGTGAAAAATCATCATGAAAAGTCGAGATTAAAGCTCAAAATTTTCTCAACTCTTTTCAGCTAGCAAGTAGAAATTTTCAACATAGTATCCAACATTTTGTCCAACAAATCTCAAATAATCTAGACTGAAAATTCATAGCAAAGCCACAATATTTTATCACTAACATGTCAAGAGATATATAACTTAGATTCTTAACAAGAAAAGCCATCAAAATTTGCACATAAATCATCTTAACCTAGGTTGTCATCTCATGAATCTCAAGCATCAATTCACTAATCATCTACTTGGAAAAAAACTAAGATCCTCCATAAATTCTTGCCTTTAAGCCCATAGGTCATCTTGCATCAAACATAGGAAAAGAAAAGAGATGATCTTAGCATTTTACCTCTTTTGTTCCCAACAAAATCAAGATGAAAAACAGCCAAAAACTCCTTCAAATCATCCTTTCCAAGTTTAGAGCAAAGGTTGATCGAGTGATCAAGATTTTCCCTCTCTTTTTCACAAATTTCAAGCAAGAATTAAGTTAGATTTTTGGTAGTTTTCTCCTATTTTTCCTCAAGAATTTTAGCCCTCTCCTTTTTCTTCAAGGCAAGAAAATAAAAATGGAAGAAAGAAGAAGTTTGGTTGGTGTAGTAAGGCAACGCTTGGTTGAGAGAAAGCCACATGTCCATCGCTTATTGTTTTTCCCCAACTTTCTTTGCACTAAACTCTCTTTTTCCTGAAGTTTCCTCACACATCCCACAAAATCACACTTACACCATTCACTAACCCCTACATGCAACAATTAATAAAATCATTGAGACACAAAATTATTAATTAAATAAATAAAGAAGATGCAATTCAATTAACATGAGTAAAATGAAATCATCTTTTCTGCATCCTCACACTTTCTCCCTCTTAAGAAAATTTTATCCTCGAAATTCTAATCTTTACTTGGAAAAAGTTAGGGTATCCTTATAACTATTGTCTTATCTACAATCATTCCGACATTGAAATCACTAAACCATGGACTCACTAGACATTGAACTTTCTTAATTACTAAACCACAACTTGAAAATCTTTATTCAATTCCAAGAATAGTTGGCAGAGATTGAATCATCCATGAAATTTGTGATACTTAATCAAGCACCAAGATTAATATTCAGAAGGTAGATACTCATGATCATATGAAACATTCCTTACATATATACCAAAAAATACAACTGTATAAGTTCAAAATTAGTAATGGCTAACATTGACTAGTACAGCAGATTCACCATAGTCAAATCCATGGGTTTGAGCAGTTCTTCACTTGATGTCCACATTTACCACATCGAAAACATGCACCAATTGCTCGATAACACACTCCAGTATGAAGTTTGTCATAGATTTCACACTTAGCAACTACAAATCCCTTCTTGAAGTGCCCATTCTTCCTTTCCTTCTTTCCTCCATCCTTAATAGTAAATTCGTTTTCACTAATCTCTTTGCGTTCCCTTTTGGTGGCGTAGGAACTTCCTTCTCCACTTTGAATTTGATTAGTGAGAGTATTTTGCGATATCTCTAGGACCCCTTCATAGGTCCTCTTCATTTCCACATACTCGCCCTTGAGCTCAACTTTCTCCGCATACTCTTGTTTCCATCATCCCTCCCAGTATTCGACCAATTTCTTTTGAAATTCTACCTTCTTTCTCAAAACCTTGACTTTCCTCCATAACTCACTACAATAGGTTGCTCAAAACACACTAAGGCTGGAAAGCTACCCAAAGAACAAGGAAATCCTTTGGCAAACTCTTTAGTCCGTTTAAGGCAGTGGCCGTTTGGTCCATGGTCCATTGGATAGTTGGTGCAAGGCCAGAAATTGGAACACATTGATTCCGCTGCTCCGTCCCTTCGTGGCCTCTTCCTCAAGATGGTCACTTCATACTTGTCAGCTAAGCTTACACTTGTTCACTAATTATGACGGTTCACCGGGCCTCTTTCCTCCCTCTCTTTGCTCACTGTGGGGTCCTGGACCCCACAAAGGGGGAGGGAGTCGACTGAACATCTCAGCCATTGGTGGGAATTTCGCCCGCATCCGATCCCCAATCTTGTTCACCTCGGATGATCGTGTTGGGTGAATTGTGACCTCATACGATCGTGTTGGGTGAGCAATAGCCGCTTCTTCACAGTACTTACTTATGGGCTAACAGGTCACACTTTGGCCAAGTATTCTACAAAGAGACTCCCGAGAGCCAGAAGTATTAAAGGAATGGCCATAGGAATGGGCGCATTAGGACATCGTAAGATGTCTCGCCCGAATGAATTAGTTGGTACAAGAAATATTAGAAAAAGTGAACGAAAAGAGTAATAAGAAGTGAAAAGGACAGAGACACTTCCCAACCAAAAAGCAAAGTTCCCACTGATGGTATACTTAGTGTAAGCGAGCTCTAAGATCACATCTTTGGAATAAAATCCAGTTAGAAAAGGAAATCCAATTAGAGATAAGCTTCCTATGAGCATCATGGCACGGTAAAGGGAACGGCGGAGGCAAGCCCCCATCTTCTGTGATATCATGCTCATCCGACATGGCATGAATCACCAAACCTGCACTCAGGAATAGTAATGCTTTGAAAAAGACGTGATTCATTAAGTGAAAGACGCTAACCGAATAGTTAGAGATACCGCAAGTAAAGATCATATAACCTAATTGACTGCAAGTTGAATAAGCTATGACCCTCTTTAGATCGCTCGTAATATTCCGGTTGCCGCAAGGAATGACGCCATAGCTCCCGCAAAGTAATAACAATCAAAGCCAGGTGGGTATTCAAATAAAGGGAGCACCTTGTATCATGAAAACGCCAGCTACAATAGTAGCTGCATGAATCAAAGCAGTGGGACCCTCCATAGCATCGGTGACCAAGCATGCGTTCTATCCGCGTGCATTTCCCAACAGCACCAATAAGAAGTAAAATACAAATAAGAGTTATGGCATTCAATCTCGTATTGCAAGAAATCCAAGAATTTCTGGTGGCACTAGCACGAGCAAAAATGGTTGAAAAGTCTACTATTTGAAAGAGAGTAAAACAACCAAATCCTGTGAGCTAATCCAAAATCACCTACTGATTGACAAGCATAGCTTTTATAGTCGCTTTATCCGCCTCAAGTCGTAAACCAGAAATGAATTAACAAATATGAAGCAAGACCAACTCCCTCCCATCCTGGAATAATTGAAGAGAGTTATCTCCACCAACATTGGCATAAAAAAAGTAGGAATGGATAAATAACACATAAATCGAGGGCTATGCGGATCCTCAGACATAAATGAAATAGAATAAAGATGGACCAAGCTACTTATGAATGTAACCACAATTAACATCACTACGGTCGGGCTATTGAACACGGGTCAGGTGGAATTACGGCCGGACCAATCGTGAATCGAGCGAAGCTCCCCTTGCATGCAATGATGTGGTGGTGAACCTCTCATTCTATTTCGTGCTCCAATCGATCGGAAGCTTTCCCATCACACGGCTTACCAACTTGATCTTCCGCGAACCGTATGTCCCAACAACCCGGAAAAAAGGGGAAGGTCTCGCTTTCCTTCCACTCAAGTGTATGCATCCGGCATGCTTAGGCCCTTTCTTCCTTCCATAATGAAAGAGTCCACCGCCTTTAGTAGTCTCAAATAAGGCATGTGGCCTGCTCTTTTTAGTAGGTGATTCACCACCAAGCAAAGAAAAGGCTGGATCAAGAAAGGGGTACCACAGCCCTCCCCCAAGCATCTAACCAACTTATGTGGTTCACCGGTTCCACCGATTAGACCCTTAGACCGATTCAGTCAATACAGAGGTGCTTTGAAGTGGGGTGTGTCCCTCTTGGGCTGGGCCCTTCCCTATAAGGCCCCACCGTCGGGACATAAGGGCCCTCTTGCTACCCATATACGAGGCCGCCTTAGCTTTCCCTCGACTGGATCGCCCCACACCTATAGCGCTCGTGGATCGGCCTCCTAACTATGTATCGATCGAAAGGCATGGCAAGCCCCAACCAAGGAGTGGTTACGCCCAGCCTATCCCCCCCCATTCCCGACATGCTATGGTGCCCGGGGTGGTAGGAGCGGTCGAAACCGAGATCGCCAGCGAACAACAGCAAGGCCCTGATCTGATCTATTTACTCGCAATTCATCCGTGACTTCGGTTGCCAAAGAAGCCCCAAGAAGCATCAAACATTTCATGAGATCCATGGAGCAATTCTTAGATAGCAAGCACTAGCTCCCACTTCATAAAAAAAGCAATCAAAGATAAGATCACGAGAATGAAAGGCATGTAGTGGTCATTATAGCGGTTCCTTCTGATGCTAGAAAACATCCAAAACCTGCTACCCACCACCGGTAGAGGTAAAAAATACGATAAGTAGATACATACTTCGAAAGTGTGATCAGAAAACCAAAATCGACAATGACAGAGCCCGAGTGATAGATTGATCGTCAAGAATGTTCGACCGAAGGAATGAGTCACAATGTGAATTGCAAGCCCCAACGACAAAGGAATCTACGGGCGCAGCATTTTCGGGGACTAGCCTCTTTCCTTTGATCTTGACTTCCAATTCTACTTTTTTTCTTGAATTTGAATCACTTCTTCTTTATCGTCATTCTTCTGTTTTAGAATTGCCTCCCACCTCCTATTTGACTAAGGCTGGAAAGAAAGAGGTGCTTGCTTTATGAAACTTCAACCTTCGATCGGAATACGGATGAGATAAAAAATGCCATCATTAGGGCAACGATGCAACAGCTTCGGTTAGAGCAAAGCCCAAAATGGCATAACCAAATAATTGTTTATAAAGATGGATTTCAACGAAATGAATCGAGGAACTAAGGACGTTTCCAATACCGACAGCAGCTCCCTGAAGCAATTGTAGCAGCTCCGGCACCCATTGATTTTGCACCCTCTAACATCTCGAGTGGAGAATTCTCACACGCTTTTGAATTCACGATTTTCTCTGATAGATTCCTCATCGATTCTTCCCCTCCTTCCTTTGAACGGAGTGAAAAGCAGGCTGTTCCTCTTGCTATCTCTAAGCGCTTGACGTCAAAATGAGTGTCGGGTCGGGGGTTTCTGCCTTGTTATCAAAAAGGGAGTTGGGTAAAGCAAACTCCCTCCTTAGAGGAGCATGGGCTTAGTCAAGTAGAACCGGTTACGCTTGCTTGATGTCTGACGAAAACAAATCAGGGCCATGCCAAGGACGAATATGCGTTAGAAAGGTAAATCCTCCCCTACGACACCAAAAAATTAACTTAGACAGCCGCCTTCCATAGAACAATATCGGACAACGAGACCTAAGTGGTCATATTGGATTCTTGGGAACCATCACAAGTACAGCCGACCTATATTTGAACGAAAATGCCATGTCATCCAAATGAACCTAGAAGAAGGTGACTTACGCATACAAATCGACTCTTTTCAATAGAAAAGAATAGCCAAACCAACCCAGCTGGCTGGTAAGTCTAAGAGATCTTATCGGCTGGCAAATCGGAGACGGACGACCACGGTCCCGACCTTATCAGCACCGGAGGTGTACTAATCAATGAACCCCCGAAAACAACTTTCTTTTATGACAAAATAAAGCAAGCCTAACCGATCACGACACGTTGTTGATATTTATTGAGTTGGAGGGACTTTCACCGATCAATCCATCCATAAACCTAGACTCCGGTAACCTTTGTAACCAAAGCTGTCATTTAGCAACATCCAAAGGCGACCTTTGATTTTAAGTAGGGGGCAAAAGCAGGAGCACGTGAGGAATGCCGACCACTACATAAGCCACCCGATGGTGAGAAAGCTTAGCAAGCACCTTGTATAGGTTGGGCGAGCTTGGCAGTGAAGCCCTATCGAGAAAGCCATTGCATGCTAGCCTAGCTAGCTAACGCTTTTCAGCTAATGGCTATTATGTTAGGTTGTAGCGCCTTCCCTCATTCTCTAACTTCAAAGATTTAGCGCATTTTCTTATGATGACCTGGTCGAGAGTATGCATACATAGGTATAAAAGATTGAGTTGGATCTGTGAGGTTGGTTTAAGATGATGTTATGCGCGCCGAACTAGTCTTGAAGTGAATGAATTAGAAAATGAAGAAGTAAGGAAATAAGATTCGACTTTTCTTGAACTATATCATAAAAAGATCTTCCCTCTATTCCTCTATATATCGTCGAACTTAATGCTAGGTTTTGAAAGAGACTTTCATGTCATTCCCATTTAGGTTCGATTCGATCCCTCCATTGTTTCCTTTTCCTCCGCACCTTCTTTTCCCTCTAAATGAGAAAGAAGATGGTACACTTGAATTGTATTATTTAAGTGCTTATTGCTTGCCAAAAATCCTACTTCTACAATTGGTAGGTCACCGGGTTATTCAAATAAGTCGTGTTTTCCGTGGTTTTCCCATGTTACAACTGTACCAATTGATTCGCCTCCACCTGGAATGGATCGTTAAACATTCTATTAGGAGCCTGTCTTGACTCTTCTGGTGGTATTCATTCTCCTTCGCTCTTGTAATCACATCCAGCAGTGGTTGGAATAGCTCACAAAATCCAACCACTTCACCTACTTCATTGCTCCCAACCCTTTCTCGTACCTCTATTGAAACAGAATGGTTTCATGTTCTTTATCGATTGGTTATTCTCTCCATTCGTGATCTCTTTTCCAATTTTGGTCTCGATTTGTTTATAAGATTGAATGGCAAATTCTCCCAACGCCCCCATTTGATTGTTTTCCAAGAATGTTGAGTCGGTTTGTAAGTCATGTATCTCGAGGAACTTAAAATAAAAGTAAGGGTTTTTTTTAGCACGGCGCTTTGGTCTTGCGCCTAAAAAAATAAAATTTATATAAGAATCTCTTTTAGAAGAAAGATTATATATTTGTCTAATTCTAGTGGTGGTAAGACCAACTAAGATGTATGTCGTCCAACCCGCCTACTCCTTCTTCTCGACCTATTTGACTCTCCTCGTCAAGAGAAGTAGCTTTTAGGCTATCCCGAGATTGGAATAAAATTGAATTCTCACCTGGAACACATGAAAGAAAGATGTCGAGAGAAACTGTTAGACTCTCTTTATTAAAGCGATAAGAGAGATCAAGATGAAGATTTTCCGACGCAAAGCAGGCCAATCCGATGGAAAAGATAGAAAAAGGAACAACCCACCGGAAGTGGCATACCTCAAGGAGCACCAATCTCCCCAAGCAAATTTCTATCCTGCATGAAGCCACCCATGGATAGAAAGAAAATGCAGGAAAGAAAAATGAAATATGCAAATCAAAATATGCTTGAGTGTGAGATAGGCAGTGACGAGAGGCGCAATGAACAACCCAGAATTCTGTGAAAGAAGTGATAGCTGAACTAACCAGACGGGCCCAAAAACTGAGCCGTGACATTGAAATCGGAAATCAACATCGGTCCCTGCTATCCCAAAATGCGACCAAGTAGGATAACAAAAATGCAACACAACAAAGGGCAACCAAGCGCCATGGAAGGAAGAAGCAAATCAATCAAAATTGAAATAGGAAGGAGAAGCAAAGAGAGATTTTCGAACCGGTCAGAAGCAATAGAAGCAACAACGCTGAAAAGCCATTGTAGGGAGCTAGCTTGTCGCTTAGGGGTGCCCATTTCTAAACTTTTCTATAATATAAGGTAAGTCTTTTGCTTTTGGAACCCTAGTTTTAGAGTTTTCCCCAACCCATACCTTACTAAAAAAATGTGGCTTTACCTTTTCAATTCAGATTATTATGGGCATAAACAATGGATCCGTCATTGATGAGTAACCTTCTATCCGGGCCTCCTCTACTATAGTAGAACGTTTGCTACTTTTAATCTAAAAGGAAGATTGAGCAAAGCAAGAGAGAAGAAGTTGTCCTCTTCTCTCGTAACCCACCGCCACATATGTAAAAAAAAAGAGGAGCTGAGAAGGAAGAACAACCTTTGACTTTGGCACATGAGGTTGTGGGTTTGGCTAGGTAACATAATGGCAATGTATCGACCGTAAATCTTGAATGACGGTTTGACCGCCCTGGTCTCGAGACAAGTGAAAAGACGGAACTTTAATCAATCAAATGGCATTAGGGGGCTTTCCCTTGTTAGAAATCCACAGACAACATTCTGGAACTTCCCAAAGAAATACAAGATGAGAAGGAGAACTTTTTATGTTACACTTCAATTGAATGAATTGGTGGGTAGAATAGCCCATGGTCGATCAAGGTCCCATGCCACTTGAACTAAAATCTATCTCGACCTTCAATCCATCTTTGTCCAGCCAGCTCATAACAAAATATTACCACCTCGTGCATGGCTACTAAATCAAAATGGTTGAGGGAAAAGGAAACCCCAAATACCAAGCACTCCCCGCCTCAAAAAAACAAGACCAAGAACCGCCAGTTGTCAAGGACACGTCAAGAGGGAGGCTGGCACCTCTGTTGGACCACCCCACCCACTAATTTACTACGGCGGGGTAGGCAACGAAATCGACCAAAACCGAACCGCCTGATCGACCCCTTTATAGTCCATTCATTAGGTTGAGTGATGGATGAAACCAATCGGGCAAATCGCGTGT